>SJYV01038422.1:33022-64194 GCA_006410875.1 Neotragus pygmaeus | reverse complement strand
TATCACTGTTTCCATTGTTTCTCCATCTATTTGCCATGAAGTGATGGGATCAGATACCATGATCTTTTGTTTTTTGAATGCTGAGCTTTAAGCTAGCTTTTTCACTCTCCCTTTTCACTTTCATCAAGAGGCTCTTTAGATCCTCTTTGCTTTCTGCCATAATGATAGGGTCATCTATATTTATGAGATTAACTGATACTTCTCCCAGCAATCTTGATTCCAGGTTGTGCTTCTTCCAGCCCAGCATTTCTCATAATGTACTCTGCATATAAGTTAAATAAGCAGGGTGACAGTATACAGCCTTGATGGACTCCTTCCCCAATATGGAACTAGTCTGTTATTCCATGTTCAGTTCTAACTGTTGCTTCTTGACCTGCATACAGATTTCTCAGGGGGTTGGTATTCCCGTCTCTTTAAGAATTTTCCCATACTTTGTTGTGCTCCACACAGTCAAAGGCTTTGGTGTAGTCAGTAAAGCAGAAATAGATGTTTTCCTGGAACTCTCTTGCTTTTTCTATGATCCAACAAATGTTGACAGTTTGGTCTCTGGTTCCTCTGCTTTTTCTAAATCTACATTGACCACCTGATAGTTCTCAGTTCATGTACTGTTGAAGTCGGCTTGGAAAATTTTGAGCATTTTTTTGCTAGCATGTGAAATGAGTGCAATTGTATGGTAGTTTGAACGTTCCTTGGCATTGCCTTTCTTTGGGATTAGGATGAAAACTGACCTTTTCCAGTCCTATGGCCACTGCTGAGTTTTCCAAATTTGCTAGTATATTGAATGCAGCACTTTCAACAGCATCATCTTTCAGGATTTGAAATAGCTCAACCAGAATTCCATCACCTCCACTAGCTTTGTTCGTAGTGATGCTTCCTAAGGCCCACTTGACTTTGCATTTCAGGATGTCTGGCTCTCGGTGAATGATCACACCATCATGGTTATCTGGGTCATCAAGATCTTTTCCGTGTAGTTTTTCTATGTATTCTTGCCAGCTCTTCTTAATCTCTTCTGCTTCTATTAGGTCCGTACTGTTTCTCTCTTTTATTAGGCCCATCTTTGCATGAAATGGTCCCTTGGTATCTCTTATTATCTTGAAGAGATCTCTAGTCTTTCCCCATTCTATTGTTTTACTCTATTTCTTTGCTTTGATCACTTAAGAAGACTTTCTGTTCTCTCCTTGCTATTCTTTGGAACTCTGCATTCAGACGGGTTTATCTTTCCTTTTCTCCTTTGCCTTTAGCTTCTCTTCTTTTCTTAGCTATTTGTGTGGTCTCTTCAGACAACCATTTTGCCTTTCTTTTTCTTGGGGTTAGTCTTGGTCACCACCTCCTGTACAATGTTATGAACCACTGTCCATAGTTCTTCAGGCACTCTTATCTATCAGATCGAACCCCTTGAATCTGTTTGCCACTTCCCACTGTATAATCGTTAGGGATTTGAATTAGGTCATACCTGAATGGTCTAGTGGTTTTCCCTACTTTCTTCAATTTAATTTGAATTTTGCAATAAGGAGTTCATGATCTGAGCCACAGTCAGCTCCCGATCTTGTTTTTGTTGACTGTATAGAACTTCTCCATCTTTGGCCGCAAATATAATCAATCTGATTTTGGTATTGACTATCTGGTGATGTCCATGTCTAGAATGTGTTGTTGGAAGAGGATATTTGCTATGATCAGTGCATTCTCCTGGCAAAACTCTGTTAGTCTTTGCCCTGCTTCATTTTGTACTTCAAGGCCAAACCTGCCTGTTACTCCAGGTATCTCTTGACTTCCTACTTTTGCATTTTACCCCTGTGATGAAAAGAACAACTGTTTTTGGTGTTGGTTCTAGAAGGTCTTGTAGGTCTTCATAGAGCCATTTAACTTCACCTTCTTCGGCATTAGTGGTTTGGGCATAGACTTGGATTGCTGTGATATTGAATGGTTTGCCTTGGAAGCGGACAGAGATCATTCTGTCGTTTTTGAGATTGTACCCAAATATTGCATTTTGGACTCTTCTGTTGACAATGAGGGCTACTCCATTTCTTCTAATGGATTTTTGCCCACAGTAGTAGAAGTAATGGTCATCTGAATTAAATTTGCCCATTTCCATCCATTTTTAGCTCACTAATTTCTAAAATGTCAATGTTCACTCTTGCCATCTCATTTCATTACTTCCAATTTACCTTGATTCATGGACCTAAGATTCCAGGTTCCTGTGCAATATTGTTCTTTACAGCATTGGACCACTGCATGTTTTTTTCACTTTGGCTCCGTCTCTTCATTCTTTCTGGAGCTATTTCTCCACTCATCTCCAGTAGCATATTGGGCACCTACTGACCTTGAAAGTTCATCTTGCAGTGTCATATCTTTTTGCCTTTCATACTGTTCATGGGGTTCTCAAGGCAAGAATACTGAAGTGGCTTGCCATTCTCTTCTCCAGTGGACCACATTTTGTCAGAACTCTCCACCATGACCCATCCGTCTTGAGTGGCCCTACATGGCATGGCTCATAGTTTCATTGAGTTAGACAAGGCTATGATCCAAGTGATCGTTTGGTTAGTTTTCTGTGATTTTGGTTTTCATCCTGTCTGCCCTCTGATGGATAAGAATAAGAGACTTGTGGAAGCTTCCTGATGGGAGAGACTGGCAGTGGAGGAATCTGGTTTTGTTCTGATGAGCAGGGCCATGCTCAGTAAATCTTGAATGCAATTTTCTATTAATGGGCGTGGCTGTGTTCCCTTTCTGTTGTTTGGCCTGAGGCCTAACTATAGTAGGGGTAATGGCGGTCATGGTAACCTCCGTCAAAAGGACTTTTTCCTGCACTGTTGTCTTCAGTGCCCCTGACCCCGCAGTAGACCACTGTTGACCCCCGCCTCTGCGGGAGACTCCTGGACACTCACAGGCAAGTCTGGCTCAGTCTCTTGTGTTGTCACTGCTCCTTTCTCCTGGGTCTTGGTGCGCACGAGGTTTTGTTTGTGCCCTCCAAGAGTCTGTTTCCCCAATTCTGTGGAAGTTCTGTAATCAAATCCCACTGGCCTCCAAAGTCAAATTCCCTGGGAGTTTCAGTCCCTTTGCCAGATCCCCAGGTTGTGGGGCCTAAAACTTTCTTAACAGTATGAGAATTTCTATGGTATAATTGTTCTGCAGTTTGTGGGTAGTCTGTGACTCTATGGTGTGTCTAATGGTGACCTCCTCCCAAGAGAGCTTCTGCCACATGCATGCTGCGTGTCTCATGTCTGCTGCAGCCAGAACCCTTGTCTGCATGGCCTGCCACTGCTCACCCATGCCTCCATAGGAGATACTCAAACACTCAGAAGCTTACATAAGAAGGATATAATTCCATTTCTCACGGTCTGTATTTAGAAAATAGAGAAGATTTTGTTTCTCAATGGAGGAGGGTGCATGAGGAATAAGGCCCCAGGTCTCATTCTGTCTGTTTCTGTGGAAAGTTCTTCAGAGTGAAAGCTGGATAGTTACCCTAGGAAAACTAAGTGATCTTAAAAGAAATCTGAATGCTGCAAACTGAATTCGCATGACATTTTCTGTATTTCTAGTGTATGGGAAAACTCAGGACTATAAAATAGAAATCAATAATTGTCTAAAAGAACCTAGAGATACATTAGTCTGTCAAGATTTTCCTTGAAGATTTATCCCATGTTTTGTATTCCCCTAAGAATTAGGAGTTGCCCAATAAGTCATTGACTAGTTTATAGCCAAGTGGAAGAAATAAAGCTACATATAATTTAAAAGCTTACTTATGACTTTAGCTAAATTTAAGTCTGAAAATGGTCTTTTGAGTGACTAGATGTTTTCTCATATTTTGGAGCCTCTATCTGTCTCCTTGCATCTTCTTTTACCATCTGAAAGGCAGCACATTCTTCTAGATGATTGAATTTTGACATTTCACCATCATCAGTCCCCTTGTCTGCCTTTCTCATTCCCTAGCAGAACACATATAGAAAAGCCAAGTCAGACTCCTGAGCCCGCTGCACAGCTGGGAGATTTCTGCTGCACAGATTGCTGGGACAATCTAAAAGGAAAAAAAATTAAAATTTAAAAAACATCCCACTTTTATAGTTGGATGAGAATCTCAGAATGAAAGAGATTATCCGTCAGCATCGACTGAAGATATCTGGGGTAGTGTCAAAATAATTCATTCTTGAATATGCAGTTTCCAAGCACTTGCCCTCATTTTGGAGGTAAATAGAATTCTCAAAACAACAGGATCATCCCCTAAATAAAGCGCAATGGAGCCTCATTCCCCTTTCTAGCACATTGTCCTCAACATTCCCTGTCTGCCTTGCCCCTGCTACTTCCCAGCATCCTACCCTACCCCCATCCTTCTGTTAGCTGTAATGACCCTGCAAACACTAAATGGCGTTTGAGTGCATTAAGCAGCAGACTCTCCGGTGACATGGCAATTATGGCTCTGAAATAGATTTGGTGCGTCACGGAAGATAAGGGTTTTGAAAGTTTCTGTTGTGATTATAGCCTGTAACTCCCACAAATAATAGGCTTCAAAATAAGAGGCTGCCAACGGAGCCTTTGTGGCTTTGTCTCAGTGATGGCACGTAAATTGCTATTAATGTCCTAAGTGTACTTGAATATGCCAGTCTTTGGGATGTGAAGTTGGCTCGGTGTCTCTCTTTACGCAGTATGTCATTGTTGGTCTGATAATCTGGGGTAATTGCTGTCTCTTGGATGGTCAGGAAAGTGTAAGAGGCTTTAGCTTCCTGCATGATGGTAAATATCCTCGCGGTTTACACCACGAGTTATGTGTGTTTCATAGTGAGCCACCATTTGTTGTTCAGGTGTGTATACAATCCCTGTGAGTGCCCTGAGTAGATAACAGCCTTTCAACAAAGCCAGGGCAAAATCAAAGGTTATGAAAATAAAATGAAGAACCTGGGGCTGTCTGTATCAGCCAATCAGTTAATTTATACTGAGAGTAGAAAAATAAATCCTTCGTGTGAATTTTTCATATTTGGCTATATGAGTGAATATAATTATCTGTTGTCTTAATAGAGCTATACTTTTCCAGCATCTGCAGTATTTCTCTGTGTGTATACACAGTTTTAGGTGCTACAAGTATTTTCTGAACATGTATTAGCTCTACATCAATATGATAAAGTGTGTGGAAGTTTTCCATGTTTTTGTACAGTTTGTAGATGTGTAGAAGTGTGTGTGTGTTGGTTTTGTAGATCTGGGTGTAGAGGATGTTTATTCAGATATAAATATCTTTCTGCACAAAGACACTTCTATTTAGCTAAAACAAGCTGAGCTTATTTTTCTTTGTCTCTAAAAAGTTAAATAAAATAAATTTGAAGTTTTCACTTCCTGTGTATACATTTAACTTAAGGATCCCCTAAGTCTGTGAGACATGGAAACATTGTATATAACTGTCCCATTTGCACTTCAAACAGAAATCCCAAAGCATCCCAGCCTTAAACTTGGAAATGTACACTACCTCATAGCCTGTACAAGCTATGAAAGGTTCAGTCCAGACCATCCTCTGTGTCTCAAGCGCCTTACGTGGCAGTGTTAATTCTGGGCCTTCACAACTGATGAATTAGAAAAGGGTGAAACTCAGGAGGTGCCAAAATAGATCTTGATCTGAGTTGACATACACGTGCATTTCAGTCGTGTGTCACTGGCTTCTGGCAGAATGGTGCACTGTAATGGTGCTGCAGTTTTGCAGTTGGCTTTTGATTGAGTGCCCTTGAGTGCATGCTGCAGAAGGTTAGACAATGATTTGCAGTAAGAGAGTTCACAGTCATACCAAACAAACTTGGATTGGGGTTCCCATCTTACTATACAAGTCTGAGCTCAGCAGCTGACATCACCAGTGGAAGATATAATGTATAAACTAACTAGAGCGATGGCAGGAAACATGGTGATTTCTCAGAAGTATGACCCCAGAAGAATAGAGTTTGTCCTGTTCAAAACCAAGTTTGGTAAGGTAGGTTGAGGCTTGGGAGTAGAAGGTATTACAATCGCCCGAAAGACTTCTTTGAGGCTGGTCTTGTGGATCATAGGCTCTATCACCTTGAGAAACAGCACGAAGATTCTCTGAAGGTGAGCTGAAGAGCGGGAGTCGTCTGCCCTCAGCCCTGCGATTGGTAGCAGCCATGCTCTGCATGTAATACACCACAAGCTTTTGAAACTTGAAATGTCCAAAAGCTATGGCATATAGTGGTGATGAAGTTTGGCAAATTCTTGTTTCTGAGTCCTGGGTTTCTGACTTGAGAGGTAAGAATGGGAGTATGCACTGACTTGTGTACTATTATATATTCATCAACCAAAGTAAGAGAATTGCCATTAGGATTCCCGCATAATTACCAAGTTAGCATGGGCACCAGCAGCCAGACAGCCTTGTAGTCACAGGGACAGGCCCCAGAGGAAGCTTTCATTTCTCTATTCATTCAACTCAAGTACTTAATTGAGCAGCTGCATGGTCAGGCATGATCTTTGTCTTCTAATGGCTTGTGGTTAATGATTTATCATCTCTCTGCGGATTAAAACAAAGCCCTTCACTGTCCTGCAGACCTTGACATGAGTAACCCCATCCCATTCTCCAGCCCCACCCTGTTGCACTCACCATTCTACTCCTCTGCCCCCCTTTTTCTGGTCTTCTTCAGGTCCTCAGAGCCTTTGGATAAGTTTCTTCTTCTGCCTGGAGGGTTCTGTAGAGGGTCCCAGCTCTCTACTTGTCTGTTTTCTGTTCACTTTTAGGTTGACTTTCCAGAAGCCCCAACCTCAGATCCCTGCTGTTCCCTCTCACAGCACTTATTACCATCTGGAATCTGTGTTCTTTTGATGATGTATTGAATGTCTTATTTCCCACAAGACAGCAAGCCTCATGAGAGCAGACACCACATCTTTTAAAAATGTTTTGTATCTACCATCGTATGCCTAGGACATAGTATGAGGTGGGCACTGAATGCATATTTGTAGAACTTAAGAATTAAAGGATTGCGGTGATTAAGATCTGGTGCTTACATGGATATTCACATGAACAAGAGCTGCATGTGGTTAAATGTCAATGTGAACAGCCAAAAAGTCAGTCAGTCGTTCTGGAATTTAGAGAAGTCGGTGAGGGTTCACCTTGCAGCAACTTGCAGAAAGGAGGCCGTGCTCAGGCTGGGCCATGAAAGAAGATATGGGTTCCTAGAGACCAGAGGTGGGGGCGGGCAAAGGCACAGAACCGCTCAGTTGGCTCGTCTAGTGTAGGAAGCAGTCTCACTTTGGCGATGGGAACTCTATTATTTCTTCAGAGCCGCTCAGACTGCTAAGTTGGTTCTCTTCCAGGGTATTTGTTCTCTACCAGGAATGACTGATGACACTGCTCATCTTTCTTGTGGATTTTCACAGGAAAATCTCAGGACTCAAGAGGCTTTGGTGGGAATCAGACTAGCATGGGGTATGGTGGTGTCACTTGGATGTAAGGTCACCAGGGACTGACCTAGTGGTAAGTGGCAGTCAGAGAGGATACCCCCAACTGGCAGAGGGCCATGGAAACAAGAATCCTAAAGCCAGTGGCATGGGATAATTCAGGCAAAGGATTGACTGTGGGGAAATGTGATGAGGCAATTGGTGGGCTTAAGTTCCAGAGCAGGCTTTCATTTGCAAGAGCAAGTTACTACCTCATTCTTTTTTTAATTGAAGTATAGTTGATTTACAGTATTGTGTTAGTTTCAGATGTATAGCAAAGTGATTTCATTATATATGTGTGTGTGTGTATATATATATATATATAATTTTTCAGATTCTTTTTCCATATAACTTACTATAAAATATTGAGTGTAGTTCCATGTGCTATACAGTAGGTCCTAGTTCTATTTTATATATAGTAGTGTGTGTATCAGAGAAGGCAATGGCACCCCACTCCAGTACTCTTGCCTGGAAAATCCCATGAACAGAGGATCCTAGTGGGCTACAGTCCATGGGGTCGCTAAGAGTTGGACATGACTAAGCGACTTCACTTTGACTTTTCACTTTCATGCATTGGAGAAGGAAATGGCAACCCACTTCAGTGTTCTTGCCTGGAGAATCCCAGGGATGGGGGAGCCTGGTGGGCTGCCATCTATGGGGTCACAGAGAGTCGGACACAACTGAAGCGACTTAGCAGCAGCAGCAGTAGCAGTGTGTCTATGTCACTACCTCATTCTTAAATGAACTGCGATAAATAGGAAAGGTAAGCAGAAGCTGATTAACTTGATTGAGGTGGTAGCAGCCACAGGGAAGACTCCCTGTATGAAGATGCAGGTGCAAAAGATCAAAGCAAGAAAAACAGCACAATTTTTCTAGCTAAACAGAATGTGAATTGATTGGCTGATAGTACATGTTCTTCCCAGATAGGGTTGCCCAGATTTACCAAAGGAAAATACTGCATGGGACATATTCACAGTAAAAAGTTATTTGTTGTTTATCTAAAATTCAAATTTAACAGGGCATCCTGTATTTTATCTGGCAACTCCATTCCCAGGTCCCAGGGTAGAAGCTGAAGCTGCATGTGGGTCTCAGGCCTGGAGAGACTAGAGATGGGCAAACCCTACAGGCCACGTAGGGACTGTGTCTGTTCTGTACCTTTTTCTGATTCCCAGGATGCCTGAGGTAACTAGGAGACCGTATGGTAGGACATTGTCCTATTCCTTGTGCCTAGTGGAGAACACTCCTTGTTGAGATGGAATTACAATAGGCAGGATCTAGCGTCTTTCTCAACTGCTCTCCCCTGAAAGAAAACAGAACAATATAAATATGAATCATAGTTATTTGTTTGGGATAAGTATGAAGTGCCTGATCTCCTTGATGCCTACTTACTAGCAAGAGAAAAGTTCATTTTCTAGATGTCAAAGCTACCTTGAACCCTGGTGCTACCTCTGCTCTGCATCTTGAATATTTTCTAGGTGTACACAGCTCTTTACACATAGTTAAACTGATCTGTGGAGGTACAGATAGATACCTTACTATCTGTCCACACCCACGGTGGAGGATGGATGTTACAGTGCCACTAAAAGTTTATTTACTTCTTATGTTCCTCCAAGAGATCGTTATTAAAATCTATACTGTGTCAAGCACATTGGTAAGCACTTTAGAATCAAAGATAAATTTCGTAGCCCTGTTCTCATGGTCTAGTGGGGAGTGAGACTTGTGAAGGAACAAATGCAGTATGGCATCAGAGGTGCCGTGCAATTCCAGGGTGCATGCCAGGACTTGTAGGAAAAGGAGAAGTTGCCGGGAGTCGGTACTGGTGCAAGGATACTTAAACCCAATCTTGAGAAACAGTCAAGAAGAGAGTAGCACAAAAACAGATGAGTGGGTCACCACACTCAAGGGAAAGGAAACAGGCATGAAATGATAGCTCTGTTGTAGGAATTTCTAAGTAGACTGATATATTGGAGTATTGAGCATGAGCATTGAGTTGGAGAGTCAGCAAGGTCAAGGACATGGTAGACCTAATAAGGACATTGAACCTCACTTTGATACCAGTAGGAAGCCACTGAAGGTTTAAACAGAGAGGTGGCATGATCAGAACTACATTTTTGAAAGATCATGCTGTGGGCAACTGGAGAGAGGATTGGAGGGGTGCCAGAATAGGCATGGATCTGTTTACTGTTGTGAAATTTCCCAGGGAAATTTTGAATCCTCTGTCCCCTGGGAGGCTTTCCAATAGTGTCTTTTCATCCCACATGGTATAATCTTGGGGAAAGTTGATGCATATTGGGAAAACGTAGTCCTATCTTGATGGACCATTGTTGGATCTAGGGTGTGACTCCACTGTGTGAGCTGATGTCTCCCTTGATAAGTGGTGACTCTNTGGGAGGCTTTCCAATAGTGTCTTTTCATCCCACATGGTATAATCTTGGGGAAAGTTGATGCATATTGGGAAAACGTAGTCCTATCTTGATGGACCATTGTTGGATCTAGGGTGTGACTCCACTGTGTGAGCTGATGTCTCCCTTGATAAGTGGTGACTCTGTGTGTGTGTGTGTGTGTGTGTGTGTGTGTGTGTGGAGGGGGTTGGGGGAAGGGTGCATCCATGTCTCTCTGTTTTTCTTCCTGGCCGGCCCCAGCCGGGCCAGGGTGATTGTGGACCTGGAGCACGTCCACCTCGTCACCCACGCTGAAGGCATTGCTGTTGATGGCATTTGGCCCATATGCAGATCGAGCTCACCTCGGTGCTGACATCAGCCGGTTTGTGGCACCTCAGCATATTTCTGGGTTGCAAATGAGAGTTTCTTAGTACCAGACTCACTTGGGCTGTCACATCAGGTGATGAATTCTCTGCATCAACTGAGTCCTGCTAAGATAAGCTCAGAGGAAGAGCGGGAAAAAGAGGAGGATGGGACCAGTGGTTCTCAGCCCTACAGCTGCTACTCTGGGCTACCAGCAGTACTGGCTCCACAACAGTTGGGGGAGGCAGGTGGCCCTCTGAGTTCTGACTCAGGGATGGTGTCAGAGGAAAGGAGAGTCAGGCCCTCAATGGCAGTTCTGTACTCTTGTGAATGTGTGGGTTTTGCCACCCACCATTGCTCCCTCCCCTTCTCCATCACTAGCTACCTCTGCCTCCTTCGACAGGAGTGCTTTGCCTAATGGATACATTAGATGGGATTCTGGCAAAACTTGGTGTCTATCAAATTAGGTGCCAAACTCATTAGGATAGAGCATAGAGTAGTCATTTTTGTTCCTAAAATGATTTGTTCCCATACCTTGAATTTGTGTTTTGAAAGTCCAGATTTTCTTAACTAGAAAATTTGCTGCAACTTTGTCCTAATTTGATATTCCATTAGCCTCCTCTCCCATGATGTTCCAGGTTGAGCCTGCTGCTGACTTAGGCTTCCCCAGGTGGAATTAAAAGTTACAACAAGTCTTTTTATCCAAGTCACAGGCTACAGAATTAGCCTGAAGAATTGGGTGTAAATGTGAACCCTCTCCCATTAGAGGTTTTGGGATAAAAGGGGCATATTTGGCTTTGCAGATTCCTGTCCCTGTCACCCATGAGGGTGGTTTCTGACATCAGCATTTTACAAAGTGAATGTATCCGTTTAAAGGCTAGTTTGCATCAGGGAGTGAAGGAGGAATTTAGGTGCAGAAGAAAAATTGAAGCAAAAGTCTTATTTTCCCACCCCCATCCACCCCATGTTCGTTAATGAGACCATCTTCCAATCTCACTGTGCCCAGAGATAAATAAACTCACAAAGCCGAGTTTCCTACTTAATATTCACCCACAGTGGAGGAAGAGGGAAGAAATTGCTCCCCGGGGTTAACGTGGCAGAAAGCGAGGTCAGCTGTTTCCCAAGACGGTGCAGCCTGTGAACGTCTTACATTAAAGCCGGAATGATACAGCTGAGGCAGCCACAGTGATTTATGGAAAACCCAGTTAGGGTAGGTTTGTTCGCAGTTTCTGATCTCATGGAGGTTTTAACAGCAGTAGCAGATGATAGACCATGGTAGAAAGCACCTTCAGAGACAAGCATCCTTCAGCATTTCCCTGTGTGAGACTCGTTCGTTTTAAAAAGTACTTTCATTCATCTAACTTGAAACTCAGAGGCTACAGTGTCCTGAATTTGGCAAGAAGTTGAGAATCATAGCTGATACCCTGGGGTAGGGTGATCTGGGACTCCAAGCCCCCTAGTCCATTAAATCTTTGAGTCCTGGGCACACTGGAGCTGTTGATCACCCCATCTGAGGTTTGTGTGTGTACATATGTGTCTATATCTGTGTATTTGTGAATGGAGGGGGAGTGAAAAAAATGACAGTTAAAGAGATTCATTTTATTTCTTTATTTTTAATAAGGTTTTTTAAGATCTTACATATTTTTCTTTACTGGACCAACTCTCATAATTAAAATGCTAGTTTTGGTATCAGCCTGAATTAATTCTGTCTCCACCATCTGTGAGTTTTCTGTCCCCTCTGGCATCCTGTGCACTGGTCTGAGAAAACAGAACTTTTGTAGAAAAGAGATCGAATGTCTGCTGTTTGAGTTATTTCAACTCAGAGATGACTCAAAAAGAAGTCTCCTAGAACCTCCCAGTCAATACACTGTGCTTTGCTAATTCCCTCCTAATGAAACACCACGGAGTTCATTTTCTTTACCAATGGCTTCATTTGGGGCACCACTTATTCCTATTTTAAGAAATTATAGTATGACTCAATAATAGCCACGGTGGCGATTTGTGAGCAATGTAATGACATGTCTTTGTGCCACATGCTGCTGCTGCTGCTACATCGCTTCGGTCATGTCCGACTCTGCAACCCCATAGACAGCAGCCCACCAGGCTCCCTCGTCCCTGGGATTCTCCAGGCAATAACACTGGAGTGGGTTGCCATTTCCTTCTTCAATGCAGTGCCACATGCTAGATCATGGATATTTGCTGATGTAGAGAGCTCCCTCGCCTGCTTGTCTCATATCAGGCAGAGTCTAAAATACGTGACTTTTATCTTCTTTACAAGCACCTGACTCTCTGCCTTATGATGATGTACTTATGGAGCCCCTGGCATGTTTCCTAAAATTACACGCTACCTGGTGGCTCAGCCGGTAAAGCGTCTGCCTGCACTGCAGGAGACCCAGGTTTGATCCCCGGATCGGGAAGATCCCCTGGAGAAGGAAATGGGACCCCACTCCAATATTCTTGCCTAGAAAATCTCATGGATGGAGGAGCCTGGTGGGCTACAGTCCATAGGGTTGCAAAGAGCCAGACACAACTGAGCAACTTCACTTTCACTTTCAACAGACACAGATAAACACACACACACTTCCATCTATTTAACTAGTTAATTAATTTATCTATCTATCTCATAAATATACTAAAAAATTGTTAGGATGTATGTCAAAATGCTGAGTAATTATCTCTGGATTATGGCCATGGTACACTTTGTTTTTCTACAATTTTCCTATTTTCAAACATTATATTGCATGTGCAATTATTTGCAAGCATTATATAAGCATATTTTACTTTTATCATCGAAAGAATAAATGATGCTAAAGAATTTTCTTCATGGAAAAATAAATGTAACTGCTATTATCATTCAGCCAAAAATGGTACCAAAAGAACACGTGTATTCTTGGTTGAGAGAGGATGCTAAGATATTGTTGCTGCTGTGACCAACCTGAATGAGGAAACTGAATTAACTCCATCCTTGATTATGATCACACTGATCAGATTCTGAGTCCTGTATCCCAAAAGGTAGCAAAACCTCCTGTTCTAAGAGAAAGAATCCTTATTGTTCTCTTCCTGATCTCTCTTTCACAAACAGCAGGGGAAATGTCCTCCAACAGAGAGGGGCAGTGGGAGGAGCTGCCTGACTCAGTGGTTTGGAGATGGAGGTTTGAACTTGAGAGCAGTTATTCATTGATCCAAGACTGAAGGAATGTGTTCTTGGCATTGCCCAGGACCTTTTGCCCTCTTGGTGTCCAGATCTGCTCTTATAGTGAGGTGTGGGAAAAAATTGTACCCTCGTGTTGAAGTAACTGGTGGGAACTGCTTTGATTTAAAAGCCTTGGTTTTCCTGGGANGTTAATTAATTAATTTAAAAAAAAAAAAGAAAGGAGATCGAATGTCTGCTGTTTGAGTTATTTCAACTCAGAGATGACTCAAAAAGAAGTCTCCTAGAACCTCCCAGTCAATACACTGTGCTTTGCTAATTCCCTCCTAATGAAACACCACGGAGTTCATTTTCTTTACCAATGGCTTCATTTGGGGCACCACTTATTCCTATTTTAAGAAATTATAGTATGACTCAATAATAGCCACGGTGGCGATTTGTGAGCAATGTAATGACATGTCTTTGTGCCACATGCTGCTGCTGCTGCTACATCGCTTCGGTCATGTCCGACTCTGCAACCCCATAGACAGCAGCCCACCAGGCTCCCTCATCCCTGGGATTCTCCAGGCAATAACACTGGAGTGGGTTGCCATTTCCTTCTTCAATGCAGTGCCACATGCTAGATCATGGATATTTGCTGATGTAGAGAGCTCCCTCGCCTGCTTGTCTCATATCAGGCAGAGTCTAAAATACGTGACTTTTATCTTCTTTACAAGCACCTGACTCTCTGCCTTATGATGATGTACTTATGGAGCCCCTGGCATGTTTCCTAAAATTACACGCTACCTGGTGGCTCAGCCGGTAAAGCGTCTGCCTGCACTGCAGGAGACCCAGGTTTGATCCCCGGATCGGGAAGATCCCCTGGAGAAGGAAATGGGACCCCACTCCAATATTCTTGCCTAGAAAATCCCATGGATGGAGGAGCCTGGTGGGCTACAGTCCATAGGGTTGCAAAGAGCCAGACACAACTGAGCAACTTCACTTTCACTTTCAACAGACACAGATAAACACACACACACTTCCATCTATTTAACTAGTTAATTAATTTATCTATCTATCTCATAAATATACTAAAAAATTGTTAGGATGTATGTCAAAATGCTGAGTAATTATCTCTGGATTATGGCCATGGTACACTTTGTTTTTCTACAATTTTCCTATTTTCAAACATTATATTGCATGTGCAATTATTTGCAAGCATTATATAAGCATATTTTACTTTTATCATCGAAAGAATAAATGATGCTAAAGAATTTTCTTCATGGAAAAATAAATGTAACTGCTATTATCATTCAGCCAAAAATGGTACCAAAAGAACACGTGTATTCTTGGTTGAGAGAGGATGCTAAGATATTGTTGCTGCTGTGACCAACCTGAATGAGGAAACTGAATTAACTCCATCCTTGATTATGATCACACTGATCAGATTCTGAGTCCTGTATCCCAAAAGGTAGCAAAACCTCCTGTTCTAAGAGAAAGAATCCTTATTGTTCTCTTCCTGATCTCTCTTTCACAAACAGCAGGGGAAATGTCCTCCAACAGAGAGGGGCAGTGGGAGGAGCTGCCTGACTCAGTGGTTTGGAGATGGAGGTTTGAACTTGAGAGCAGTTATTCATTGATCCAAGACTGAAGGAATGTGTTCTTGGCATTGCCCAGGACCTTTTGCCCTCTTGGTGTCCAGATCTGCTCTTATAGTGAGGTGTGGGAAAAAATTGTACCCTCGTGTTGAAGTAACTGGTGGGAACTGCTTTGATTTAAAAGCCTTGGTTTTCCTGGGAAAATTGGAGCATGATTTGGGTGAACTAATAATAGAAGGAGCCAAATAGATGGAAAGGGCAGAGAAAAAGGAGTCTGGTTCAAGAGTTAGGAAGCCTGTGTCCTATCAGTTGTAATCCAGAAGCTCGATTTTCACTTACACCTGTGCTTTTTTATGAGTGAAATGTGAAGGGATGTTTGCCGGCATCTATTAAGTGCCAACCAAGGTCCTAAGTATTGTGGATTATGCTAGAGTAGAAACCATGGTCTGTCCCAAATGGCAATAATAACACCTGCCCCAGGTACCCCATGTACTTGAGGGAATAAAAGGAGAAGAAGGTACAATAAAAATAATTTACCTGCCTAAAACCTGGTCTGTTCAGTATTAACATTTCCAGTGTCAAGGGTCTGTTAACTCCAAAGAAACACAGTGACTGGGGGAAAGAGGCCTTTTAGCACACTTGTGGTTCAATGCTTTAAAATATAGAAACACTCATGAATCAACCACTATAGCAAATCATTCTTTAGCTATTTAATGGTGGGACATTTTTTTAAAGGAGTGGTCATTAAAACAAATCCTTTTAGAACAATATTACTGTCTTACTGCATCTGGATTTAGAGTCTTAAAAGGAAGATCTACAAGTATAGATCAAAGTTATAGCTTCCTGTGTCACCACCTTTTAGATACAGTCACACAGACCAGTCCCTATGGTGTTGGCACCATTGTTTTACCTGTTTGATTTATCTCATCACCCTCTGTACTTTTTAAGGCTTACCTCAGAGAGTGCATCCTCCATGAAGCCTTTGCTAATGCTCCATCAAGAGGAGATGTTGCACTCATTTGAATCTTCATAACAGCTGGGGGTACCATGTATTAGGTTCTGCTTGAAACTCTAGTTCATTCGTCTGCTTGTCTCATATTCGTCCTTGAGGGCATAAACTGTATCTCACCCTATCATTATATACCCTTGAGTATCTAGGACAGAACCTTGCATAGACCAGGTGCCTGGGCTCCCATTATACATACCACATCCAGAGCTGGAAAGGACCTGAAAAAGCACTTAAGTTATCCTTTCAGTTTTTCCAAAGGGGTACCCAAGGCCAAACAGGGGAGAGTGCTTTGCCAGAGCCAGTAGCTAACCATTGCCAGTCAGAGCTAGAACTCAGTCCCTTGGCCAGTAGGGTAGCCGCGATCATCCTGGAGCACACAGAATTTCCCTCTGATGGCTTGGACTGAATTACAAAGCCTGTGAGAAGTGGACGTGTCAATACTGTGTCCAGAGGCTCTCTGGGAGGACCCAAACTCATCTGAGGGTGGGGTTGGGGGTGGGTATTATTGACCACAATCACAGCCATCCATTGGCTATGTCCCCACGTGCCAGGCACTGTACTCTGCCCTTTTCCTCAGTTGCCTTATTGTCATTGTCTGCAAAGAACAGCCACCCAATCTCAGAGGACTGACTTCTCTCCCTTTTTCCCTTCTAGGCTAATGGAGGTTGGCAGGATGCTACTACCCCTTCATCAGTGACCTCCCCTACAGAAGGCCCTGGCAGTGTTCACTCTGATACCTCCAACTGATCTCCCAGCAGTCGCATCCCGGCTGACCCTGTGCTCCAGTCGAGGCAGGGCCAGGAGGGAGGGTTTCTCAACGCTGAAGCGGTCAGACTGGAGGTCGAAGCAATCAGCAAACACAATAAGAGTCTCCTTCTCTTCTCTNCTGATACCTCCAACTGATCTCCCAGCAGTCGCATCCCGGCTGACCCTGTGCTCCAGTCGAGGCAGGGCCAGGAGGGAGGGTTTCTCAACGCTGAAGCGGTCAGACTGGAGGTCGAAGCAATCAGCAAACACAATAAGAGTCTCCTTCTCTTCTCTTCTTTGGGATGCTATTTCAGCCAATCTGGACACTTCTTTATACTCTATTCCCCCCCCTCCTTTTTTTTTCTGGGTAGAAGCCACCCTTCCCTGCCTCCAGCTGTCAGCCTGGTGTCCGTCATCTTCCCCGCCCCTTTCCCTCTGTCCTAGACTCCCTGGGCCCCTGCCCTCTCTTACATCCCTGAAGGATATTTTCAACAATTATAGGAATTTAAAGAGGAAAACGCAAAGAACATAATAAAAGCATTTGTATATTTTCCTGCTGGTGGTTTGAGGAGCCAGATTCCCTCCCTTGGTCCCTCGCTCCCTCTGCTAACGGGCAGTCCTTCTCTGTTTCTCTCGTTACTCTCACTACCTCTTGGCAGGAATACGCCACGTTGCCCTGCTCGTTCCAAGCCACCCTGCCTCCTCTTGCTCTGCCTTCCCTGAGGACAGTACTGCTTAGGACACAATTCCTCCTCTTCCTTCTCGCCCCAGGTGTTCACGGGGGACTGTCACTGCTGGGCTTCTGCAGGTGCCACCGTTTCTGGTTTTACCCCCACCAGGTTGATTCCCAGGCAGGAAGTCAGGCAGCAAAAGAGGGCTTGAGGAGCAAGAAAGGCAGGATTCTTAGAGGCTTTTGCATCTTTCCAGTGACAGCTCTTGGTCTCAAGAAGCACAGTCTTTGGCAACCGTGCTGTAAGCAATGTTCAGAACCTATTGCAAAACCAGGTCTGAGTTAGGCATGGTGGTGAATGCATCCCTAAGGAGTGGAAGGCTCTTATCCTGCAACCCTTCACCTTATCCCACCCCTCCTCCCCACACACACAGGTATACAAACATGTAGACCCGTGCACAGACACACATTCACTTGCCCCAAATCAGTCACATGCCACATATGAATACCTGCATTAGTAAGCATAGCATTACACCTTGTGAGCGCAAGCGAGCAAAACAACCACTCTCAGTGAAGGTCACTGACATAGAGAAGCAGTATGTGCCTGGGGCTTCCAGGCCCCCCGACTGCACACACCAGAATGACTTGCACAGGACTTGAACATGGTGAAGGTTAGGCTTCCTGAACTGTTGGTGTTCTCACCACCTCTGGAGCTCTTGAGGAGCCACAGACAGTACTTCCAGTGTCTGCAGTGGATTTGGTTCTGTTTCGTTTTGTGTTTATGTTAGGGACAGTTCATTAATTATCCAGAGTGTCATATGGCACCACATTCTTGTTCTGGAGGAGAAAATTGTTTAAGAACATGGATGAGACAAACTTTTTGTTTACTTACGCAGAAGACCTGAGAGGTGGGGAACAGGGAGGTCGTGCTTTCAGTTAAATCATTTGTGATTTTTATTCCCTGGAAATATCTAAGAGTGAAGAGTATGTACTATTACACTGTTTCCTGATTTTACCTGAACTCACAGTCTCCATAGCCAACTGTGCCAGAAGAAAAGATGGCAGCTCTGTCAGTTGATTAAATGGGAAGTGTTCAGATCTCTTGGTACCTCAGTTTCCTCATCTGTAAAATGGGCGTTATGCCTGGCTCACCAAGAGACTGAAGCAATTGATTTCGTTCATACCCCATGTATAACTATGAAGTCAGGGGAAGTAGCTTCCCTAAGATAAACTGGCCCATGGTTTTTCTGTTCTAGCTTTTGATTAGCAGTAATGCCTGAGGTCGTCACCATGAGGACACAGAGCAGAGTCAGTGCCGCTGCTACTCTTTGTTTGTTTAGGCCTGGCTGGTTTCGTAGAGTAGAGATAAGCTTCTAAATTGGAAAAATGTGATCTGGTTCTCTCAGCTTGTACTAGAATCTGACATGCGGCCTCATAAGCATTTAGTCCCCTGTCATATCTGCTCTGTTTGAGAAAGCCTCTGGGAGAGGTATAAAGCCCTGAGGGGGGAGGATGACCAGCTGACAAGATCATGGACGTTCTGCACGGCACTACAGTAATGATTAGAAATACTCCTGTGTGTGGGAGGTAGGGGAAAGCAACCAGAAGGTGTGTGTATTTGAAGGAAATGCAAAAAGTAAATATTTGGCAAGATGGCATCATACCTGGATGGCTAAGAGGAGTAGGAAGACTGTGTCTACTAGCCTGGGCCCTCATCAGAACAGAGCTTGATAAAGAGGCTTCCTGGAAGGAAACATCTTGTGACCATCCTACAGTGATTAGAACCAGGGAAGAACTTGGTCTGAGTGGCAGGGATCGATTGAAACAACCCACACAGGAATATGGTAGGATTGTATGCCCTTGACTTGGGGCAAAGTACGAAAGAGACACAAAAGGGTTCTCTTGGAAACAGGAAGGATGATTGCAGATTTGGTTTGAATGATCACCATTTTAAGCTGATGAAAGAGATCAGAGTGGTGCCACCTTTGCACAGGCAGTTTCTCTCCCTGCAGTGGTTTGCACTGATGCTTACCCCTCACTTTGTCATCCCTACCCAGCTCGTCACACAGCGCTCTTTACCTTCCCCCTACTAACCCATGGTCACGTCGGACATGGCGGCCACCAGCCCTTTCTGTGTTAAGGGAAGCATGAGAACGCTGAGAGTGGAAGGATGGGTTTGGAAAGAGTGTGCCTCTGGAAATACAGTTCCCTGGGAATTCTTATTAGGTCAGTCATACAGATACCAAAATGTGCCCCAAGATTCCTTCATTTTCTGATGGAAGTGGGAGTGCTCCATTTTCCCTGCAAACAACTTCCCCTGAGAAGTAAAACTCGCCCTAAGCTTTGCCCGCCTTGTGACTCTTCATCACACCCTCCTTCTCCTCCCCCTGGTGTGGAATTGACTCCTGTGCAGTAGTTTTGGCAAGTGGCACCTTCTTTACTTTTTTTGGCTGTGGTAGTGTTTTTTTATTTGCCAATTGCCTTTTCTCACATATCTTTCCCTGCCCCCCTTGCCTTCTGAGTTTTATTTTTCTGCCCAGAAAAACCTGACTTCGATACCAAAAAAAGATGAAACTACAGAAACTCAAATTAAAAAAAAAAAAAACTTAAAAAAAATACTCAACAATTCTTTCAGCTTTATTAACATTTTCCATTGTTTCTTGCGACTGGTGTCTCGTTCTTTGTAGTATTGATGATGAACATTTGATAATGAATGTTCTTGTATATTCAGATAAAGAAAAAAAAAAACCAAAAAAGCGGTCTGAATTTAATAGTGTTTATAATAAAAATTTTAAAAATGACCCTCTTAGCACGCAAAACAGGATGGGGAATTTCCCCTCTACTTTCTGTGACAATGCACATCATTCCTGTATTAGTTTTTAACACCCAACTACCTACATTCACCATTTCCCCCATTTTTCTTTTATTTTCTTGCATTTGTGAATTAGTTCAAGAATGCTAGAAAAGTGTCGAGTTGTGCACATCCATTTCCTGTTTCACAATGTTTAAAAGTGACAGTAATTCATTTTGTAAATTAAAAAAAAAAGTTTGGAATAGTGAGCATAATAGGTACAGCCTAACATGTTATTATGTTTATTAACTTTGAGACCCAGAAATAAATTCTTTACTTTTCTTTATCCTGCTCTTTAAACTATAAAAAAAAATATTGTATTATTTTTGGTTTGTTTATGGGAGGGTGCTTTTTTAATTTTCAGGATTATGATCTTGGTGTTTTTATTTCTTAAATATGTATCCGAGGTGATGTGAAAAGATGACATTTGTAGAATAGGCTGTTTCCATGTACTTCTGTTTGCTTAGGAATTCAGTTGACTTCAAAGACAAGCCCCACAATGACGTCACACACTGTATTTCTGAAGTGTGTGGCATTCCAAAGTCCCTGGGGGAAAAAAAAAACTGCAGGTACTTGAAGTTCCTTTTTTTGACCTTGAACACTTCAAGGAATTGGTCCAGGGTAACTTTTTATATTGTAGGGAGAAGTTTTTGCCTTGGTTGATTGTGAATGTCACATTAAAATGCTTTCTTTTCTTTCTTCCTTATTGATAACAACCTTCCACATAGCCTTTCCAACTAGAGAGGATTTTTTTCTTGCAGAGGAATTTCACAGGAGATTCTGGTGGGGTGTGTACCATTAGCTGAGTAGACTAGATCCAGAAGCTGTCCGAGAGCCATTCAGCCTGGAGATATTTCCAGCCAGAGTCAGTGCTGGGCCCCAGTGCTGAGCGGTTATGCTGGTCTCATGGGCTAACTCTCGCTAACTTCTGATTTAGGCAGCTGCTTAATGCAGAGTGTCAAACTGGCTTGATTCGGAATGTTTTTGTTAAGTTAGGGGAGAAAAGAAAGCAATGTTATCTGGAGAAACTTAATTTAAATGGTTTTCATTCCACAAATGACTAAGCATTCAGAAAGCAGCCAGAACCTAAGCAAGAAAAGGGAGCAACACTTTAGGAAGTGTCTCTACCCTAATGCATGCACTCTTGTTTTTAAGTCATAAAAAAAAAACAATGACGAGCTTTTCACATCACCTTTATGGTTTCAATCCCTAGCTCAAAGCTTTCTGGACTCTTATTTTTTTGGTAAACATCTTTTTTTTCCTTTTGTTAAAATTAATAAAACAGTCAATGTTTTCCCCTTTTCTCTCTCATTCCTTTCTTTCCTTTGGCGTTTTCAATTATTTTGAAGTACTTTCCTTTGGTTGTTGGTTTTATTCTCCCACTCCTCCTCCCCTGTTCTTATTATTCAGAGTATAAACCTGCAAAGCTCTGCTCTGTTTTGGTTTTGAAATTTTAAGCTTTTCTGCTTCTGTGAGAGCACAGGCTTCTGTCCCTTTTGATTCCAACTGAAATTTTGTGTTCTCTAATGATACTAACACGGTGTAGGTTTTACAGTCTCCTAATTTGTACTGGTAATGCATATTCCAAATAAATAGTTTCTTTTGTTGCAAAAAAAAAAAGTATACTTGTATTTGGTGTAAGTTTATTTTCTTACCTGCTGATAACTTGTCTTTTCCCAAAGCATGATTTAGTTTAATGTGGATTATAATTTAAACTGTGGCCCTCATCATTTTAAAGTCTACATTTGCAGTGGGACAAATTGAGTTACTTACCCACAAAGGAAGGAAGGGAGGGAGAGAAGGAAGGAAAGAAGGATTTTTTACATGCAAATATTAGCTGTGCTGCAGGAAGGCAGAGCACCCAATACTGTCTGCTTGTCTGTGATCGGCAGCCATCAGCCAAATACCAGTTGAAATGTTAGGGTGATGTTCCATAATAAATTACAAGTTTCTGAGTCACAGCCATCTTCCACTGGCTCTCCTTTCCTTCTCTTTGCTTTGATCTGGTCATAAGGAAAATTGTGGTACCAGAAAGATGCTGCAGGAGAAGGAATGAATCTAAGTTAGAAGAACCACCCAGCTCTGAGAAGTATGACAGACGCTTCTCCACTGGGCAAACATGCCTGCCATGTGTTATGTGTGCCATCTCATGTGGTCGTCTCTTGCAGAGGTTTGTCTACACTCGCAATGAGCCCCTGACCTTTGGGGTTGTGGTCTGTTACAGAGTTTAATGTCTCAGAGTGTTCTGGCTGGATCACCACTTCATCCTTCAACACCTAAGTCTGCTTCCAGGCCCTTAACACCATTTATTTGTGCATAGAGTGGGATGCAGCTTCTTGTCTGCCATTCCTCATATTGTTCCTCTAGAGGCATCACATGCATCATTTTCTCATTCTTAACGCCTTAAGCTTCAGGAGGCTCTGCCCAAAGCCCCAGAGAGGCAGGTCTATATTGAAAATGCCAATCATTCACCCTTTCATCCCTATCATGATTCTAATCAATAGAAAACAGATGAAAAGAATGGACCATCATGGCGGGGGTCAAATCATTTTTCTTAACAGATAAGCTAAGGACCAAATGGCCTCAAAAATATAAAGCTGTCTTGCCAAGGTTGATTTGGAGAGCATGTTCAGCAATCAAAATGGAGACCTCATGTCTCCTCTGCAAATCTAAACATGGGAGCACATTTATGGAAGTTTGGGTATACAAGGTAGTGTTAGACCACTTCGTCCTTTAGTTGCCCAGAGAATTGTGAACCCCACCCACCCACTTAGTTTATTTACTTAAGAGTGGTACTAAACTGTTGTATTAGACGAAGACTGCTGCTGCTACTACTGCTAAGTCACTTCAGCCGTGTCCGACTCTGTGCAACCCCATAGATGGCAGCCCACCAGGCTCCCCAATCCCCGGGATTCTCCAGGCAAGAACACTGGAGTGGGTTGCCATTTCCTTCTCCAGTGCATGAAAGTGAAAGTGGAGTCGCTCAGTCGTGTCTGACTCTTTACGATCCCATGGACTGCAGCCTGTGCCTCAAATTCAGTACACGTCTGTTTCTCACTAATAATGGTAATAGCCCCCAACAAACATTCCTTGTCAGGGTGCCTTGTCTTCATGCAGTGATTCAGGGATCCAGTTTCTTCAGCATGCAGGAATACCTGCAGGAGGGAAAGAGTGTGTAGAAGGGTCACCACTTCTTGAAAGCCTTAACCAAGAGCTCCCTTCCATTCACATTACTAAATGCAAGAGTTGAGGGGTGGGCCGAAGGATGGAACCGTGGTCCCTGTCTAGGCAGCCGCTTCCTGGCAATCACAGCACACAATAAGTCCTTGAGTAGTAGGCAGTCTCATCACACCTAGCACTCCAGGGTTAGTGAAAGAAAACGCAAGTCCACAGAGCTGTTTCACTACACAGGATAGACTCCCAAGGAAAACACTTTCAGTAACATCCCAGGGTTGGCTCTGTTACTCTTCAGTAGAGAAGACCCAGAAAGGGGTATAACAATGGGGGCCAGAGCTGAGCCACCCGGTACTAACCTCCTCAACAATCTCCAAATTTGGCTGTTGTCTAAACTCCTGACTTCAGTACTCAGCCCATGGTCATCATGAAAGGAGAGCTGCTGTTCCTCAAGGCAGCCTGCCTGGCCCTTGGGGAAGTCTCTCTCATGTTTATTGCTCTCTAGAAGGGTCAGATCTAGCGGCCAGCAGTTACTTCAAATGAAGTCAAAAGTATTAAGAATCACAAAATCTAATATGCTCAGCACTCGGCATCCTCACCCCCCACATAGACTTCTACCTGCTTCTCCTTGTGGACTTCTGTGACCTCCCCTGCTTGAACAAGAAAGCAGGACACTAATATTCCAACCACCCTTTGTTATCCAAAATATGGCCTCCTGTCTGGAAATATTCAGCGTGAAGGATGGCAGAAGAGTTTAGTCTTAGGAAGTCACTGGGTGAGGCAAGGAAGGTGCTTTACCCTCCATCTTTGTGCCAGAGGCCCAGAGAGGCGTGAAGCTCTGCTCCTCCCACACCTTGCGAAAAAGTTCCAACAGTGACCAGATAAAGAGGGCAGTGGGTTTACTGTCTGAGCCAATCGGACACAGGGAGACACAACCTCTGGCTTCTAGCCTTGGGTATACTTCCCAGACCACTCTGGGCAGTGTGAGAGTAGGTAGGCAAGAGGAGTTGTAAGGGGCCACGTGCTTGGGAGAAACATTGACCTTTTTATTCTGTATGTCTCTGTGTGTTAATCTCTCAGTCGTGTCTGACTCTTCATGATCCCATGGCTTGTAACTCGCCAGGTTCCTCTGTCCATGTGATTCTCCAGGCCAGAATACTGGAGTGGTTGCCATTTCTCCTCCAGGGATGTTTGCAACCCAGGGATCAAACTCAAGTCTCCTGCATTGCAGGCAGATTCTTTACCAGCTGAGCCACAAGGGAAGCCCATATTTTTATGGAACCCATACAAAAAAAAAAAAAACAGCTTATCTCATGCTTCTGGATTCCTCTGGATAAATCATAGGGTCCATTCATTAATCATAGTGTCCATTCGTTATGTCCAGGTGACACCCCAAGCCCAAATTCCATTTGTCTCATGGAAACCAACCACACCGTCCAGTGAAACTCACCAGTATTGACAATGAGCACCTCTGAACTGCATAAAAGTAGCTTTTTGGTGGCTCAGACGGTAAAGAATTTGCCTGCTCTGGATCTGTCCATGGCGTCCATTGTTCAGACAGGTCCTGCTCACCTTTAATCCCTTTGAGGAGTCCAACTCCATGTGAGGTATCTTTCCATCACCCGCTGAGGTATTGTTTGCCCAATAGGTATGTTCCTGCCCTCCCCAGCCATTCCCTGGGCTGCAGTTTCAGAACACAGGACATGTCTGCATTCCTATACACACTAACTACTGTGCTGGAATTCAGTAATAATTCTGGTAGTGTTTTACCAGGCTCTTCTTGATTTTTCCCTTTAAATGTGTCCACATTTTCTTGTATCACCTAGTGAAACCTATAAAGTCACCCACTGGAACATCTCCAGTTGCTTTCATTACCTACCCCCTAACTGCAGCTTTCAGTGGGTCTTTCTTAGAACCTTTGGTGTGAGGGATACATGTAGTTTGCTCACTGAGATCTTAAAAGCCAGACCACATGAACTTGAATCTCTGTCAGGTTCTCTCTGACACTAAATGAGAGGTTTTTATTTCATATCAACCAATTCTCAAACATTCCAATAGATGTCCTACAATCCTATTCAACTCTGACACTAACTATTGAGGGTTAGTGTCAAACTCCCACAGGCTTCAGGGCTCCATCTCACAAGACTGCCCTCACTTCAGACACCCGTAACAAGCATCAGGTCACCCACACTTCTGGTTGGCCAGTTATCATCAGGCAATCCCACAACCCCCATGTCAGGTTTGATCATTTGCTAGAGTGGCTCACAGAACTCAGGACGCCACTAAGTTTATATTTACTGGTTTATTATAAAGGATGCTGGTGAAGGCAATGGCACCCTACTCCAGTACTCTTGCCTGAAAAATCCCATGGATGCAGGAGCCTGGTAGCCTGCAGTCTATGGGGTTGCGAAGAGTCAGACACGACTGAGCAACTTCACTTTCACTTTTCACTTTCATGCATTGGAGAAGGAAATGGCAACCCATTCCAGTGTTCTTGCCTGGAGAATCCCAGGGACGGGGGAGCCTGGTGGGCTGCCGTCTATGGGATCACAAAGAGTCGGACACGACTGAAACGACTTAGCAGCAGCAGCAGCATGAAGGATACAGATGATCATCGCTATAAAGAGAAGGTCTGAAAGGGATCTGAGTGTAGGATCCTTTGACTCCATGGAGTTAGGTTGTCCCACCCTCCCAGCATGTGGGTGCTATGGCTTAAGAGGTGTTTGTGGTGATGTCAATGCATGGGTTAAATTGATTAAATCATTGGCCATTGATGATTTTCTCAGTCTCTAGCCCTTCTTCCTAGATGGTGATTGGGATTTGGAGCTAAAAGCTTCAATTTTCTGATCAAGGCTTAGTCTTTCTCTGACCAGTTCCCATCCTGAAGATATTAAGGAGCCCACAAACTAAACATACCCCTATCATTTAGGAAATATGAGGGTTTTAGGAGCTCTGTATCAGGAACCAGGGATAAATACCAATTTAACATCAATTTTAAAAAACTAAAAACAACTTAGAATAACACCTGATACACATAAGTGCTAAAAGCATGCTTATTAGTAGTATTATTTATACTTCTGATTATCTGAGTGCATCTGTATCCTTGAACTAGTAGCAATCAGGATGTCCTCTTTTTCCATAGTTCCATTGTAAAGAGCTATTAGCTATGGGCATATTTTCTTTTCTTTCTTTTTTTTTTTTAATATCAGTCAAGCCTGGCTACTAAGATCTTGTCCTTCCTGAGAAAATTCCTGTTATCTCTTTGGCTCAATTAATATGTCTTTCATCATTTCTCACTCACTTTTGCACTATTCCTGTCTTAAGAAAGTGTAGGATTTTTTTTTTAAGTTGATATTTAGAAGTAGATAAGCAGAGTTGGTCTTGGACAGAACTGTGAGGTCATTAAAGTTCGTCTCCCACATGCCAGCTTCTCTGATCCTTTTCCAGGGTGAGAGGATGTGATGTGCTCTTACATCTTATTTTAATGGCTTCAGCATGCGACCTCTTTGCTCAAGGAATACTCTGCTCTCCAAATGCTTTGGGATTTTTTTTGCAAGTCCTCCAGGCCAAACTTACCTACATAGAAGGCTGAAAGTTCTCTAGTTTCTTATTAATCAGTACAAGTAGCAGTAGTTGAATGAGAATCAAGACTTTCACAGCAGAATGACTGCAGTTAACAAGGCTGTATATTTGAAAGTTGCCAAGTGAGTTGATCCTAAAAGATCTCTTCATGAGGAGCAAACCTTTCCCACCACCACCTTAGGTCTATGAGATGATATATGTTAACTAAAAATTATTGTGGGAATCATTTCACAATATACTCAAGTCAAGTCATCATGTGGTATGCCTTCAACTTATCTCAACAAAAAAGAATTTTTATTTATGGTCAAAGAGATGCTGAGTTTGGAGATGGAAATGGCAACCCACTCCAACGTTCTTGCCTGGAGAATCCCAGGGACGGGGGAACTTGGTGGGCTGCCGTCTGTGGGGTCGCACAGAGTTGGACACGACTGAAGTGACTCAGCAGTAGCAGATGCTGAGTTGCTGTCTGAATGCAGGGCTCTGGGAAACTGTCCTAGGGAATACAGCAGACCTCCCTGCTCTTACCTCAAATTGAAAATAAAGCGTTTTTGTGCAGATCTGGTCTGAATCACCCACCAAGCATGTCTAAGAGGACAAACCAGAGTGTAGATCCTTGGAGAGCTCTGACTTCCTCATGTGCACATAGACTGGAAGTTCAAACAGGGCCCTCTGCCCCTGTAGCCAGATAACAAAAGACTGTGACCTCATCTGTCACATTAACCACTTGTCTTCTGCACCCACGTTTGTATCAGTTAGTTCACTGCATCTTGACCTTCAATGACATAGTGAAAATGGAAGATTTAGTCAGTGAGTCTCCTTTGCGACCCCATGGACTATAGCCCACAAGGCTCCTCTGTCCATGGAATTCTCCAGGCAAGAATCCTGGAGTGGGTAGTCATTCCCTTCACTAAGGGATCTTCCCAACTCAAAGAGCAAACCCACAATTAAATAAACCCAACTCTTTTATTTCTGGGTCTTGAGTCTTACCTCTCTGCACATTACTGCTTTTTCAGTACAATTCCCTCCTTGGGATTTTCCTTGCTTGGCCCATACCTCCTCTGTGGCACAGCAAATCTCTGCTGAGGATTCTGCAGGTGTCCTGGGCTCGTCTCCTGAGACATCGAAGACAGTTGCCAGACAGGCCACAGGCTCTGTGACCACCCTTACATTTCTTCAGTAAGCAGGCATGCACTTGACCACCTCCTGTGTGCTGACAGTGGCTCTGTACTTCAGAAGGATCTTAATGTCTAGCGGGACTACCACTGGAAAGACTTTTTCAACAAGACAAAGTGTTAAACAAAAAACGACACAAATCTCTAAGCCCTTGCTCGTGAATAACAACTGTACTCATCAATTAACAAGCTTGGGCAAGATTTTAAAACTATGATGTCCATGAACAAAAAGCTCAGATCCAGGGGGAAATGGGATTAGGCTGGGCTGATGGAGCAGCTGTGGATTAGAATGAAAGCATTCTTGCTACTGAATGATTTGAAGCGACTAAACCCATCAAGGGATAGAACGATAGGAAGCCCAAGAAGCTGCCGAGGAAATGTATGACCGACCCCATTATTTTAAATCATCTAACTTCAAGGAGAGGTGGAAGGATGCTAGGCAGGCATCCCTAACCCCCAGAAGCAATGATAATGTTGAGTTAAAGCCTTCCCAAACTTGGAATATAGTTACTGTTCCTTCCCCTGGTCGTACAGGAATTCAGCTCCATCCAATTCAACCAATACCTCCTGGTAGCTGTGTGCTAGGAATATGCCAGTGAAGCAGATCACTCGGATCAGTTAGTAATTGCTTTCTTGAAACCTCTGTATATAAATTTAAGTTGTTCTGTAGAGATAAGAAATAATATTAGAATGATAGACAATATAATTCTGAGAGTCTTTCATTAATCTAGCCTCCTTCTTCCTGTAAGCTCAAATAAGAACAACTGGCTGTAGCCAATGGTTTTCTTGTAGTACCCCTCCCCAAATTCCAAGCTTCTTCCTTTCTTTTAACCTTTTTGCAGATTTCACTCATAATGTAATTATATCAACCACCTAAAATGATGGCCCTACCTTATTCACAGACCCATTTGGTCTTTTTTTTTTTTTTTTTTTTAATGTGGTTTGTTGGGTTTTTTGGTCATGAAACACATGGGATCTTAGCTCCTTGACCAGGGATCAAACCATACCCCCTTCATTGGAAGGTAAAGTCTTAAACACAAGAGCACTAGGGAAGTCCCCACATACTTGTTCTTTAAGCCTAGGCCCAGTTCCTCTAGGAAGCCTTTCTCCTTCCTGGAGTTATCTGTTCCTCCAAAAATCCTCCAGTGTGTGTATCTTTGGCCCTGCCTTGAAATGTTGTTAAATATCTTATCTCCCCACATACATTATTAGAGCTCAAGGGGCACCATCTTACACACCTAACAGGTGCTCAGACAAAGGGAGAAACGATGGGAGGGAGAAAGAACTGAGGGAAGGAGGAGGAGAAGAAATAAGAAAAGACAGAGATAAACTGAAGGTAGAGAGAAGGGGTAGGAAGAGATAAAGAGGAGGGTGCAGAAAGGAAATGGGCAGCAAGGAGAGGAGAATGGGACAGAGAAAGGAAAAGAGATTGAAGAAGAAATAGTAAAGGACAGCAAGAGTGGAGGGGAGAAAAAGAGAGGAAGACAGCACGGCCAAGTAAGACCGTGGAGGGAGGTCACACTCCCCACCCCCCATAAGATCCCTGGCACTTGGGTAGTAAGAGGTCAGAAAAGAGGGTATGGGGACTTCTCCGGCCCTCCAGTGGTTAGGACTCCACCCTTCCATTGCAGGGGATGTGGGTTCAATCCCTGGTCAGGGAACTAAGATCCTGCAAACTGCTGGCCTGGCCAAAAAATAGGAGGGAGTGGTGAAGAGAGAGAAGGTCTTGAAGCATGCAGCATGGATAAAGACAAATGCCCATGGCATGACCTCACAGATTTGGTTAAGAGCAGCTCTGCCGACTTCACTCTAAACATGAAGTCTGTGATTCATTTAAAGCTGTCTAATTATTTTTGGATTTTTTTCAAATATCTTATGATTATACAGTGGAGGTGACAGTAGATTCCAGGGATTAGATCTGATAGACAGACTGCCTGAAGGACTATGGACGGAGGTTTGTAACATTGTAAAGGAAGTAGTGACCAAACCATCCCCAAGAAAAAGATGCAACAAGGCAAAGTGGTTGTCTAAGGAGGCTGTACAAACAGCCGAGAAAAGAAGAGAAGTAAAAGGCAAAGGAGAAAGGGAAAGATATGCCCAAATAAATGCCGAGTTCCAGAGAATAGCAAGGAGAGATAAGAAAACCTTCTTAAGTGAACAATGCAAAGAAATAGAGGGAAAAAATAGAATAGGAAAGAACAAAGCTGGTGGAGGTTATGGAATTGCAGCTAAGTTATTTAAAATCCTAAAAGATGCTGCTGCACTCAATATGTCAGCAAATTTGAAAACCTGAGCAGTGGCCACAGGAATGGAAAAGGTCAGTTTTCATCTTAATCCCAAAGAAGAGCAATGCCAAAGAATGTTCAAACTACCATACAATTGCACTCATTTCACATGCTAGCAAGGTAATGCTCAAAGTCCTTCAAGCTAGGCTTCAACAGTTTGTGAACCGAAAACTTCCAGATGTACAAGCTGGGTTTTGAAGAGGCAGGGGAACCAGAGATGAAATTGCCAATATTCAATGGATCATAGAAAAAGCAAAGGAATTCCAGAAAAGCATCTACTTCTGCTTCATTGACTATGCTGAAGACTTAAACTCTGTGATTCACAATGAACTGTGGAAAATTCTTAAAGAGGTAGTAATTCCAGACAACCTCACCTGCCTCCTGACAACCTGTATGCAGGTCAAGAAGCAACAGCTAGAACCAGACATAGAGCAACAAGTTGGTTCAAAATTGGGAAAGGAGGATGTCAATGCTGTATATTGTTGCCCTGCTTATTTAACTTCTATGCAGAGTACATCATGCAAAATACTGGGCTGGATGAATCACAAACTGAAATCAAGATTGCCAGGAGAAATATCAACAACCTCAGATGATACCACTCTGATGGCAAAAAGCAAAGAGGAACTAAAGTGCCTTTTAATGAGGGTGAAAAAGGAGAGTGAAAAAAATCTGGCTTAAAACTCAACTTCCAAAAAACTATTAAGATCATGGCATGAGGGCCCATCACTTCATGGACAGTAGAAAGGGAAAAAGTGGAAACAGGGACAGATTTTTTTTTTTTTTTTTTTTTTTTTTTT
>SJYV01038422.1:0-32898 GCA_006410875.1 Neotragus pygmaeus | reverse complement strand
GCTCCAAAATCACTGCAAATGGTGACTGCATCCAGGAATTTTAAAAAAAAAAAAAAAAAAAAAACCACTTGCTTCTTGGAATAAACACTATGGCAAACCTAGACAGCATAATAAAAAGCAGAGATTTCACTTGGCTAACAAAGGTCCATATCATCAAATCTATGGTTTTTCCAGTAGTCATGTACAGATGTGAGAGTTGGACCATAAAGAAAGGCTGAGCACCAAAGAATTGATGCTTTCAGATTGTGGTGCTGGAGAAGACTCTTGAGAGTCCCTTTGATAGCAAGGAGTCAAACCAGTCAATCCTAAAAGAAATCAATCCTGAATATTCACTGGAAGGACTGATGCTGAAGCTGAAGCTCCAGTACTTGGACCGTGTTATGTGAAGAGGTGAGTTACTGGAAAAGATCCCAGTGCTGGGAAAGACTGAAAGCAAAAGGAGAAGGGAGCAGCAGAAGATGTGATGGTTAGATAGCATCACCCACTCAACTCAATAGACCTGAATCTGAGAAAACTCTGGAAGATAGTGGAGTACAGAGGAACCTGGCATGCTGTAGTCCATAGGGTCACAAAGAGTAAGACACAGTTTAGCAACTGAGCAACAACATACTCATTTATCCTTTACTCAGCCAACACTGAGCAAACACTCTGCCCTGCCTGCCACAGTACTAGTCTAGGACTCCCATGGGAGGGGAAAATAGAGAGGAGACAGAATAAATAAGACGAATGGTATGCTGTGCTGTGCTGTGCTTTGTAGCTCAGTCTTGTCCGACTCTTTGTGACCCCATGGGCTGTAGCACACCAGGCCCTCTGTCCACGGGGATTCTCCAGGCATAGAATACTGGAGTAGTTTGCCATGCTCTCCTTCAGGGGATCTTCCCAACCCAGGGGTTGAGCACAGGTCTCCCACATTGCAGGTGGATTCTTAACCATCTGAGCCACCAGGTATGTTGGATGGTGGTAAGTGCTGTGGGAAAGTAAGAAAGGATGATGAAAGCGCTATTGAAAATCAAGACAGAGTGGTCCAGAGGACTGACTAGAAAGATCAGTTTGACCAAACTGCTAAAGGTGGGGAGGGAGGAAGCCACTATGATATCTGAGATGATTCCAAGCAGAAGGCCCTGAGGCAAGAACACATCAGGCAGCCTTGAGGAATCGCAAGTAGCCCAGTGTATTTGAATCCGAGAGAGGATGAGGAGAAGATTATTGGGTAATATGGTCAGAAAATGAACAGTGCAAGGCAGAACATACAGAGCCTCTCAGAGGATGTGGTGAGGATTTTGGCTCTTCCTTTGCATAAACCTGGAAGCCTCAGAGGGTTTGGGGCGAGGAGTAATATGATAAGTTTTAACAGTATGCCACTGGCAGCAGTGTGGTAAGTAGACAAAAGGAAAATAAAATTGGAAATAGTGAAGCCGGTTAGAAAACAACTGGAGTATTTGGGGCAAGAGGATGGTGGCAAGGACTCTGAGAAAACCTAGTATAAATAAAAACCCAGGGCCTTTCCTAGGACCTGCATTTGTACATGCATTTTTTGTCGGAAATGACTTTCTCCCTCCTAGAGTTTGTTGTTCTTCAGTTGCTAAATCGTGTCCGACTCTGCAACCCCACGGACTGCATGCCAGGCTCTCCACTCCACCATCTCCTGGAGTCTGTTCGAATTCATGTGCATTGAGTCTGTGAAGCCACCCAGCCATCTCATCCTCTGTCACCCACTTCTCCTTCCCATATTTCAAGGCTCAGTGCCCCTGACACCATCCTCCGAGTCCCCAGGGAGGACTTTTGTCCCTACAGCACCCTGCCTACGCCTCTCTTGCGGCACTCATCAAGTCGTGTTGCAATTATTGGTTCCTTCTGCCTCCCTTCTACATTAAGAACAGGTCCATTTCAATTTGGTTCCCAGGCACTTTTGTCAGGGGGAATAAAAAGGTGAATAAATTGCTATCCCAATTACAATCTAGTACAGGAGCCTGAACGACTATTCCCGTGCTTACCATGGAGTTTCACTCATAGCTGTCAAACAAGTAAGGGAACAAGAGAACTACCAGAAACCAAGTCCCCAAGGCTGGCCTCCTAATTTACAGTGCTGTGTTAGGAGTCACAGGGTATGGTCTTGCCTGTTGCTCTGACAGCCTCCCCTGGTTATTTCCCCAGTTCTGGTCCAACAAGACACCTGCATGTATGTGCTACAGAGCTGAGGAGCTAAGGGTCTTTCTATGAGAGAGGGAGACCCTGTGGAAGATTCCAGGCAGTGGTGAGTGCAAGGTGATTAAAGGCAGCCACAGATATATTTATTTTTTCCATAGTACTGGTGGTTGATGCAAAGCTCTCTCCCCAGAGTCTCTTGGTGACATTTGTTACTTGGCTTTTCAATCCTTAAACAGAAATTCTGTCCTTTTCACCGAATTGCTCCTCCTTTGCTAATGTTCTGTCTCCCCCAAGTCCCAGGAAGAGCATTTGACATTTGTTATTGGTACAAGAGCATCATTTGCTGAGTGTGAACAACAAAAAAAAAGACTTTTCCCCAAGGTGGGAAATGAATGATTATCTCAGATCTCCTTACCCTTTTTCCTGTCCCTTCAGATACAACAGCAATCCAGAACCATGTTGGGCCCTGGTGGGGAGCTGCCCTAATCAGTTTTTACATTCTAGCTTGGTGGAGATGAGCTGTTATTATAACTGTAAATGTTTCAGTGGAGGGTGAGAGTAGTGTGTCATGGAATCATAGGATATGGTGGGGGCATGAAGCTTCAGTGATGACCACTGCATGTATGATAATGAGATCTCTAAGGATAAGTCCTGTTCCTCCAGTCAGTGTTTCCTGAGAACCTACTGGTGCACCAGGCATTGTTGTGGATACTGGAGATGACAAGCAAAAATAAAAATACCTAGTCTCTACTCTCAGAATGCTTACTGCGAGTGGAGGTGTTTAGCGTCAATTCATTATTCACAGAGATAGGTGTACATCTGCAACTTGATAAGTAATAAGAAAAAAGTTAGATGATTCTGAGAATTCATAATAAAGAGAATTGAATCAGTCAAGGGGGTTAGCAATGTTTTCTGGAGGCTTCTTGGGCTGCAAAATGGAAAATTAGTTAACTGTAATGATGGATGAGGATGGATGAGAGGAGGATTCCAGGCAAGGGGAACAGCAGGTATACAGAAGTTGTCTTGGAAGAGGGAACCTGGCAGGTACAGACCAGAAAGAGCAAGAGAAGTTCCCCAAGGAAGACAGGAAGCACAGGGAGGTGGACATGGGAGGACCACAAGGGGCCTGGTCATCGTGCTCCCCACCTCTCTGCTCTCTACTCCAGGGGGCCCCGCTAAGGAGGTCCTCAGCAGGGGACCCAAGCTCTGAAGAGTAATAGCTCATTCCTTCAGCCTTCCAGCACTGACCTAAGGAGCAGCATTTTGGCATCTAAAAGTAAGGATAACAAGGGAACAGTTTACATGCTCATCCCTCCTGAGATCACAGGCTGGGAGATGGGTAGAAATAGAAACATGACCCCACATTATAGGACGTGGTCTCAGCATGTTGCGTTTCAGTAACACAGAGTGGCGTTGACTCCAGCAGGTGAGCTGTGAAGGGGCCGGGGAGACTGGAAGAGGAGCAGCGACATTGCCACTGGAAAACTGGAACACCCATTCTGCCCCCGTGATTAGCACCGCTGTTACTTTCCCATCTCTTTTCTTCCAGCCCCGAGCCCTTCAGTTTCCAGTGCCATTCAGTGTAAATCTTTCTTGGAGGGTTGTTTCTCCTTGTGGTCATACAGTAACAGGCTACTAAACCTGCCTGTGGGGTGAATTATGAGCTGGTCTCTGGAGCCCCGGTCTCTGTTGCCCACGGAATGAATTGTGGTGCTCCATCCAGGCGGCTGGGCTCTTTATTTATTTATTTGTTTGCTTTAGCATATTTTAATCTGATCATTAAATTGCAATCTGCCACCCATCCCCACCCCCGACTGTCTTCCGACAGAACAGATTTTTCATAGGTAATGATACCTATAAACTTTAGGGGTGGCTGTCACCAGAGCAAACTGGGAACGGGAATGGGGAGAGGTTGCAGAAACACGCGAAACTTACCGACCCCCAACCCGCACCGTGAACTGACCTTGGCTGTTCTGCTCAGCGTGATCTGTCCCTGGGGAGCTGGGATGCCCACATTCTCCCGGGCAGTGCCTGTGGCCTTTTCTGGCCCAATAAACAGGTGTCTCTGCACTTTGTCCTCGAATGCATAAGATCATCACTGCTCTACATTGTGCCAGGCAGTAAAGGTGTCACCAAACTCGTGTTGATGGTGCTGCACGGGGAGAGCTCTGCACTAATAAATCAAAGGCAAAGAGAATGCCAGATGGTGCCCAGGCACCCGTGTTCCCGAGGTCACCCGAGATCTAATGCTGCTCTNCCAGGTATGTTGGATGGTGGTAAGTGCTGTGGGAAAGTAAGAAAGGATGATGAAAGCGCTATTGAAAATCAAGACAGAGTGGTCCAGAGGACTGACTAGAAAGATCAGTTTGACCAAACTGCTAAAGGTGGGGAGGGAGGAAGCCACTATGATATCTGAGATGATTCCAAGCAGAAGGCCCTGAGGCAAGAACACATCAGGCAGCCTTGAGGAATCGCAAGTAGCCCAGTGTATTTGAATCCGAGAGAGGATGAGGAGAAGATTATTGGGTAATATGGTCAGAAAATGAACAGTGCAAGGCAGAACATACAGAGCCTCTCAGAGGATGTGGTGAGGATTTTGGCTCTTCCTTTGCATAAACCTGGAAGCCTCAGAGGGTTTGGGGCGAGGAGTAATATGATAAGTTTTAACAGTATGCCACTGGCAGCAGTGTGGTAAGTAGACAAAAGGAAAATAAAATTGGAAATAGTGAAGCCGGTTAGAAAACAACTGGAGTATTTGGGGCAAGAGGATGGTGGCAAGGACTCTGAGAAAACCTAGTATAAATAAAAACCCAGGGCCTTTCCTAGGACCTGCATTTGTACATGCATTTTTTGTCGGAAATGACTTTCTCCCTCCTAGAGTTTGTTGTTCTTCAGTTGCTAAATCGTGTCCGACTCTGCAACCCCACGGACTGCATGCCAGGCTCTCCACTCCACCATCTCCTGGAGTCTGTTCGAATTCATGTGCATTGAGTCTGTGAAGCCACCCAGCCATCTCATCCTCTGTCACCCACTTCTCCTTCCCATATTTCAAGGCTCAGTGCCCCTGACACCATCCTCCGAGTCCCCAGGGAGGACTTTTGTCCCTACAGCACCCTGCCTACGCCTCTCTTGCGGCACTCATCAAGTCGTGTTGCAATTATTGGTTCCTTCTGCCTCCCTTCTACATTAAGAACAGGTCCATTTCAATTTGGTTCCCAGGCACTTTTGTCAGGGGGAATAAAAAGGTGAATAAATTGCTATCCCAATTACAATCTAGTACAGGAGCCTGAACGACTATTCCCGTGCTTACCATGGAGTTTCACTCATAGCTGTCAAACAAGTAAGGGAACAAGAGAACTACCAGAAACCAAGTCCCCAAGGCTGGCCTCCTAATTTACAGTGCTGTGTTAGGAGTCACAGGGTATGGTCTTGCCTGTTGCTCTGACAGCCTCCCCTGGTTATTTCCCCAGTTCTGGTCCAACAAGACACCTGCATGTATGTGCTACAGAGCTGAGGAGCTAAGGGTCTTTCTATGAGAGAGGGAGACCCTGTGGAAGATTCCAGGCAGTGGTGAGTGCAAGGTGATTAAAGGCAGCCACAGATATATTTATTTTTTCCATAGTACTGGTGGTTGATGCAAAGCTCTCTCCCCAGAGTCTCTTGGTGACATTTGTTACTTGGCTTTTCAATCCTTAAACAGAAATTCTGTCCTTTTCACTGAATTGCTCCTCCTTTGCTAATGTTCTGTCTCCCCCAAGTCCCAGGAAGAGCATTTGACATTTGTTATTGGTACAAGAGCATCATTTGCTGAGTGTGAACAACAAAAAAAAAGACTTTTCCCCAAGGTGGGAAATGAATGATTATCTCAGATCTCCTTACCCTTTTTCCTGTCCCTTCAGATACAACAGCAATCCAGAACCATGTTGGGCCCTGGTGGGGAGCTGCCCTAATCAGTTTTTACATTCTAGCTTGGTGGAGATGAGCTGTTATTATAACTGTAAATGTTTCAGTGGAGGGTGAGAGTAGTGTGTCATGGAATCATAGGATATGGTGGGGGCATGAAGCTTCAGTGATGACCACTGCATGTATGATAATGAGATCTCTAAGGATAAGTCCTGTTCCTCCAGTCAGTGTTTCCTGAGAACCTACTGGTGCACCAGGCATTGTTGTGGATACTGGAGATGACAAGCAAAAATAAAAATACCTAGTCTCTACTCTCAGAATGCTTACTGCGAGTGGAGGTGTTTAGCGTCAATTCATTATTCACAGAGATAGGTGTACATCTGCAACTTGATAAGTAATAAGAAAAAAGTTAGATGATTCTGAGAATTCATAATAAAGAGAATTGAATCAGTCAAGGGGGTCAGCAATGTTTTCTGGAGGCTTCTTGGGCTGCAAAATGGAAAATTAGTTAACTGTAATGATGGATGAGGATGGATGAGAGGAGGATTCCAGGCAAGGGGAACAGCAGGTATACAGAAGTTGTCTTGGAAGAGGGAACCTGGCAGGTACAGACCAGAAAGAGCAAGAGAAGTTCCCCAAGGAAGACAGGAAGCACAGGGAGGTGGACATGGGAGGACCACAAGGGGCCTGGTCATCGTGCTCCCCACCTCTCTGCTCTCTACTCCAGGGGGCCCCGCTAAGGAGGTCCTCAGCAAGGGACCCAAGCTCTGAAGAGTAATAGCTCATTCCTTCAGCCTTCCAGCACTGACCTAAGGAGCAGCATTTTGGCATCTAAAAGTAAGGATAACAAGGGAACAGTTTACATGCTCATCCCTCCTGAGATCACAGGCTGGGAGATGGGTAGAAATAGAAACATGACCCCACATTATAGGACGTGGTCTCAGCATGTTGCGTTTCAGTAACACAGAGTGGCGTTGACTCCAGCAGGTGAGCTGTGAAGGGGCCGGGGAGACTGGAAGAGGAGCAGCGACATTGCCACTGGAAAACTGGAACACCCATTCTGCCCCCGTGATTAGCACCGCTGTTACTTTCCCATCTCTTTTCTTCCAGCCCCGAGCCCTTCAGTTTCCAGTGCCATTCAGTGTAAATCTTTCTTGGAGGGTTGTTTCTCCTTGTGGTCATACAGTAACAGGCTACTAAACCTGCCTGTGGGGTGAATTATGAGCTGGTCTCTGGAGCCCCGGTCTCTGTTGCCCACGGAATGAATTGTGGTGCTCCATCCAGGCGGCTGGGCTCTTTATTTATTTATTTGTTTGCTTTAGCATATTTTAATCTGATCATTAAATTGCAATCTGCCACCCATCCCCACCCCCGACTGTCTTCCGACAGAACAGATTTTTCATAGGTAATGATACCTATAAACTTTAGGGGTGGCTGTCACCAGAGCAAACTGGGAACGGGAATGGGGAGAGGTTGCAGAAACACGCGAAACTTACCGACCCCCAACCCGCACCGTGAACTGACCTTGGCTGTTCTGCTCAGCGTGATCTGTCCCTGGGGAGCTGGGATGCCCACATTCTCCCGGGCAGTGCCTTTGGCCTTTTCTGGCCCAATAAACAGGTGTCTCTGCACTTTGTCCTCGAATGCATAAGATCATCACTGCTCTACATTGTGCCAGGCAGTAAAGGTGTCACCAAACTCGTGTTGATGGTGCTGCACGGGGAGAGCTCTGCACTAATAAATCAAAGGCAAAGAGAATGCCAGATGGTGCCCAGGCACCCGTGTTCCCGAGGTCACCCGAGATCTAATGCTGCTCTGCACCAGAGGGATTGCCACCTGTGGCAGCAGGGCCACTATCCTGGAGAGAGTGACAGTCATCATGGTTATAATATCAGCAACACCAACTTGTCCAGCATTTTATAAGGTGTGCTGACACAAGCCTTTGGAGCCTGACCTGTGAGCAGGTATTATGATACCCATTCTGAAATTGAGAGGCAGGAACTGTGGAGTGAATTGCCTAAGGTAGTACTGGCTCCGAGGAGGCTCTCAACAAGTCATTGTTGAGTGAATGAATGAATGGGTTTGTGCTGCCCTAAAGCAATCTCAAAGTCACCTCTCATGGTTTGCTTCTGGAACCACATCCAGAGGAAGGTCTGAGACTAAGGTCCTAGGAGCCTGCAGCGCCTACCTGAACCAGACAGGTGAGGAATCACCACAAATGACCCATGAGCAATTCTTCTGCATGCGGGGGGTTCGGTGCTGGAAGGGGTGCCTTGAAGGTGTGTTTGTGTGACAGGCAGCTGGAGACAGGTGTCCGCCTTGCTGTGCTTCTGACCGGCCAGGCAGAGTTCTAAGGGATACATTCACTTCTTTAAGTGTCTCAACATATCTAGATAAGTGCTATCATAATACCCATTACAAATGAAGAAACCAAAGCACAGAGACATTGAACAAATTTCCTAGAAGTTTAAAACTACAGAGTGAAGGAGCCAGGTTTAAACTTCAGCAGTCAGGCTTCAGTGTCTGGACTGTTGAGCACTCTCCCATACATCTTCTGTTTCTTCCAGAATGTGCATGCTCTTGCTCCCCCAGATCTCATTTCAGAATGCAGGTACAGGTGGCAAGAAAGAAGTGGTTCTGGCCTAGGTGTGTGACTTGAAGCAGGAACGGAAGGTGGTGGTAGGTAACAGCAGATATTTTTCTGGGTTAAAGAACTCACATTTTAAAAACACCCTAGCCCATGGCAAGTCCCTGCACTTTCTATGGCATTAGGAAATGGACTCAAGACACAAAGCTACAATTCTTTCAAAAAATTGAAATGTGTAGTCCTGTCTAGATAGAAAACTCAAGTCGTCTAGCCTCTAGTCCAAATACTAACCACCAGATCATGGTCCTTAAAATGAATATTATTTTCCTTAATCAAAATTTTAAATTTTGTAAAAGCCAAACAAGTGTCTCTATTCATTATTCTGTAACTAGTTTGACAATAGTGATCAACTGGCATCTCAAGGAAGGAGGTGAATTTCCATAATCTGGGGAAAAAGAGATAACTCAGGTCATCTAATCACCCAGTAGGAACTTCATACTTAAAGATACTCAAGCCTCTTTTCCAGGGGGGGCAACCATGGAAGAGAGTCTCTTGGTCCAGCCTCCTTCTATTATCCAGTCCAGTATCCAAGACTCCTTCCTGTTGCCCAGCCATGGAGTCTCAGAGAGCATCAGATGCCAGAACGCTCCGTGACAACACAGGGCTGCAGCAGACCAAATGTGTCCCATTGCGCCCTGCAGTTGTCTTCGAACGACTTTCCCTGTTGATAATCTTACTTAGATTGTGAGCTGCCCACAAAGATATAACCCCAGTCCTGACCTCATCCTAACCAGAACTGTGGACACTAACCCTCACCTGGCTCCACTCATGACACTCAGAATAACTTTAACCCTAGTTATTAACTGGTAACTGATAAGTCGTGGATTATATCTTGATTATTTTGTCAACATTATCTGTGCCCTTAAGGTTCTCAAGTTAAACAAGTGACCGTGCTTTGAAGAATCATTCCAAAACAAGTTTGAAGAAATTAATTGAATTTTAAAAGAAGTAACTTAGATGGCATCTAAGTTTCAAAAGGCACCAAAGAAATCCGTTTGCCCATTTCTCCCATTTCCAAGCTGGACCCCACCTCTTGCCATCCAGTATGTGGGATCTGGTCTCTGATATGGTGACTCCTGATGGTTTTCAATGAGAGAGAAATTTTTATTGAAAATCAGAATTTCTGAGGACTGCTCTAGGGTGACTGGATTAAAGAGAAGGAAGGCAGCACCAGAGAAGGAGTCTAAGTGGAGATTAGGAAATTTATGAGACAGCATGAGACAGAAAAGAGCACATACTTGGCACCTGGAAAGCCCTAGGTTTAAAAGCTTTGTTCTGCTGCTTAAGAGCTGGGAGATCATGAGCACATTATTCAACCTCTCCAAGCCTCCTGAGCCTTTCTCTTCATCTGTAAAGCAGGGATCTCAGGGCTGTCAGGATTCACGAGACACTCTTTTTCAAAGGGCACAGTGCATGCGTGACACACAGCCGGTCCTGATGAGGTTGCCCAGTGAGTTTGCCCAACATCCCACATCTGACTTCACTTTGGGGGCATACTGGGAGACTGAGCTACAGAGATTCTGTCTCAGAGACTAGGCAGAGAAAAATGTCCTATTGAGGTTCCGAGTGCTTCTAGGTACTGAGGAGAAAGCTACCATTTGTAATTTGAAAATTCACACCCAGGTGCCCGGGGCAAAGGGCGACCCCAGCTCAGGCACATCAGTGTGTAAGGCTGAGCATCCCATCTGGAATGCCTCCCGAAGGCTGTCTTGTTCCCCGTCTCCACACACCATGTCCATTAGCCCAGAGTTCAAGAAACATTTTCCAGAGAAGAATGCTAAACAAAGCCCCAGATCAGCCAGATCCTGAGAAGGAGGAGAAGGAGGGGTGGAGTCAGGCCAGGCTTCAGTCACTGATCACCAACTGCTTCCTATCCCCCATGGATTTCTTGTCANCAGAGTTCAAGAAACATTTTCCAGAGAAGAATGCTAAACAAAGCCCCAGATCAGCCAGATCCTGAGAAGGAGGAGGAGGAGGGGTGGAGTCAGGCCAGGCTTCAGTCACTGATCACCAACTGCTTCCTATCCCCCATGGATTTCTTGTCAATGATTATTCAATCTCAGGCCTGACCTTTCTATTCTAAATAACACTGCAATATCAGTGTGGCCCAGCCCGCAGCTTTCTCAGGAAATTAACTGTATCTGGCTCTCACAGGAGACCCAAGAAATCCCCTCAGTAACTAAGCCCAGACTGGTTTACAGAAAAAAAGACCCAGCATTATCTTCTTCTTATACACTCCTCCTAATACCCGTCTAAATATCACAGGGCTCCCAGCTGTTTAATTCTAATAAATACTCATCTATTCTCAAAATAGACAAATGTTAGGTCTCAGGTGGGCCCCAAGCATTCCGTGCTAGAGAAAGAAGAGAATATGGAGAGAGAGAAAGAAGAGAGGGTTTCAGAGTCAGCTGCAGATTTTTGCCTGTGTACGACGGCAGCTTAAGAAACTGGCTGATGCTTTCCTGCTTGGCCAGAGTCACAGGTGACTTCTGAGGGAGGCCACTCTCGTAACTGGTATCCCCATGAACTTGTCCTTACNACACACACACACACACACGAGTGATGCCCTCTCCAGGTGGAGCCCTGGCTTTTCTCTCTCATGCTGCTCCTTCTAATGTCTTTTCATCTTAACCTTAACAAGTGTCCTGTCAACATATGGGTAAAAAGTGTTGCCAGTGTAGTTTTTTGAGGAATAAAATAAGGAGGAAATGACAGCTTCTCCTGCTCCGGATCAAGGGAGCTCCTCCGCCACCATCCCACCTCTGTTCCTAGTGGCTGGGACACAGGAGGGTCCTTGAGCTCTGCCTCCAGGTTGGATAAAGCCCACCATTCAGGCCCCTCCTGCGCTCCTCCACCGAAGCCTCACCACCGGCTCCCCAGAGGAGGGCAAGCCCCGGAAGCCTAGCTTCTCCAGAGTTATCGCGCGTCTCCGGAAGTGATTCCCATCTCCATCCAGTGACCCCAGGAAACTTTTGCTGAAAGTCCCCTTTAAGGAGCAAGGATAGAGATCTTAAACCCCGTGCTCTGGAAGTGAGACTCCAGGCTTCGCAGTGTCCAGGAGACAAGAAGGAGGAGCACTGGCCTCAGAGTGGCCAAGCAGTCCCTGCTCCAGCGCCAGGGGTGGCCGAGCCCACCCGGACTGGGAGGCGGGAAGGCAGGAAACCTCCTCCCCTGAGAAACTGGCATCAGCAGAAACTCCACAACGAATACTCTCTCCATGATCTGCAAAAGGCCCCTCAGGCTTCCTGTTCCTGTTTTTCAATGTTTTCAAGTTTTTTTGCAACCGTTGTTCGACATTCTGCTGAGAGAGGATCTTACTGATGCAAAATGCAGAAGGTCCGGGCCGACCTCCACCCTCATCTTCTGGAAGAGGCTCACCACGGGCTTGCAGGGGCCACACCAGCCTTGGTAGACATCAACAACTGCGGGGAACCAAGAAACCGGAGCGCCCGGCCACGTCAGGCAAAATTGATACCAGCACACTCCCACCCGCTCTGATGGCCATCTTTATTTGCTGTGGTGGTTAGTGGTTTACTGGTTAAGTCATGTCCAACTCTTGCGACCTCATGGACTGTAGCCCTCCAGGCTCCTCTGTCTATGGGATTTCCCAGGCAAGAATAATGGAGTGGGTTGCCATTTCCTTCTCCAGGATATATTCCCAACCTAGGGATTGAACACAGGTCTCTTACATTGCGGACAGATTCTTTACCAACTGAGCTACAAGGGAAGCCCCATTTGCTGGTTAAGAGGATGTATTCTCCCAGCAGAGCAGGAGCGAGAGTGGAAACACAGCATTCCCTTATGAACTCAGTGTTCCAAATTCTCAACTCAATGAAGTGAGTAGAGTGAAAATCACTTACCTAACATGCATCCCTTACCACAAGGAATTTTCAGGCCTAGCACAGAGAGGGCCTCTGTAACTATTTGAAAGTATCCCTTCTGAGAGGAATAGTAGGTGACCTGTCAGCATACAATCAACTTCTAGCTAATAAACACAGCATTACCCTTTCCTCCTGACAAGTTAAAAGCCACTTGCTTTGGGTAAAGGGGGATTTTACCTACTCTATCAAAATAACATTGTTCTCCCAGAGAGTGAACCTAAAAGAGATCTAGGTGGAAACTGGGGTGCCTGTTTCTGCCTTGGTCCTGGTCTCTGGAGTGTGGCAGGAACTGGATATGAGGGACCTTCTTGTCTGACGGCACTAGACCTCGAGGCCTGCGAGAAGCTAAGCAACAAAGCCAACACGTATGCAGCGGATACACACAGGACCCACCCAGCCCAGTCAGACACCGCGAGTAAGTGCTGGATGGTGACGTCCTGATGGTCACATTTTAGAGAAAGGATGTCTTCATGAAGACCTCAGCGGTCAGAGTTCATGCCTGATCCACACAGCAGGGCATTTCTGTTCAGCAGCAGGAGTGCATGGTCATGGGGAGGGAGTGTGGGGACACTGCTTATAAACTCTCAGCTCTGCCAGTTTTAATAGCATGCAATTTGTGATTTTACTTTTTGAAGGTTCACATTTCAATTTTTCACATCATATGAGAACATTTATTAATAAAACATGCTATAAATTATCTTTTTTTCCCCTTTTTTTGGCCATGCCATATGGCTTAAAGTGAAAGTGAAGTCGCTCAGTCGTGTCCGACTCTTTGTGACCCCGTGGACTGTAGCCCATCAGGCTCTTCCATCCATGGGATTCTCCAGGCAAGAATACCTGAGTGGGTTGCCATTTCCTTCTCCTGCCATATGGCTTATGGGATCTTATTCCCTGACCAGAGGTTGAACCCAGGTTCTTGGCAGTGAAAGCACCAAGTTCTAGCCACTGGACTGCCAAGGAATTCCCTAAATTATCATGACTGAAGTTAGCATAGACTCTGGCAGCACTAACACTGTACCATAGGAGTTGGGAAGAGGTTACCCAGTGGAGGGGTGACTTGCATTGGACACTGTGGAAACGCCAGCCTTGGATGGGCAGAGAGGGAGCCCATGATGGAAGCATGGTGGGGGTGTACAGGGGCCACTGGAGTTGGGCTGTGGGAAGTGGTGACAGAGACCACTGGACAAGCAAGGAATGTGGGTTTGAGGAGCTGCATCCTGATTTACTAGGCAATGAGGACTCACAGTAAGTTTTTAGAAAGGAGAGTTAATATTTACTAAGCCATCTGCACTTGGCTTTTCTCTCAAAAAAATCCAGCAACATAGGTATTTTTATCCTACCATAGAAATAGAAATGAAATAACCAACCCAAGGTAAAACAAAATAAAAATTCTCAAGGAGTAGAACCACGTTTTGGACTGAGGTTTCTCTGATGCCATAGTTCATGCTTTTTCAATGACTCTAGGAATGAAGTTGCACAAATTCAAGAGTATGAGTCAGTTCAGCCAAGCTACATAGTTTTGCAGAGATAGAATCAGACTGGGTTTGGGAGGAATTGAGAAGCCAGACACAGGGGTGGCAGTGTCAAGGGAGGGATGGAAGGAATGGAAGAATTCCTGAGACTTTGAAAAGAAAGTGGAAAGACTATCTTATCTGTTGGCTCAACATCTCCCCAGTTTTTTCCATATCTAAGCACCTATGACTGCCATTCCCACAATCCTATCATACTGAATTCATTTCATTGTTATTTGTTTAATAGTGTTTTCTTTAAATATTTCTTGATTTTCTTTAAAAGGAAACTTGCATGATAGATGGGAAATGGAGAACCAGTATCATTACTATAAATAGATATTAGGATTAAATTGTGATTCAATTTATTTGGATTCTATCGCTTATTGATGGCTTTGAGCCTGAAATCTGCTTTCTATTGATCAGAAGATGATGAGCAAACATAGTTGTTAAAGGCACCAGATGGAATCACCATCAGAATGACTGAGAGAAAACTGAAAGGAGAATTATAGCTTCATTCAGTGATGTTTAATGCTATACTTGCGCATCAGTAAAACCTAAAATATTTTACATCCATTAGTCTCAAAATAAGGAAATAACAGCCAGACCAACATCGGTTCAAGTCTTTGCTTCATCAGTTTCAAGTTAATGAACTTCTCTCACTTAATGATTTCTCATGTATAAAATGGAAACATAGTTCATAGACTGTTGTGAACATTAAATGTGATCATACATGGAAAGGCCTTAACACATGTGTTAGTAAACGTTCTGGGAAAACATCATTATGCTCTCTGCACACCATTATGTTGTTTGTTTCTGTACCTACTGGAGCTTGTAACTGTAGTTATAAAATTGTTACTCCCACTCAAGATTTCATTAAGATGCTTGCCACAAATTACAATCTACCTGCCACGTAAGCAGTTGGGTAAAAGCATCAGGGAGGAGGTGAATCACAGCAAGAAATGTTTGCTGAGCACCAGGACTAATCTGTAGGATGATGCATTTTTCTGCTCTGCACAAAGGTACTCGAGGCAGAGAGAGCAAGTGAAAATCGACATTCAACTTGTTACTCAAGCTAAATCACGGTCTGGTGAGGCTACATTGACTTAAGCAGGTGCTTTTTCCTGATTTGCACAAAAACACATTGTCAGTGGCACTAGCCTCCCTCCTCCCTATTGTCATTTAGTTCCATGGGGGCAATGATCTGTGCACTATCAGTGCTGACAGAAAAATGAGAAATAAAGAACTGCAAGTGAAAGCACTAAGGAAGGCCCCATGCTAGGGGCTTGGCCCAGGAAGACTAAGTCAGAGGTGGTCCCAGAACCGGGCCCAGCTCTGCCTCCATGCAGGGCCAGCCTTCCATTCTGTGTCTTCAGGCGCTCACAGCAGCCATAAATGTCTTTCCAAGCAATGTCAAAGCTCAATTCTAAAGTTAAAATTTTCATTCCCCAAGGAATTTTGAAGGTGGAGCTGAAGGATCGCTAGGGACTGGATAAATAAGAGAGAGAGGTAGGATAGAGAAGGAAATCCAAATTTAGCTATGGCATAGCTAGGTTATTTTTATTTCAGCTAATAAGCAAAATTCAGAAAGAGATCTTTATCCTTTTGTTAACTTTTAAGTAAAGAGACCTCCGCCTATATCACTGCAGTCGTTTTAAGCACTATATTTATTCATCTAAGGGGAGGGAAAGGAGACAATAGCTGCAGCCAGTTTTCTTTGCTCTGGTTTTACCTTCTTTTCCTCATCTATCTGCACCATTCCCACCTGCAAACAGGAGAGCAAAGGTGTTGGTCTGCACCTCAGGAGATAAGAAATTTTGCCACTCAGGTCCTCTCCTCCCTTTGCCCATCTAGGTACTCATTGTAGGGTCTTGGGCAGTTCCCTTAATCTTTCTGCATCAGCAGCATTGATTGAGTTCTCCCTATATGCTGGACACTGTGACCAGTGCTTTATACCATTATTTCATGTAATCTTCACAAAGGTTGTAAGAAAAATTGTGGCATTTAAAAGCACCCTTATTATTACTCCAATATTACAGAAGAAAAAAGTTAAAGAAATACAAGGTATTTCTCAAAGAAATACAATTTCCTTCCCCTTAGATGAGTAAATACAGTGCTTAAAACTACAAAACCAGCTATGCCATAGCTATCTAGAAAGTGGAACCAGACCAGTTCCAAGGAGGCATATGTTCTTGGGTCCCTTGGTATTTAGACCTTTACTTCTATAAGGTCTAAGCTAACAAATAAAGTGACTTACAATTAACTATTGTATAAATGATTTATCCTTAGGGGATTTAAATAAAGTGTGCAAATGTGGCATTTGTTCAGCCGTATGTTCTGTGAGACATTCTGTATACATGACATAAGAGGAAAAAACAAGTCTGAGAGGCGAGGCAGAGCTGGCAGTTTCAAGGCTGCTGTACAGACACACGCCACTGGGGGTGATGTGAGCACCGTGAACGCCCAGTTGAGGTTCTTCCTGCCTTCATCCAGTGGAAAAGAAAAGGACTGGCACAGCATTTCTGGGGTTTCAAGAGAGTGGGGGGAACAAAGACACCATGATGAGTTAAAGAGAGAGCTCTTGTCTGTGAATACCTCAGCGGAAGTTGGGAAAAGAAGAAATAAACAGTAGACTTATTATCAAGTCACCTGTGAATTAGGCCCTGCTGTATAATGAACTGTCTCCTATAAATAAAGATCAAATTTGCAGATGGGATCTTGGCCTCCTAGCCTGGAAACTCTAACATAGTCCTGAGTAGGTATAAGTAAACTTCTCTAATTTGGAGTACAAATGAACCATTATTCATTATGATAGTCAATTTAAACAATCCTGGCTCCCCAATTGCACAATGCAATTGCAAAAATAGTTTTTCTTCCCTCAGTGAAGTCTTTGCTCCTTTGATAACTCCATGATCTTTAGGGCTTTTCAATCCAAGAACCAGCCAGTGTTGGTTCTTTTCACCAGGAGGAGATGGCACCGGGAACCTGACCACCACTCTGTTTGGAGTTTATTGGTGATCTTGCAGTCTGATGCCATCACTGCTTCCAGGGGGTCCTTGAGACATGATTCTAGGGATGATTCTCAAAAACAAGAATTCCTACTCTTCCACTATTAGGATTACTTTATCCTATTAGAATCCAGGGATACTAGTTGATTCAGCTCATTCAGAGCTTCNGGTCTTTAGTAACAGTTTTGTCCATAGCCAGTGCCTATTAAGTATGTTTGCATCAAAATAAGGCTGAGTTATACAGGATTTGGCAGTAATGGATTTTTCTGTAAAGCTAGGAATATTTTGGGTGGAAGGTGTTCAGCTGAAAACCAACTACTCTTTTCTCACAAATCCACCTGGGATTACAGCATCCCACCCTTGGCCCCCCGACCAGGGAGACTAGAAGTGTGGTCTGGGAGTCCTGGATTTTGTTGTCACAGGAAGAGCTTCCAGAGAACTCAGAGGTCCTTTGCCTCCGTGACTCTCAAGCTCAGCTCCTAGATTTCACTGAGGGTGGACTTGAGCAACTGACACTCCACTTTCATCTGCTTTATATCTCGGGACTCTGGTCACTCATCTTTGGAAAACCTCTGATCCAGCCCTGTCCTCATATTTTCCAACACAGAATATATGGCCCAGAAAGGATAAGTGACTTGCCCAAGATCACATAGCTGTTTGAAGACAGAGCCAGTCTGGGTCTTTCGCACCTGCCTCTCTGCCATGGCCCCTGGGTTTAGACACACCTATGGCCCCCTCACTCCCCAAGTGTCACTGGAGATTCAGAAAGCTGAGTTACATCACATAAATTTTATCCTAATAAGTCATTTGGTTCTGAACTTTTGGCTATACAACCCAAATGGGTGGACTTATTCAGCTTCTTCACAGAATGGCCCCTCCTCATACAGCCCTCAAAGCATCTCGGGAGTGAAGCTGCAGAGGCTCCACCGCCCACAGCATCTTGCCCAGCCTCCTCCACACAGCATCCTAATAACCACCTATGAGACCGAATTCACTGCTCATCCCTACCTTTGGCCTCAGCTCACACCATTCCTCCTGCCGGGCCTTCTTCCTCCCCAAGGCTGCGTCTCCTCTCCGTGCACAATGTCTGCCCCACTTCTCCCTGCAGGTGGCTCTGCCAACCTGGCTCACAGTCACCTCTCTGCTCTGATCCTGCACACCCTGCTGCCTGGGCCCCTCACCTGGTTCTAGGTATCTGGGCTCTGTTATGTTACTGATACTTTCCTATGTGAGTCTCACCTCTCTAACCAGATTTAGGAGACTTGAAAGCAGGGTCCCTCGCTTACAGCTCTGTATTCACAAGGCCTTGCTCAATAGACCACCGTGGAGAAGAACAAGATCATTTAATGGGCATGAGGGATGGAGGCAGCAAACTGAAGTCAAGAGAAATGAAGGGGGAGAAAGAAGGAAGGGGAAGAAAAGAGAAGAATGGAAGAGGAAGGAGGGTAAGGGGGTGGTTGTAGAGATGACTGAGAATGGAGATGGGGTCTTTAAAGAGTTAAATGAGTTAAAATGAGGTCATTAGGGTGGATTGTAATCCAATATGACCGATGTCCTTATAAAATGAGGTCAGAATACACGCACAGGGAAGATGATATGAAGACACAGGGAGAAGATGGACATCTAAAAGCCAGGGAAAGGACGGACATCTAAAAGCCAGGGAAAGGAGCCTCAGAAGAAACCCAGCTCTGCAACACCTTGANAGCATTACTTTACTAGCATGTGAGATGAGTGCAATTGTGCGGTAGTATGAGCATTCTTTGGCATTGCCTTTCTTTGGGATTGGAATGAAAACTGACCTTTTTCAGTCCTGTGGCCACTACTGAGTTTTCCAAATTTGCTGGCATATAGAGTGCAGCACATTCACTGCATCATCTTTCAGGATTTGAAATAGCTCAACTGGGATTCCATCACCTCCACTAGCTTTGTTCGTAGTGATGCTTTCTAAGGCCCAGTTGACTTCACATTCCAGGATGACTGGCTCTAGGTGAGTGATCACACCATCGTGATTATCTGGGTTGTGAAAATACCTCTGATTACCCCCCAAAATATAAAAATCAATTTGTCCCTCAAAATAAGTCCTGCATCTCCTTTCTAATTTGCATCTGATAACCTTTTACTTTTTAATAGTGGGTATGCTTGAAGTAAGCTTCCCTGGTGGCTCAGATAGTAAAGAATCTGCCTACAATGTGGGAGACATGGGTTCAATCCCTGGGTCAGGAAAATCCCCTGGAGAAGGGAATGGCTACCGGTATCTTCTCCTCCAGTATCTTGCCTGGAGAATCCCATGGACAGTAGCCTGGCGAGCTACCATCCACGGGGTTGCAAAGAGTCAGACACAAATGAGCAGCTCACACTTTCAGGCAATCTGGAGCTTTGCTAACACCAACGGTGTCTTGAAAAGGGCAGCTATAGAGTACTCTGAATTCTGATTTCCAGAGACTTCATCTGAGTTGGGCTGTATCTTTCTTCTTTTGTATGATCCAGAAGCTGGACTTGAAACTAGGCCTTGGGCAGTATTAGAAAATTAGGTAACCATGCTGCCTGTAGGCGATAGACTGTTCCACACCATTTTGGGTCATCTGTTTGTAGGTAACTAGAGGTTAGTTGCACTGACAATAGAAGAGGTGCGCTTAGAGGTTTTGAATGATGAAGAAAGCTACCAGTCCTGTTTCCCTGCAAACTCTATAAGCAGCCTGTCTTGAATTTTCCCAACAGTTACCAAAGAGATAATCATCAGAACCAGTGTTACAGGTGAAATAGGTTGTGGTATGTCTGGTATAACTGGTAGGTGGGTGCTTTCTCAATAATTCAGCAGTTGATATTTCAGTTGAAGAGGCCCACTTTTGGGCTGAATTTGTTTCCAGTAACTGCCTTTCCCAGTTAAGGTGAGTTGATAGCACTTTATCCTGCTAAATATTCTCTCCACTACTTATTGCCACCATCTTTCACTGTCTATGAGGGAGGAAGTAAGTCTGAGGTGTACTGAAGCTTGTTTTTTCCCTTGGCACTGTTAGCCTGGCTCTATTTTCTGATTACTAGTTTATGAATCTAAACTTGGGCCAACCTAGTCCTCTGTGAAAATGCCTGCTGTGTGAATTAATATTTTATTTTACATTTCTATTTAAAAGAGAAGCAAAGGGGAGAAAAAATTATATATGTAGACTGAAAGAGAGATGAAAGGAGGATTCATTCAGTTATTCAGTAAATTTTAATTGCGTACCTCCCATAATCTAGGCATTAGTCTTATCACTGTGAATACAGTAAAGAACAAGACAGATATGTCCCCTTTCTTTAGGATGAAAGCAAATGAAAAACTAGAAAATGACTGGATGAAGAATGACTTGATGGGCTAGGAGGAAGAATTTAAATGCTCAGAAAAGGTCTAACTCAAATCTTATATTTGTGCTAAAATCTAAATCACAAAAAGTTATTATTATAATGAAGATGAGGGAGAATATTCCAGACAGAGATAACAGGCAGTAGCCTTCAGTTAGGAATGAACTCAGTGTGTACAAAAAAAAAAANCAGTGGACTTTCTCCCACTGAAAATGTTTGTTTATTTGAACCTAGTTGGTTTTTTTTTTTTTTTTAATTAGAGTATAATTGCTTTTACAATGTTTTATCAGTTTCTGCTATACAACAATGTGAATCAGCTGTAAGTATACATATACCCCATCCCTCTTGAACCTCCCTAAACCTAATTTTGAAATAATACCATTCTTACCATATGACCCAGATCTGTAACGTGGTCCGTAAATATTTAGCATCCAATAAGTCTGCAAATCTTCCTCTGTTTTCCTGGGGTAGTGAAAGGGGGAGACAGGACAGATTAAGTGGGTTAAGAATGGGCAAAGTTGACTCTAATATTTTAGACTAGAGAAAGCAAGAACAATGTGGGAATGTCGTGCAGAGAGACGGCCACTCTGCTCCCTGAATACCCTTCACCCAAACCCATAAATACTGGCTTTAACACACTTGTCTCAGTCAATCAGTCTCTGCATACTTTTTGTTATCACTGGCAAGTACCAAGGCCCACTGAATTTAGGATTCTAACCCTTTCACTCTTCTCCTTCTCGCCAGTATTGGTGAGAGGTAGACTAGAGTACAGAAAGTAGGAGGATACAAAAACAAACCTGAAGCTGATCGAGATTCTTTTAACATTAGGATGAAAAAACCCTAATATTAAAGGAGTGTGAGACTCGTGTAAAAAACGAGTGGCCTAAATTTGGAAACAGGATACAGTGTCCAATTTCTTTGTGGGTCTTTAGTAACAGTTTTGTCCATAGCCAGTGCCTATTAAGTATGTTTGCATCAAAATAAGGCTGAGTTATACAGGATTTGGCAGTAATGGATTTTTCTGTAAAGCTAGGAATATTTTGGGTGGAAGGTGTTCAGCTGAAAACCAACTACTCTTTTCTCACAAATCCACCTGGGATTACAGCATCCCACCCTTGGCCCCCCGACCAGGGAGACTAGAAGTGTGGTCTGGGAGTCCTGGATTTTGTTGTCACAGGAAGAGCTTCCAGAGAACTCAGAGGTCCTTTGCCTCCGTGACTCTCAAGCTCAGCTCCTAGATTTCACTGAGGGTGGACTTGAGCAACTGACACTCCACTTTCATCTGCTTTATATCTCGGGACTCTGGTCACTCATCTTTGGAAAACCTCTGATCCAGCCCTGTCCTCATATTTTCCAACACAGAATATATGGCCCAGAAAGGATAAGTGACTTGCCCAAGATCACATAGCTGTTTGAAGACAGAGCCAGTCTGGGTCTTTCGCACCTGCCTCTCTGCCATGGCCCCTGGGTTTAGACACACCTATGGCCCCCTCACTCCCCAAGTGTCACTGGAGATTCAGAAAGCTGAGTTACATCACATAAATTTTATCCTAATAAGTCATTTGGTTCTGAACTTTTGGCTATACAACCCAAATGGGTGGACTTATTCAGCTTCTTCACAGAATGGCCCCTCCTCATACAGCCCTCAAAGCATCTCGGGAGTGAAGCTGCAGAGGCTCCACCGCCCACAGCATCTTGCCCAGCCTCCTCCACACAGCATCCTAATAACCACCTATGAGACCGAATTCACTGCTCATCCCTACCTTTGGCCTCAGCTCACACCATTCCTCCTGCCGGGCCTTCTTCCTCCCCAAGGCTGCCTCTCCTCTCCGTGCACAATGTCTGCCCCACTTCTCCCTGCAGGTGGCTCTGCCAACCTGGCTCACAGTCACCTCTCTGCTCTGATCCTGCACACCCTGCTGCCTGGGCCCCTCACCTGGTTCTAGGTATCTGGGCTCTGTTATGTTACTGATACTTTCCTATGTGAGTCTCACCTCTCTAACCAGATTTAGGAGACTTGAAAGCAGGGTCCCTCGCTTACAGCTCTGTATTCACAAGGCCTTGCTCAATAGACCACCGTGGAGAAGAACAAGATCATTTAATGGGCATGAGGGATGGAGGCAGCAAACTGAAGTCAAGAGAAATGAAGGGGGAGAAAGAAGGAAGGGGAAGAAAAGAGAAGAATGGAAGAGGAAGGAGGGTAAGGGGGTGGTTGTAGAGATGACTGAGAATGGAGATGGGGTCTTTAAAGAGTTAAATGAGTTAAAATGAGGTCATTAGGGTGGATTGTAATCCAATATGACCGATGTCCTTATAAAATGAGGTCAGAATACACGCACAGGGAAGATGATATGAAGACACAGGGAGAAGATGGACATCTAAAAGCCAGGGAAAGGACGGACATCTAAAAGCCAGGGAAAGGAGCCTCAGAAGAAACCCAGCTCTGCAACACCTTGATGTTGGACATCTAGCCTCCAGAACTGTGAGCAAATAATATTTGTTGTTTAAGACAGCCAGTCTATGCTATTTTATTATGGCAGCCCAAGTGAACTACTACCCAGTGGGATAGGAGATGGAGGAGGAGGGGTGGGAGAGGAGGAGGGAAAAAGGAAAGAGGAAAGAAGTGGACCTCAGTTCTCCTCAGTAGTGGAACAACTACTAGGTTAAAAAAAAAAAAGACCAGTACACATCAGAGACTTCCCTGATGGTCCAGTGATTAAGACTTTACCTTTCAATGCAGAAGGTGCAGGTTTGATCCCTGGTCGGGGAGCTAAGATCCCACATGGCCTCTTGGCCAAAAAAAAAAAAAAAAAAAAAAAACACAAAACAAAAGCAATACTGTAACAAATTCAATAAAGAGTTTTAAAAAATGGTCCACATCAAAAAACTCTATAATCAGACCCTCATGATCATTCAGCTGCCCATGGTTTTGTCTCTAAATTCTTTTCTCTCTGAACCCAATTTTATTTTTTATGCTGTTGACAATCAAAATTTCACAGCCAGTTAGAGATAATGTGCCAATTTCTACAAAGCATAATAGCTTCTTTCATTTAATCCTTGTTGCCTAGCAACTAGTCTTCCCACCATGCTTTGCATGATAAGATGTAGTTGTCAGTATCTTGGTAGAAAGGTAGGAGAGAGCTGATACTGCCTAATAGTAGGGTCCTGACCTCTGAACCATGAATTTTTATTTCCAAAATCCAGAAAATAAATTAGAATAACAGAAGCATCCTTAAGTCTTTGGAAGAAAGTTCAAGGTTCCTGTTTCACACGTGGGAATAATTAGGGGAAACACTCCACGAAGCAAAGTGAGAACACCTCACCAAACGAAAACTGAATGTGAGGAACTTTGGGGCATTTACTTCTCATTTTTGCATTATTATCAAGCACATTCTATCTCACAACACATCCAGCACCAGGTCAGGTGGCAGTGGGATTACAATGCTTTGCCATCAGTGATGTCCTGGGAAAGTCAGGAACACCCAGAAAAGCCTTTGACTTGCGTGCCAGACACAGAAGACCTGTACCCTTGACATCATCTTTCTGTTGTGGTCATACAATGCCTGAGGGAGTAAGGAGTGGGGAGAGCTGTTGCTGCCCTGGACCCATCTGAGGCATGGAGGAAGAGCTGGGTCAAGATCAGGCTCTGCCATAGATTGGTGCAGCCACTGTGGAAAGTGGTATGGACAGTCCTCAGAAGATTAAAAACAGAACTGCCGTATGATCCAGCAACCCCACCTCTGGGTATATATCCAAAGAAAATGAAAATAGGGGCTTAAAGAGATCTTCACTCCCACTTCACTTTAAAGTTCTTCTTAAAAAAATCATTCAATTTTGGTTGGTTCACTTGGTTCATTTCCAAGGCAAACCATTCAACATCACAGTAATCCAAGTCTATGCCCCAACTGCTAATGCAGAAGAAGCCAAAGTTGAATGGTTCTATGAAGACCTACAAGACCTTCCAGAACTAACACCAAAAAAACAAATTAACAGCATAGGGAATTGGAATGCAAAAGTAGAAAGTCAAGAGATACCTGGAGTAACAGGCAAGTTTGGCCTTGGTGTACAAAATGAAGCAAGGCAAAGGCTAACAGAGTTTTGTCAAGAAAACACACATCACAGCAAACACCCTTTTCCAAGAACACAAGGGATGACTATAGACATGGACATCATCATATAGCCAATACCGAAATCAGATTGATGATATTCTTTGCAGCTGAAGATGGAAAAGCTTTATACAGTCAGCAAAGACAAGACCAGGAGCTGACTGTGGCTCAGATCATGAACTGCTTACTGCAAAATTCAGGCTTAAATTAAAGAAAGTAGGGAAAACTGCTAGGCCTTTCAGATATGACCTAAAGCAAATCCTTTATGATTAAACAGTGGAACGGATGAATAGATTCAAAGGATTAGATCTGGTAAACAGTGCCTGAAGAACTATGGATGGAGGTTTGTAAAATACAGGAGGCAGTACAGGAGGCGGTGACCAAAACCATCCCAAAGAAAAAGAAATGCAAGAAGGCAAAGTGGTTGTCTGAGGTGACTTTACAAATAGCTGAGAAAAGAAGAGAAGTGAAATGCAAGGGAGAAAGGGAAAGATACACCCAAATGAATGCAGAGTTCCAGAAAATAGCAAGGAGAGATAAGAAAGCCTTCTTCAACAAACAATACAAAGAAATAGAGGGAAACAACAGAATGGGAAAGACTAGACATCTCTTCAAGAAAATTGGAGGTATCAAGGGAGTATTTCACGCAAGGATGGGCATGATAAAGGACAGGAATGGTAAGAACCTAACAGAAGCAGAAGAGATTAAGAAAAGGTGGCAAGAAAACAAAGAATTATACAAAAAAAGATCTTAATGACTCAGATAACCACAATGATGTGGCCACTCACCTAGCATCAGACATCCTGGAGTGTGCAGCCAAGTGGGCCTTAGGAAGCATCACTATGAACAAAGCTAATGGGGGTGATGGAACACCAGCCGAGCTATTTAAAATCCTAAAAGATGATGCCGTGAAAGTGCTGCACTCAATATGTCAGCGAATTTGGAAAACTCAGCAGTAGCCACAGAACTGAAAAAGGTCAGTTTTCATTCCAATTCCAAAAACAGGCAATGCCAAAGAATGTTCAAACTACTGTATAGCTGTGCTCATTTCACATGCTAGCAAGGTTATGTTCAAAATCCTTCAAGCTAGGCTTCAGCAGTATATGAACTGAGAAATTCTAGATGTACAAGCTGGGTTTGGAAAGGCAGAGTTCAAATTGCCAACATTTGTTGGATCATAGAGAAAGCAGGAAATTCCAGAAAAACATCTACTTCTCCTTCATTAAAGCAGACTACATTACTTACTAATTACTTACTACAGACTACATTACTATATTACATTACTAATTACAGCATACTTCATTGACTATATTAAAGCCTTTAAGTGTGTGGATCACAAACAACTGTAGAAAATTCTTCAAAAGATGGGAATACCAGACAAGCTTACCTGTCTCCTGAGAAACTCATATGTAAGTCAAGAAGCAACAGTTAAGAACCAGATATGGAACAACTGACTGGTTAAGAATTGGGGAAGGAGTACACTGAGGCAGTACATTGTCACCCAACTTATTTAATTTATATACACAGAATATCACGTGAAATATTGAGCTGGTTAAATCACAAGCTGGAATCAAGACTGCCAGGAGATATATCAACAACCTCAGATATGCTGATGATACCACTCTAATGGAAGAAAGTGAAGAGGAACTAAAGACCCTCTTGATGAAGGTGAAAGAGGAAAGTGAAAAAGCTGACTTAAAACTCAGTATTCAAAAAAATAAGATCATGGCATCTGGTCCTATCACTTCACAGCAAACAGAAGAGGAAAAAGTGGAAGCAGTGACAGGTTTTATTTTCTTGGGCTCCCAAATCACTGCAGATGATGACTGTAGCCATGAAATTAAAAGACACTTGCTCCTTGGAAGGAAAGCTATGACAAACCTAGACAGCATATCAAAAAGCACAGACATCACTTTGCCAGCAAAGGTCTGTACTGTCAAAGCTATGGTTTTCCAGTAGTCAAGTATATACGGTAGAGAACTGGACCATAAAGAAGCCTGAGTGCCAAATAATTGATGTTTTCAAAATGTGATGCTGGAGAAGACTCCTGAGAGTCCCTTGGACTGCAAGATCAAATCAGTCAATTGTAAAGGTAATCAACCCTGAACATTCATTGGAAGGACTGATGCTGAAGCTCCAATACTTTGGCCACCTGATGTGAAGAGCCGACTCATTGGAAAAGACCCTGATGCTGTATTGAAGGCAAAAGGAGAAGGGGGCTGCAGAGGATGAGATAGATAGCATCCCTGACTCAATAGACCTGAGTCTGAGCAAACTCCGGGAGACAATGAAGGACAGGGGAGCCTGGTGTGCAGCAATCCATGGGGTCGCAAAGAGTCAGACACAACCCAGTGACTGAACAACAATGGCAATGACAATGAAAAATAGGCCTGAGAAAATAGCTTGGAAAATTCTGAAAAAGAACTTTGATTCATACTTTATGAAACTTATTATAAAATACTATAATTGTTATATTAGACCAGCAACTAATGTTCTACTATATAATAAATCCCATATATATTTGAACAAACCTAATATTTAGAACAGGCCTGCTAAGTTGCTTCAGTTGTGTCCAACTCTTTGCGACCCTATGGCCCATAGCCCACTAGGCTCTTCTGTTCTGGGATTCTCGAGGCAAGAGTACTGGAGCAGGTTGCCATTTCCCTCTCCAGGTCATCTTCCCAACCCAGGGATCAAACCCACATCTCTTGAATCTCCTGCATTGGCAGGTGGGTTCTTTACCACTAGCACCACATGGGAAGTGTGTTTAGAACATAATATTCAGCAATAAATGTAAATACATAGGGGATGGATTGTTCAATAAAAATACATCAGTGTTAGTTATTTGGATATGGCAAAGCTAGATCTGTTCCATGCTTCTTATATCCAATTAAACACACACAGATCCAGCATTTACATATTAAATAAGAAACCAAATTAACCCAACACAAAGGGGAGGGAGACAAAAAAGAAACTGTAAAAATTGAGTTTGACAATAAAAAAGTAAAAAATGTCTATAACTCTCAATAGATAATGACCCTAAAAATAGAATTTAAATGCCAAATTTTGCTTTGAAAAAATCATTTATGAGGTTTATACAGTTGATATCAGTAAGACAAGGCCAACACAAGGAAAATAAAATTATAAAACAATCTCTCAGCTATAAACAGTGTGGTGATAACATGTGACTAGCTCTGTAAGACAGGTGCTGTTATTTCCATTTTGTTGATGAGGAAAGTGATGGCAGGCAGGCAGGCAGAACAGCCATCAATAAAAAGTCTACAAGTAATAAATGCCAGAAAGGATGTGGAGAAAAGGGAACCCTCTTACACTGTTGGTGGGAATGTAAACTGGTGTGGCCACTAAGGAAATTAGTATGGAAGTTCCTTAAAATACTTTAAAAATAGAATTGCCATATGATCCAGCAATCCCATTCCTGGGCATATATCCAGACAAAATTATAAATCAAAAAGATACGTGCACCCTAAAATTTATTGCAACACTATTTACAATTGCCAAGATATGGAAAAAACTCAAATGTCCATTGATAGATGAATGGATAAAGAAGATGTGGTGTAAATGTGTGTGTGTGTGTATATATACACACATATACACCCACAGTGGATTACTACTCAGCCATTACAAATACTGAAATAATGCCATTTGCAGCAGCATGGATGGACCTGGACATTATCCTGCTAAGTGAAGTTAAGTCAAAGGCAAATATCATATATCACTTATATGTGGAATCTAAATATGACACAAATGAACTCATCTATGAAACAGAAACAGACAAATATAAAGAACAGCCTTGTGGTTTGTTGAGGGGTGGCAGGGGGCAAGGAGGATTGGAAATCCAGGATTAGCAGATGTTGACTGCCTCATCTGTATAGCACATGGAATTATATTCAATATCCTATGATAAACCATAATGGAAAGGAATTATGAAATAATATATAACTGAGTCACTTTGCTGTACAGCAGAAATTAAACACAACATTGTAAATCAACTATACTTCAATAAGATTTGGAGGAAAAAAAAAGTGATATTGCATTACTTGGCTCCACCAGGCTCAAGGTAGAGCTGGATTTAGGCTCATTTTCCTCCATTCTTTTCCTAGTCCTGCCCCTGGAGTGCTCAGGTCCCCTTCCCTCTCACCTTCCACCACTAAGGGGATTTCTGGTGACCCCTGGTTGGAGAAGGACTCACCAGGATGGGCTCCACCAGCTGCCCCTCCGGCATGACTGAGCGGTTTATCTTGGCGATGCGTTCCAGTGTAGCCAGGGCAGCCTGTGTGTTCCCGGTGGAGACATTGAACCGAGCAGATTCAGGAATAAACTGGGCATAGGTGACAAAGAACATCAGAGCTGCAACTGCTATGGACCCCAGCGATACGACCATCTCAGATCCATACGCTACACCATCCCAGTCTCCAGAGAAGCTAAGGACGTGGCAAGCTCTGCGGCAATAATACAGCAGGCGCACTAGTGCAGTCCTGCTAGAACGGAAAGCTGCCGTCTCCTTATCACAGTCCCATCTAGGAGGACAGGGGGTCGATACTAAGCTTCACACCAGCTTGGCCCAACCAACGTAATACAATGAAATTTTTACACCCAGTCCGTAAAGAGCTTCCTTTCAGGGCTCTTTCTACTGCTTTACTTTTTACTGATTTTCTACTCTTTCTACTGCTCCATCACCTAGGCCCTCCCCAGGAGCCCCAGAACTCTCCACAGTGCAGGAACCACGAGTAGAGGAACCACCCCGATTGTAGAGGCCTTCGACTCACTGATGGTGGCATACTCTGAACACCACACTCAGAAAACAGCACAGCCTTCCACTGACATGAGGACCTTGAGAATCAACTTGAATGCCTGCCCTTGGTGCCTCCCCCAGTGAAGACCAGTGGGTTCTTCCTCAGCAAAGCATCTCCCCCAGCAGTATCCTCTTCCCCATTCCCTGGCCAGAGTGCAGTTCAAGTCATCCTCATCACCCACCACGATTAATCTGATTGTTTCTAACTGCTCTTCTGACCTTTTCCATCTTCCCTCCCACCAGCCTCCACATAACCAAGTACCTGTTCCCCAGCACACAACCCCTTCCACACCGCCCCTGGTCCTCCATGCTGTTTGTAACCTGGACACAGGCCTGTCTTTCCAGCCGGCCTCCCCCCAGCACCCCTCACTCTACAACTCACTGCCTGCCTGATCGCCCCCAAACATATCCTGCATTCACAGCTTCATGACGGCTTGTGCATTAAATCTGCCGAAACACCCTTTTCACATTAACCAACAGAGACAGAGAAAGGTCCGGGGTGTGAGAAAGATATCTGCAGGCCAAGAAGGCCACTGGGCCAACCAGAGGGAAGGTCAAGGGGGAGTCCACGAGCTTTGTCACCTTGAAGGCCATGATGAGGATGATGCCAGGGATGGAGGCAATGCGGATAAGCCAGCGCCACCCGATGGTGGGGACAACCACGGAGGCCAGGCCAATGATGAGCAGGGAGCCAGCCAGCCAGAAAACCTGGGGCAGAGAAGGAAGGTTAAAGCCTTCCTATTTTCCAGTAGTCACATGTGGATGTGAGAGTTGGACTATAAAGAAACCTGAGCGCCAAAGAATAGATGCTTTTGAACTATGCTGTTGGAGAAGACTCTTGAGAGTCCCTTGGACTGCAAGGAGAGCCAACCAGTCCATCCTAAAGGAAATGAGTCCTGAATATTCACTGGAAGGACTGATGCTGAAGCGGAAACTCCAATACTTTGGCCACCTGATGCGAAGAACTGATGCATTGGAAAATACCCTGATGCTGGGAAAGATTGAAGGCAGGAGGAGAAGGGGATGACAGGATGAGATGGTTGGATGGCATCACCAACTTGATGGACATGAGTTTGAGTAAGCTCAGGGAGTTGGTAATGGACAGGGAAGCCTGGTGTGCTGCAGTCCATGGAGTCGTAAAGAGTCAGACAGGACTGAGCAACTGACTGAACTGATTGAATGCACTCCATACCCCACTCCAGGAGTGCCCCGACCTGCATTGGAAGAGGATGAGATGGGACAGAGGCTTTGCTTGAGGAGCAGCACCACCTCCAGGACTGGATGAATTGGCGAAGTTATTCACTTCTCCACGACTCCATTTGTTTGTCTACAGGTAGGAGGCTCAGCAAGACAGGGGGACAGCGATGCCATCAAAGTTTAAAAACACCTTGGGCCCAAGACATAGACTTTCTTTTCAGTCACTGGTTCGTAACTCAAGGTACAAAAGAGAGCACTGTGAATGGATTCCTCTTTCCTCCCGGTTTCCTTCCATCCAGTTCCTCTTCTCAGAAGAAACCATTATCACCAGTTTCTTCCATCCTTCCGAAGCTGTTCTCAGTTCAGTTACTCAGTCATGTCCGAATCTTTGTGACCCCATGAATCGCAGCATGCCAGGCCTCCCTGTCCATCACCAACTCCCAGGAAGGGAAAGTCGCTCAGTCATGTCTGACTCTTTGTGACCCCATGGACTGTAGCCTACCAGGCTTCTCAGTCCATGGGATTTTCCAGGCANTTTTTTTTTTTTTTTAATTAAAATATCATGTTATATGCTTTGTCACACAATAGAGTTAGGTGTCACTTTCCTTGGATTAGAGATCTCCTTTCCTTGCTGGGACTATGGAATTAAATTAAATTGATCTTATCAAACAGTTAAATATTCTCAGCAATGTGACCTGGATTGACAAACTGAAATGCAAGCTGGGCATTTTGATGTGAGCAGAAGGACTGTGGGGAGAGTGTCCTCTAAACTTGTTTCGCTCGACCTTGAAGGCAGGTTAAGTGTTCATTCCCTGCTTCAAATAAAGTGCACCAAGTGTACGCAGTGTTCCTGAAAGCTTCCTAATGAACTGAAAAACAAACAGTTTGAGGTGGGAAGCAATATATTTCATCAGCCCCCCGCACAGCGATGATTTACCTCAGCTTGTCATACCTACTTGATTCTGATTAGAAAAAGGCAAAGGAGCTATTTTAACCTCTCTTGATAAAGAAATAGCACTTGTATTTCGTAAAATCTCAGACCTCTCATCATCTGGATTTTACACCTTCACTGTTAACATGAGGCTAGATGGGTATATGAGACAGTTAAATCGAGGAATGTATTTCAGAGGTCATGGCTGGATAGAGAATTCATCATTTTAAAATGACCCAAATGACAAAGATGACAGGATTTGATGTGATGACCTGGCTAAGGAGGTGATTTAAGCTTGTGATTTAAATGTTAGTTGCTCAGTCATGTCCAACTCTTTGCGATCCCATGGATGGTAGCCCACCTGGCTCCCCTCTCCATGGAATTCTCCAGGCAAGAATATTGGAGTGAGTTGCCATTCTCTTCTCCACGGCATCTTCCTGATTCAGGGATCCAACCTGGGTCTCCTACACTGCAGGCAGATTCTTTACCTTCTAGCCACCAGGGACACCTTGATTAAAGCCAAGTTCTCCTCAAATAGTCCCATTCTTTTTTGATATTTCTTGTAGTTGGGTTAATAAAAGTCACAATGGTGACTGATGTTTCAAGAAAGAAAAACAATATCTTAGGGGAAAAACAGAGGCAATGCAAAATGAATTAAGTTTCTTGTGCTACAGAAGACAGATGAAGGGTAGCAAGACAAAAAGGTAAAGATTGTTTCCAGGCTCTCCTTGCATTGCAGTTCTCACTGTAAGTCTGAATAGGAGAGGGTCAGCTTGAGGCTTGTTGATATACTGTAGGGCGCCTGTTAACAAGCTAGCTTCCTACCTTCTGAAGGCATCTACTAGGAACAGCAAGACTTTGAGAAATGATCTATATAATTTTAATCAAAAGGATATTCTGCTTGACTAGTAATAAACCAAGATGATTTTGCAGTTAGTATGATGGTTTATGTTTTATAAAGCAAGTTCAGCATGTAATCTCATGCATGTTTACATGGACTTTGGAAGACACCCTCATCCTTTAAGGATGAGATTCACAGAGATTAAGTTGTATAATTAGAACATGAAATTGGATTTTCAGATTTCAGATTTATAGCTATTCTACCATTTTTATGTCTGTATTTCTTACCTGAAGGTCTGAGTGAAAATCATCTTGACAGAGAGCATCTAATGGTGACTAGGCATTAATATCTACTATTATATCTAATACTGGTTCTTGGAACTAAAAAGTGTGGCTTTCCTCTTTCCATACCAGGCATTTCAAACTGCATTGTAGAATGTGGTATAAAGATATAATATGACTTTTGTTCTCCATAACATATTTTAATATGATATACAGATATCTTCTTAGAGAAGGCAATGGCACCCCACTTCAGTACTCTTGCCTGGAAAATCCCATGGACAGAGGAGCCTGGTAG
>SJYV01038420.1:0-11338 GCA_006410875.1 Neotragus pygmaeus | reverse complement strand
CCCCACCCCCCAATCTCCCCTTGGTGTTCATTAAGTTCTCTACATATGTTTAAAGTTCTACTTTTTATATTGAGGTCCTTAATGCACTGGAATTAATTATCATATATAATGTGAGGTAGTATGAAGTTATATATTTTCCCCCATAATTTGTACCCAGTAATTTGTACCCAATGTTCCTAGCACCGTTTATTAAATAGCTGGTCTTTCCCATATACTAGCAAAGCTGCTTCTGCCATGAAACAAGTTTCTACATATTCAGGAAGGTATCTTGGATTTCAATATTTGAAGCTCAATTTATGAGTGACAATACCTGTAATTTTTATTTTGTCTAGATTTGGCATTGAGATTATGCTAACCTCATAAAACTAGTTGGGGAATATTTCTGTTCTTTAAAAGACTTTGTATAATATTGGAATTATCTGTTCCTTGAGAACTTGGTAGAATTTACTTGTAAAACCATCCATCTGAGCCTGAAAATTTCTTTGTGGGAAGATTTAAAACCAGTCTTCAATTTTGTTAATAGTTATATTAGTATTTAGGCTTTTAATTTCATTTTACATCAGACAAAGTGGATGATTCCCTTAGAAATATGACATAATAAAATTAAGATTATTTTTGCATTGCAAAAATAAAATTATTGCATTGCATAATTCAATGAAGGAGAGGAAATAGATGAGTATTATCAAATGGCAAATGAAATCCTGCTATTCTAAAATACTTCTAAAAATGATACTGTCAGTCACAGAAGTACAAATGAGGTCAAGATGTGGAGAACATGACATAATAAGTTGTGAGTCACTCTTGTGCTACGTATAACTTCTAATGTCCAAAGATGAAGCAGAAGTGTTTTTGGATGCTGAATATAGATAAGACACAGGGAAATTGTAACATATAGTACTCTGTAAAGGTGGGGATACATATATGCTATTATAGGTAGACAGTTTTTATACGTCTTTATTTAGTAACACATCTTTCCTTTTTATCCCCTGTTAAGAAAGTATAATGAATGGCATGCCTGAAAACCAGTGAACTCTTAGAATCAAGGGACTATGGTCCCTACTATTTGTGAAAAAGCCTTCATTTTTCTCATATATATGCTTTTGAGTAAGCAGTTTCTTCTCTTTCTTCATTGCCCGGTGAGCTTTTTAAGACAGTTAAACCAGTGTCTTCTGTGACAATTTTCTGAATGTTCTCTATCAAAATTAGGAGAAAAGAACAAATTTCTGTTATGAGTTATTGAGTCATTCTTCCTCATTAGATCGTGAGCTCCTTGGGAAGGGGCCATGTCCTAATCGCTTCCGTGTACCCTGCAGACAGTGCCGTCTTACACACAGCAGACAATTACTTTTCAGGAATGTTTATTAGAAAAGTAAGCTGGGCTTATGGTTATCTCTCACTTCCTTGATTCTTTCATACCTTATCTGTATGTAATCAGAGATCCATGTCAGAAATGAAACTGAGTATAAAATCTTAGCAAATCATTTATCTTCCTCCTTTTAAACCCCTCATTAAAATCTGACTATTCAATTTGGTAGCTGGAGGGTGAGGAGGGGGTAGTGGCAGACTTTTCTATCTCTCCTGTTTTCATTCCAGCGAGGTCTCACTTATTCTTGTCTGATGCTGTTGGAATTGATCCCATGGGCCTCCAGTAACCAGACCTGTGGTGTAATTGCACACCTAATTAGACAACCGTGCAGCAAGCCCTGGTCTCTGCCATTTGAGGGGTGATTTATTTTTCTTTGCTGTGCTTAGGAAAGGAGAGACTGCAGAGTCATTTGAGAGGTCAACTATTCATGTCCTCCCACTCCCCTTCTCCATCGGCACTTCTCTCTGGGGACCCTGCAGTAGGTGGGTGTAAGGGTGGTCTCCCAGTGTGGCATTCAGCAAGGCCTGTACCCCATCCTCTGTCAATCTCGCTCAACACAGACCTAATGGCATCACTCTCCTACTTAAAATGCACAACTAACTCCACAAAACTCTCGGCTAGTCACCCCTCAGGATCCTGCTTCTGCTTTGCTCCCTGACCTCATCTCTCAGGTGATAGATTCATGGGGAAATTGCTGGGCAACTGGAAAATTATGTAGTTCTTCAAGCACAGCTCTCCATTTTCCATCCTCAACCTTCAGGATAGTGCTTTTCTGTCTGGAATGCTATCTCCCTGCATTCTTTCTCCATCCATTCTTCTTCAGGTAGTCAGTTCAGCATGACTCCTCCAAATTCTATATTTGTCTCCTCCTCCCATAGCCTTCCAAGACCCCTCATCCCCAACCCCAGCAACCTGGAATAAATTCCAATCTTTCTTATTCTCAGTGAATCCTCTTGCCCCATTATTCAAGCATTAGTATCATATTTTATTGAAATTGTTGACTCATTGGTCTTATTGTCCCATGAAAGTATAAACTTTTGGAAACTAAAGCAAAAATGCTGTCGATGTACATAACAGAGTGTTTGGCAAAGAGTAGGTCCTATATTTTTATTAAATAAATTAATTAGTCAAAGAAGAGTAAGTGGAAAGGAACCCAGATGTTGGATAAGATGCAGGAACAGGCCTGGGGAAAGGCCAAGCTGGTCATGAAGCATTGGATGAATGGGAAGTCACACCGCCCAGGGTCCCAGGCAGTGATGTTTACAAGAGCTCCTAGTGTGCCTTTTAGAAGAAACAGTGTCTGGAGCCACTGGATCTAATTGCTGATCCCAGGGCCAGGATTCCTTTTAGTGAGAAATAATGGAATAATAACAACCTCACATCCTGCACGTAGGTGTAAATACTGGATGGAAAAGGAGCTCATTTCAAGAGGAACAAGTTGCTACAAGTTGGCCCTCAACGCAGGTTGGTGGTCAGTGAGGAGTGATGGACTGAGCAAAATTCAGGGCAGGATCTTTCAAATTGTCTTCTAGTATGAACCCAGGGAGTTTATTTGCATTCCAAGGGGGACTGGGACTGTGGGTAGCTGAAAACTAAAATTGGGTTAATGAGTGAAAAATTGGAAGTGTAACACATAGTGGGGGAGAAGGCAATGGCACCCCACTCCAGTACTCTTGCCTGGAAAATCCCATGGGCGGAGGAGCCTGGTAGGCTGCAGTCCATGGAGTTGCTAAGAGTTGGACATGACTGAGCGACTTCACTTTCACTTTTCACTTTCACGCATTGGAGAAGGAAATGGCGACCCACTCTAGTGTTCTTGCCTGGAGAGCCCCAGGGACAAGGGAGCCTGGTGGGCTGCCATCTATGGGGTTGCACAGAGTTGGACATGACTGAAACGACTTAGCAGCAGCAGCAGCAACACACAGGGGAGGCGAGTACTTCCTCATACTAGGATGAGCGTAGGAGCCTTGTAGGTAGGAACTGTTGGGGTGAATGGATAACCTGCTCCTAACAGCCAACTTCTCAGCAGGAAAGAATCCTCCTGCAATGCAGAAAATGTGGGTTCAATCCCTGGGTTGGGAAGATTCACTGGAGAAGGAAATGGCAAACCAGTATTCTTGCCTGGAAATCCCATGGACAGAGGAGCCTGGCAGGCTACAATCCATATGGCTACAAGAATAGAACATAATTTAGTGACTACAGCACCACCACCAAGAGCCACCTTAAAATGACTAACTCAACCTGGGAAGATGATCCAAACTCCAGCTAAGGGTCGGCATAGGTACCATTCTTTTTCTTGGTTCTGAACCAGTTCTTTGACCTATATCCTATATAGTTCTGGGTTGCTTCTGACCCTCCCTATCTCTGACCTTGATGGGGATCTTCTACTAGTTAGACCTGCCTCACTTCCCTAATTTGATCATTGCCCATGAATCCTTGGCATTGATCTCAGGGTCTCCAGGCAATAATTCTGGTTATCCAGCTGTTTACCCTGCCTCTTGTTGTCTTGGGCAAACATCAACTGCCTGTGCACCCCAGTTCCAGCCCACTTTTTCCTCACGCTTTCTCCTTCCTCTCTTCCCAACAGACTACTGCAGTCCTGTAGTTGAAAACCAGAGACAGAAGTGGCTTCACATCAACAGAGATGACGTTTCAACATTCCATAACCTGTTCTCTGAGCATGGAATCTCTTCTGAGGCTCCTGATGAAGGAAGGGAAAGGGCTAGCCATGTCGATGCTGCACACCCCACCTCCCTGGACACCACCAGTTGGGGTACAAGGAGGCATCTGATTCAAGGGCACTTCTGTATAGGAAAAGAGCTGGGACATTCAAATTGTCCCTTGAGAAAGACCCAAAGAATATAGTCAAACAGTGGTGACTGGTCGAATTTGAGGTCAGTTGCATATGGTGGCCACACAGAGAAATTTGGAGGGCAGAGAGGTTCAGAGTTACTGAATGGTTCACATAGAAGCTGAGACCCCATGGTGGTATTGATGCCTTTTGATGTTCTGAGAGATCCAACTGTGTTTTGTTTCCATGCAATATCTATGTATTTTCTTTACTGCTGCTCTGGTTTTTGTTTTATTTTGTTTTAGCTTCTTCAATATGACCCATTCTTTTTGCAACCAAAGAGCTCTGCCTGGGAGTGAGGATGTGAGGTGGGGTGGAAGGCTGTTTTTCAGGTGGGGCTGGAGCCTCAGAACTAAAGTTTGATAGAAATTTGAGATGAACAGGGTGGATTAGGGGAAGAATGGTGGAGAGGAAGACAGTTGCTCTCTTTCAGGACTGCAAGAGCCACAATCACAAGCACCCCAATTAGAGAGGAAGGACTAGAACAGGACTTCTGTGCTGGAGCTTGAATCATCTCTGGGACCCCTCTTCTTGATTATCCCCCGAGGCTGGCATGGGGAAGGTAAGCTCTGTGCAAATGTTGGTTTTAATGTGTCAGGTACTGGAACAAGGCATGTAGTAATTTGTTAATTCTCACAATATTGTGAAGTATGTCTTATTATGGTTTCCATTTTACAGATGATGAAACTGAAATTTAGGAAGGCTAAGCTACCTGCTCCAAATCACGCAGTGAGAGTGGAACTAGGATCTGAAAGCAGGTCTAGACATGGCAAAGCCCATGCTTTCTAGCCTCTCTGTGTCTCCTTCACCCGTGGGTCACAGCATACTTTGGTGTAAGCCTCTCTGATGACTCTCTCGCTTTCAAATGGCTGCTCTAAAAGGCACATAGTTTCCCATGCCCTGCTCCCCTTTCTGTAGCCAGGTCATGCTGGATCCAGGAGGTGTTTTGCGGGCTGCTCTTGACAAATGCTGCCAAGAAGCATTACCCAAATGTGAAACGGTTCTTTTGGAGGAAAAATACATGAGTAATAAGAACTGGATTCCAAAAGCAACAAGCATTGAACTATTTTTTTGTTCTTGAAGAAATGTTAAACTTGAAAGGGCATGGTCTTAAATGTCTTTTGAAGTTCAGGCGATCTTTTAGTCTTTCATACTTTAAAGGATGAGACTAGCCTTTAAACATGTGGGATGTGTAGAGTCCTGTCACCCTGGGAGGAGAGAATGATACACAGGGTAGCACCAGGGAAGCCGAGATGCATTTTCTTGGCTATTCCAATTACCAGGGCAGCTTCAAGCTTCTCAAGGGAGGCAGTGAATTTTACCACAAACTTAGTTTATTTCACTGTTATTTCAAAAGCTGTAGTTATTCCCTGGGCCCACTGGAGCTACTTGCTTGCAGAGGGAATTTAGCTAAGCTCTTTATTTTTGTTGGGCCTCAGTTGCTCCTGCCAAATGAAGATGCCTATACCCATTCCACAGGGCCACTGAGGAAGGGAAATAATATAAGGGATGTAAAGGCTCTTGAATATGTAAAGGGCCCTTTAAATGTGGGGATGGTTATCACATGTTCCTCTTGGCCACATTTTCTATTAAGGATGTGGTTTTGGCGTGCAGAAATGATAACGAAGAAAGCTCATTCATTCAAGAAGTATCTGTTGTTATCTCTACTACATATTGCTCATCATCATATCTGAAATGTTTAACATAGTGACTAAGACCAATACAGAGTCTTTCCTTCCTGGTCTGGAGTCTGGCTTGATATACAATTCATTTGGTGAAGAAGCAGACAATAATGAAGGACCCTGACATAACTGGAGATGTAGAAAGGTGCTTGGAAGTGTATTCTCATCCAGATTTGGTGGGGAGAAAATGGTTCACATTCTGGTGCTGTTAGAAGCTGAATTTGTGTCCCCTTGAGATTCATACATTGAATCCTTACCCCTAGTACCTCAGAATGTGACTGTATTTGGAGATAACTTTTTAAGGTGTCAAAGGTAAAATTAGGTCAGATGGGTGGGCCTTAGGCCAATATGACTGGTGTTCTGGTAATAGGAGGAGATTGGGACATAGACAGGCACAAGCACAAAGGAAAGACTGTGTGAGTCAGAGAGAGGGAGAGAGAGATGAATGCCTGCAAGCCAAGGAGAGAGGACTAAGGAAAAACAGCCCTGCCAGCACCTCGATCTTGAACCTCTAGCTTGTGGATCTGTGAGAAGATAAATTTCTATCTATTAAGTCCCTCAGTCAGCGCTACTTTGCTGTGGCATCTTGAGCGGACTAATATAGGCATTAAGACACATTAAGCATACTGAAAAATATCAATAGCCTCAGATAAGCAGATGACACCATCCTTATGGCAGAAAGCGAAGAAGAGCTAAAGAGCCTCTTGATGAAAGTGGAAGAGGAGACCGAAAAAGTCGGCTTAAACTCAACATTCAGAAAACTAAGATCAAGGCATCTGGTCTCATTACTTCATGGCAAATAGAAGGAGAAACAGTGAAAACAGTAACAGACTTTATTTTGGGGAAGGGCTCCAAAATCACTGCAGATGGTGACTGCAGCCATGAAATTAAAAGACGCTTGCTCCTTGGAAGAAAAGCTATGACCAACCTAGACAGCATATTAAAAAGCAGAGACATTACTTTGTTGACAAAGGTCCATCTAGTCAAAGCTATAGTTTTTCCGGTAATCATGTATGAATGTGAGAGTTGGACCAAGAAGAAAGCTGAGCACTGAAGAATTGATGCTTTTGAACTGTAGTGTTGAAGACGACTCTTGAGAGTCCTTGGACTACAAGGAGATCAAACCAGTCCATCCTAAAGGAAATCAGTACTGAATGTTCATTGGAAGGACTGATGCTGAAGTTGAAACTCCAATACATTGGCCACCTGATGTGAAGAACTGACTCCATTGGAAAGGACCCTGATGCTGGGAGAGATTGAAGGCAGAAGGAGAAGGGAATGGCAGAGGATGAGGTGGTTGGATGGCATCACTGACTCAATGGTCATGAGTTTGAACAAGCTCTGGGATTTGGTGATGGACAGGGAGGCCTTGCATGCTGCAGTCCATGGGGTCGCAAAGAATCAGACACAACTGAGCAACTGAACTGAACTTAAATGAAGCATACAGTCAATAGATATTTATTGAATGAATGAAAATGAGACTTAGCTTGGAGTGGGAGAAAGGAGAAGGCATAGTCAGACTATTCCAGGCAAAGAGAGCAGTGTCTGGAGAGAGTGGAGAACAAAATGTCTTCAGCACAACTACAGCATGGAGAACATGCTGGGTGGTGGAGATGAAGGCGGAGGGGTAGTCAGGGACCCATCAAGTTGGGCCTGTAAGCCAGGCTAAGGAGTGATTAGAATCCCCCTGGGGCCCCTCCTGCCCCCAGATAAGATGTAGTTACACACTTTATGCATGTTTTTTTATGTAACATTCAATTCAGGGAGGACTATGACCCTAACTAGGCTTCCCAGCTGGCTAGGTGGATAAAGAATCTGCCTGCAATGAAGGAGACACAGGAGATGTGACTTCAATCCCTGAGTCAGGAAGATCTCCTGGAGGAGGGCATGACAACCCACTCCAGTACTCTTGCCTGGAGAATCCTATTGACAGAGGAGCCTGGTGGGCTACAGTGCATAGGGTCACAAAGAGTCAGACTCGACTGAAGTGACTGAGGACACGTGCATGACCCTAACTACCACAGGATGGATATATGAATTATTTCATTCAAGCTTTACAACAAACTTGTGGGGTTCCATTGTCCCATTTTGTAGATGAGGAAACAGAGACTCATAGAGATTAATTTCCCTGAGGACAGATGATTAGAAGGTATAACAGGATAGGGTTCATACTCGCTTAGTTTAGTGTATGCGTCTCAGCTCTGCAGCTGCACTTCTCCAGGACCTATATGGCTTTGGCCAGGGTGCTGTGGGAGGTCTGGGTCCTCAAGAGTTTGGGTTAGAAGGTTGTCAAGAGTGAAGGCCTTCTATTTGCTGCACGGTATATATCTATGTGTCTGTGTTTGTGCACGTGTACCCCTGTGGCTGGATTACATGAGAAGAGACGTCCAAGGACAGCAAGATTGGAAGTGAGTATTCCTGCCAGTGTGCCATGGGCGCTGTCAGGGAGCAAGGCCAGCATCAACTTCCCTGGAATCTGGGGCAGGAGAATATTGCCAGGACGTCAGCAGGAAACTTTTCCCTTCCCCCTTGCCTTTCCATGTGGAGGCCTGCGCCACATGGCCTCCCTCCTCACCCCTTACTTCTCCTCGTGGGGAGAGGGGCAAACCTCTGATGGTGGGTGTGGGAGGCTTGCCTGTCTGCCTCCAGGGAATGTGTGTCCTGGTCTGTTCTCAGCCACACCTAGGTATCCTGTCTTGCAGGGAACTAGCAGTTTCCAGCACCCCCTGTGCCAGGTGGGTAAGTTTAATCTCAGGCTGAAGTGTAGTTGACTAGCCCTTTGATCCTATCTCAAACCACATGCTCCATTTATCAGCATAAAAGTTAACCTTTTTCTGTATATCTTCCTGTCTCCCGTGTTTATCTTAGTTAGTTTGAATTAAGAGAAAAAAAAAATGCATTGTTTGCTGATATCCTAAAGTCCTAATGCATTGATTAATAATAAAGAGGTGCTTAATGTGGGTGCAGGGCACTCAAATGATGGAGGGCAGAGATGCCCTAGCTCATTCCCCACCTGTGCATTTCTGACCACCTGTGTACTTTTTCTGGAGGGATTTTTCCTCCACCCAGTGAGAGTGGGGATTTTAAAAGACATTCAGCTTGCAAGCCACCTGCTGATAGACTTTTCAGGTAACTTTCCTGTTAAATATTTTTGATATTTTTATATTAAGAATGCTGATGAGAGAGTTGGATTGCACCCTGACTGTTTTATAAAACAGATTTGTACACAAGTGCTGTGAAAAGCAGGGGGCAGAAGGGTGAATGTATCTACCTCCATAATAAGGGTGTCAAACAAACAACTTCCCTTGTGACTCAGCTGGTAAAGAATCTACCTGCAATGCAGGAGACCTGGGTTCAGTCCCTGGGTTGGGAAAATATGCTGGAGAAGGGAAAGATACCCACTTCAGTATTCTGGCCTGGAGAATTCCATGGACTGTATAGTCCATGGGGACAGAAAGAGTCGGACATGAATGGCTGATTAAGCACACAATAAACAGCTACAAAACTTCAATGCCTATGACAACAAATAAGCCTTTCTCTGTTGGGAGCTTGCTGGGGATCAGCAAGACAGCTCTGCTAGTCCTGTCTGGGCTTATTCACCTTGTCAGGGATCGGCTGGCCGATGGCCGATCCAGCATGGCCTCCACTGGGGTTGCTAGGGTGACTCTGCCCTGCTCTGTGTGTCCCTCATTCTCCAGCAGATTAGCCCAGGTATGGCCTTCTGATAATGGCAGGGGTGAAAATGAGCAGAAGGACACACGTGGGACCTCTGTGGCCTAGGCTCAGAGCTGGCACACTGTCAGGTCCCCCTGGTGGTAGTGGTTGAAGTTAGCCACAAGGGCTTCAGGAGGTATATGCAGCCTTTAACAGAGAAACTCCAAAGTCAGAAATGATAGGGAGGAGTAAAACAGGGGGACCTCAATGCAATCAATCTAGAATGGCAGGAGTGAGAAGAAATCCTGGATAAAGCAAGATACTTCATATTGGCCCCCTCACCGGGAGAGTGAACTAGATGGAAGAGCATTTATTGTTCTTCCAGGGCTGCCATCTGCCCAGATGCATGGTCTGGCCTTGTGTTTGGCTCGTATTTATTCTGATTGGGGAGTGCCTGTGCTGTTTTGGTTGGTGAAGCTTGTGAATATCACCTTCCCTTTATTCACCACTAAGCACATTTTAGAAGTTTTTAATTGTTCAGAATTTCTGTTATCTATGTCCTCCTGGGTTTGGGTCTATCTCTTTTCTAGCATGGTTTCCTCACAGCATGAGCACAGTTATCTTACTAAAACACTCCTTCCCCTGCTTAAAATTCTCCATGGATTTCTGTATTCTGTATCTGATCTGTCTGTCCATAGCCTCATCCCAAGTGACTGAGATCATTAGATCATTACAGCTGTTTGTTTCAAACCACGTGTCTTTAGTTGACTGGACCTTGTTCTTAGAAGCCCTGCTCATCCATCCTCNACATCTCTCAAACAATTTTTTAAAAAAGCGAAAACCTATACCCTGCACTCTCTCTCTCTCACACACATACACACGCATGGTGGGAAATCCAAAAGTGCTTATATTAATCAAAGTGTAAACCTCAAAAATATAATAAAGTTGAGATAAATATGGAAATAATTAGAACTTGAAAGCAGTTAACTGTTATTCTCAAACAGATGCTCCCTTAAACTTAGCCTGTTGATACTAGATCTACCATGAATGAAAGAAAATGTTGGGAACATATTGTTTAAAATTGTGCTACTAAAGTAATGTGTGATTAGAGTTTTAATAGAATTTTTAGTTCTTCAAAATTAAAAACCCTGTATAATATCTAAGTATGTTTTTCAGTTTTGTGCCTTTGTATTCTATATATTTCTGTGAAATGATTATGTACCAAAGTTGGGCTCTATATATTTTTATGCTTTTTAAAATTCATTTGTCTTCTTCACTTTTCTGGTAGCAATATTCTGATATTATAATTACAGCTTTTAATAATACATTTTTGCTACCAAGTAAGGTAAATCTCCCATCTCATTCTTATAAGTGATAAAAAAAATTGTAGCTGTGTCCATTTAATCTTTTCTTTAAAGTTTTTGGGGGACATGGGCTGTGCTTGGTCTTTGTTGTGACATGAGGGCTCAGTAGTTGCAGCCTGTGGCCTTAATTGCTCTGGGGAAGACTAGGGATCAAACTGCATCTTCTCTATGGGAAGATGAATTATTTACCACTGGACCACCAAGGAAGTTCCCTATCCATTTACTTTTGCAAGCAAATCTTAATATCATTTAGGAATAATATTTTAAAAAGAATTGTGATATTGGTCTAGGATTTACTCGTATTTATATACAATTTTGGTATGAATGAACACCTTTATGATATTAAATATTCCCATCTGGAAACACAGAATATCTCCATTTATTCCAGTTTTTTTAAAAGAGTGATTTAATAAAATTTTGT
>SJYV01038419.1:0-15940 GCA_006410875.1 Neotragus pygmaeus | reverse complement strand
GGCGGGGCGGGGCGGGGCAGCTCTCAGCAGGCGCAGTCCTGATGCGGGGGCGCCTGCTGGTCCGTGAGCTGTGGGCCCTGCTTGGCGCCAGTGACTGCGGGATCAGCCGTGTCCAATGACTCAGACATCTTCTCACAGATGACATCCACAAGGCGCTCAAAGGTCTGCTTGACATTAATGTTGTCCTTGGCGCTTGCCTCAAAGAACTCGAACCCTGTGGTCGCGGAAGGGAGGGGTGAGGACTCTGGACCCCCCCATTCCCAGACACACTTTGCTGAAACTCCAGGGTAACACCTGGAGTTTCCCAGTGCCAGATGCATGTTAAAGGCACGGACAAGTCCCATGGCGAAGCTACAGTGGACTGAGTCAGCCTTTATTTCCTGGACTCCTTCCTTCACCCTAAAATTCTCCTCTTCTCATTGTCTCCAGAGGCCCTGCATGGAACAAGGGGGTGCCCAAGCCCCTGGGGGACATCTCCAATAAATAAATAGCTATGATAAATAGGGTGATGGGCTAATTCCCTGCTCCCACCATCCGGCCTAGCCCTGGTCCTGGCAGCATCTGACACAGATCCAGGCCTTTCCTGCTCGCACAAACTCCATGGCTTCCTACTGCCCTCTGAAGAGTCTGACTCCCCAGCTTGTAGTTCAGGTCCTGCATGATCAACTATATTTCTTCCAAGTGATCCCCATGTTCCAGTCATGTAAAACTATTTGCCAAAAAGATCTTTCCCACATCCAGTCATACTTTCTTCTGTCTAAAAGATCACCCTTTTTCTTCAAATACCAGTTCCAATGCCCCACTGCCAGGAAGCCTTACTTATGCCAGGCAGAGCCTGGCTCCCTGCTAGTTCCGCCAGCCCAGATCCCTCCCTCTCATAAATCTGAAGGCCTCTTGGACCCAGCAACACCCAGCACTAGTCTGGGCAGTGACAGTATCAGAATGAATCATTAACTTCTTGCAGAGTGAACTCCTAAACATCCCTCAAGACCCACCTGAAATGGCCCCTGGATCAAAGGCCAGCTCATAGAGAGTATAAATTATTGGGATTCAAATCCAGGCTGCATTTTGGCTTAGCTGTGAGACCTTGGGTGTGTGTCTTCCCCTTTCAGGGCGTCAGTGCCCCTTTCCTAGCCTGTGATGCCCAGCATCACTGGGTACTCACCCAGGTGGTCCGCCAGTTGTCGACCACGTTCCGATGACACTACCCGCTCATCCTCCATGTCGCACTTGTTCCCCACCAGCAGCACCTGGGCATTGTCCCATGAGTAGGTCTTGATCTGGGTTGACCTGGAGGAGGTGGTGACAGAGGAAGGTTAGGGCTTGGAGAATCTGAGCACCAACCCCCTCCCCCATCTCCTTGTCACTCATCCTATTCAAGCCCCCACCTCCCATTAATTCTCTATTTTTAATATTTATTTATTTGGCTATGCCAGGTCTTAGTTGCAGCACACAGGATCTTTGATCTTCCTTGCGGGATGTGGGATCTAGTTCCCTGACCAGGGATGGAACCTGGGCCCCCTGCACTGGGAGTACAAAGTCTTAGCCACTGGAAAGTGAAAGTGTTAGTTGCTTAGTCATTTCTGACTCACTGACCCCATGGACTGCAGCCTACCAGGCTACTCTGTCCATGGAATTCTCCAGGCAAAAATACTGAAGTAGGTAGCCATTCCCTTCTCCAGGGGATCTTCCTGACCTCGGTCACCTGCATTGCAGGTAGATTCTTTACCATCTGAGCCACCAGGGAAGCCCACTGAACCACCAGGGAAATCCCGTCCCATTAATTCTTGAGGAGGGCAGGCTCAGTCTCTCCTCTTGCCTTTGTCCTGCCAGGAACACTTTCTGCAGGGGCCTGCTCCCACGGTTCCTGAACTTGAGAGTCCCTCTTTCAAGAAGTCTTTCCCACCCTTTCCAGATCCCCCACTCCCAGAGGAGAATTCTCCCTCTTGAACAAATTCAAACATTTTCTCAAAATTCATCATTACTCTCAGCAGAAAATGTACATGTTTATACCTTCAAAACTTGCAAACTATATTTTCTGTCCCTCCCAGACTTTTTTTTCCCCTTATATGTTTATAGTTTCATTTTCCTACCCAAAATCTTTCTTTCCCAAGATTTTGAGCTGATGCCACATTGTTTTAATGATTATAGATTGATAGCATAGCGGGGACCCCAATATTGTTATTTACATTTCTGCCAAGGGGCTGGGACTCTCTCGTCTCGGCCTGGACCCCAGGCTTTACACGAAGCCTGGCTCAGAAGAGGGCAGGCGGGGGCTCACGTACCAGTCCTGCACAGCATTGAAGGACTCCTCGTTGGTGATGTCGTACATGAGGATGAAGCCCATGGCGCCCCGGTAGTAGGCTGTCGTGATGGTCCGGTACCGCTCTTGCCCCGCTGTGTCCTGGGAAGAAGAGGTGGGGTGTCAGAGAGGAGATGCATGGAAGTTCCTCAGCATGGGAATGAACTCTGAGATGGTGGAGGCCAGCCCCCTTGAGGCTCAGAGGAGCAGGGGCTTGCCCAGAGGCACAGTGGGTCAGGAAGAGTGAGTCGGCTGCCTGTCCCAGGGAATGTGGTACCAGTGATCCCAAGGTACCCACAGCATCATTCCTTCATTCATTCGACACACAGGGACCTGTGCCACACCCTACGCTGGGCACTGAGGACACAGTCGTTAACAAAATGGGCCAAAATCACTGCCCTTTTGGAACTGACAGCTCTGTGCAGGAAACAGAGAATCAACCCATGCCAAGAAAGAAAGTGCATCCTCAGCTCACGGAAATGTATTGTCAGAAAGTAATGAGACAGGAGAAGAAAAAAAAACAGGCAAGGATGGGCAGTGTGTGTTGGGGGACAATTTAAAAACTTGAAGGATGAGGGAGGGAGTCATACGGGGGTCAGGAGAAGGAAAGTCTAGGCAAATGCCCTGAAGTGGAACTGGGTCTGGTACATGTGAGGAACAATGAAGAGGCTGAGGTGGAGATGGAGGGAGACAGATGAGATGAGGTATCAACAGGGGATGACCAGGCAGGGTCTCCTCAGCCAGGGGAAGGTTGCAGGTGTTACCAAGAGTGAGGTGGGAGCATGGAAGGACTGTGAGCAGGGAACAACCAGTTCTGGCTAGGGATTTATCAGATCTCTTTAGGACCCAGAGGTGTTGAGGGAGGTGGCCAGAAGACCCTGGTGGAGGAGCCTGCTCTTGGCCCAGGGAATGAGTCTGGGGGGTCAGGATCCCTCTGAAACCTTATCCAGATAATCGTGGAGGAACTTGAACATGGGGAAACTGAGGCACTCAGCAAGCGATGCATCTGATGATGTCAGGGGTAGGACAGGACCCAGCATTTACCCCTTCCCTACTCCTGGAGAGCACTGATGGGAGAGAGGGGACACTCTCTTCTGTGCCTCTAGCCCCTGGTACATATTAAGTGCCTCATAAATGCCCAGCATGTAATGAGTGAATCTAGACAGGAAAGAAATAGGCAGAGCTGAGGCTGCTGTTCCTGAGGCGGGGAGAGTGATGGAGCCAGAAGGCCCCCCAGCTGGACCCACCCAGATCTGCAGCTTGATCCTCTTATCGTTTCGGTAGATGGTCTTGACCTTGAAGTCGATGCCTACAGTGCTGACAAAGGCAGGCGTGAAGGAGTCGTCTGCGTAGCGGAAGAGGAAAGATGTCTTGCCCACGCTGCTGTTTCCGATGATGAGGATTTTGAACATGTAGTCGAAGTTCTGGTCCGAAGATTCCTTCTGCCCATAGCGAGCGTCTGTGGCGGATGCCATCTGGGGGTGTGGGGCGTAGACGAAGGTGAGGGATCCCCTCCGTCCCCAAACGCCCAGGCTCAGGCTAGAGAGCTCCCAGCGAGAGAGGGAGATTACTCTTATCCCATCAGGAGCCCCAGTACTAACGGCGCGCCCCACCGCAGAGGGCGGGCCGTGACCTTGAAAGGCCTGAGGTTCCAGGGGAGGACCTCAGAGCGAAGGGGATGGAGACACCTTGCAGCCCCCTCCAGCAGGCCTGAGCCCCGGGCCGGTTGTAACTTAAACCCTACAGCTGCGCCAGGGGTGACTAACTGCGGCCGGCCCCGCCCCCCATCAATCATTCATGTTCCTCAGAACTGAGCCTCGCGGGCGCACGTGCACACGCGTGTACGGTACCGCGGGGACGCGTGTCTGCCATCCTTCTCCCAGACTCCCAGGCTGGGAGAGCTCGAGCTGTGACAGCTATATCACGTGATAGGCACGGGGCGTGCACACGCTCACGTGCACACAGCAGGGCACACACTGGGACAAGCTCGATGCACGGGAAAGAGCCAGACACCTGTCTGCACGCCAACATGCATATACAAATGTGCAAACCCACCCTGCGCAATGCGTCCTCCACCCATGCAGCCCAGTACACGTCACCCACACGGGCACACATCTCTGTGCACATAGGCACACTGTTGTGCACGCACACGCGCAGTCCACGCGTCTGCCTCCACATGCCTGTAACACTCACAATCTTGGGTCGGGATCCCCAAGGTATGCACGAGCATACCCTGATAAACAAGCAAGGGTACACACAGACCCTCTTGCACAGGCGGGCGCGCACACAAGTGTGCACTCCACGCGCACGCGCACGCAGAGCCTCCCCCGCGCACAGCTTCCCGCAAGGCACTCGCCTCATCTCCCCTCCCCCTCCACCGCAGAGNAAACAAGCAAGGGTACACACAGACCCTCTTGCACAGGCGGGCGCGCACACAAGTGTGCACTCCACGCGCACGCGCACGCAGAGCCTCCCCCGCGCACAGCTTCCCGCAAGGCACTCGCCTCATCTCCCCTCCCCCTCCACCGCAGAGCCGGGGGTGGAGGGATGGGGGTGGGGGTGAGGACAGGGCAGGTAGAGGGACCCGAGGCCCTCCCCCTCCCCAGGCTCGCGACCGCCGCATCCTTCTGCCTCATTTAAGGCCGGCCAACTTCGTCCCCTATCCCAAGAAGACCACCAGTCAAATGAAGGTTATATAGGTGCTCGGCGCGGAAGCGCACCTGGAGGTCTGGGAGCTCACCTTGTTTTGCACTGATGCTGTGGCGACCCTAGCGGCGGCGACTTTTTTGGCAGTGGCAGTGACGGGGCCCCCGGTGTGCTGATGTGGGGCTGCGCTGCAGCGGAGGCGGCGGCAGCGGCTGAGGCCCCTGCAGTCCTCGGTGACGTCCTGCAAAGGGCGGGGCGGGGCCTCACATGCAGATACGGCCGTGATGCCATTCTAGGGCGGAGCCACTGATGGAGATACGGTCTACTGTCGCAGGCAGAGCCGGGAGGGGCGGGGCTCTTGCACAGATTGACGCGAGAACGGGGCGGGGCCCAGAGAGCGCATCCAGTAGCTAGCAGAAGCGGTGCATGAGGGGAGGAATCGCTTGCTGGCTCCGCCTCTCTACATATGAGGGAGGCGGGGCTTCGCAGCGCCTTCTCACTGGCTTAAGTGCTCGAGCGACGGGGTAAGTAACCAGTCAAAGATTGCCACCCCCCTCCTCCTGTCCAATGGTGGTTTCCGGGCGATTGAAGGGCCCAGAGGTTGAGGCCTCAACAGAGCCTGAGTCTTCTGGGGGCGTTCCCCTTCCCGCCCCCACGCACCCCAGGTCTTAGACTCGGGAGGTCCCCGTTCAGTCCAAGATGCTGTGACCGCTCATTAAACTCCCTCTATTTCCAATTTCAGAAAAGAGGAAGCGAGGTTCGAGAAAATGCTCTGTATCTCCTATTTACAGGGTTCAAAGTAACTATAAAAGAAGAAATAGCTGAAATAGGGATCAAGATAGACCTTGTCTCATTGCTGATATGTACCCTGGTGGCTCAGACGGTAAAGAATCTGACTGCAATGCGGAAGACCTGAGTTCGATCCCTGGGTTGGGAAGATCCTCTGGCGAAAGAGAATGGCTACCCATTCCAGTATTCTTGCCTGGATAATTCCATGGACAGAGGAGCCTGGTGGGCTGTATAGTCCATGGGGTCGCAAAGAACTGGACACGATTAAGCGACTAAAATACTCAAGACCCCTGAAGGGGGTCGGGCTAGTAGATGCTCCACCCTGTTTCTGAGATGAAGAAAGGAGAAATCGGGATCAAGAGAGCCACCCTCCTCCACCAATTTCCGGAAAAGGGGGCTGACGGACGCTCCGGGAACCCCTCTCCTTCCTGCGCCCCATTTTCCAGAGAAAAATTCAAATGGCGGAAGTAGAGCAGGCAAACAGCCTGTCCCCTAATCTCGAAAAGTCTGCGGTTAAAACAAACAAACAACAACAACAACCCCAAAAAACGTAGGAAACAGTGAGGTTTAAAGACCCTGCAATAAAGGAGTGGGATGGGGTAGGAGATGTGCTCCTGCCGGACTCCTGAGCTAAAAGACGGGGATGGAGAGTCATCCCTCCACTATCCTGGCAAAACTAGACTCAGAGATGGAGGCTCTGGAGTCCAAGATGACCCGTCATCCCCCAACGATCTTGATGTGAAAAAGTCAGAATGGGGGGTGGGGCGGAAGAACGAGACCTCGGCCTCCATTCCAGGGCGCTACCGTCCGCCCAGCTCCGGTCTCCACACCCGGCAGGGGGCGTGTAGCCCCAGGAAAATTCTGATCTCCCTGATTCCTCCTCTGGAGACGAGGGGCGGGGCTGGTCCTGTTTATAAAAAGCTCACCAGCTGCAGAGGCGCCTAGAGACCAGAATAATTTAGCGCCTGGAGGCCGCCCCCCGCCCCCAGCGCCCCGGAAGTGCGGAGAAGTTCCGCACCCCCTGCTCTCCCTGCAGTTGGGAAATCTATTTTCTCCAAAGGATAACATCTTTGTCCCTCCTCCTCATTCGGACTATAAAAGTATCACAAACCCACTGCGGCGAATTAGGAAATTTTTAAAAATATGAATATAAATCCACCTCCAACTCTCCCCACTGGAAGACCAGCAGTCGAGTTTCCGCTTTGGGGTGGGGAGTGGGGGGATCCAGGCATTGCCCTGGTGGAGGTGAAGGCATGCGAGTTTGCTAGGCTCCCTGACCTCCCAGATGCATGTTCGGGCGAAAGTCTTCGATACCCACTTATTTTTTCCCTGAAGGGTAAAAAGCTCACAACAATGTGTACCAGCTTCTGCCCAAAGGTATTTGGTATTTTGAAGTAAAAATAATGGAAGGACTTTATTGCTAAGAATCAGCAAAAGGATCTGGAGTTAGGGATGGTAGAATTGGAGGTGCAAGCTACAGACTTCAGGGGAGGTGTCCTATGTGGCCAGGGAGACATGGCCAGGAGTTGGGGGGGGTGCTGGGAGAAGGGCTCCAAACCCTCTCAGATCCCACTCCACTACCTCCCCATTAACTCATCTTTCTCCTCTGGTGAGTCACTTCATATTTTAGCTTCCAGATGCAATCTTGCCTCAGGGCCTTTGCACCTGCTGTTTCCTCTGCCTGAGCTGTTTCCCTAGCTCTCCCTGTGCCAGGCTCTCTCATCATCTTCAGGTCTCCAGTCAACACCCACCTCCCTCTGGAAGCTCTGCTTTCACGCTGTCACTTCCTATCATGTCATATATTTCTCCTTCCTGACACATCCCCAACAGAAATGTCATGCTAACTCATTTATTCAATAGCCAGCTGTGAGCTCTGAGAGTCAGGGGTTGGTGTCCTTAGCACCTGCACCTGTAGACACAGTAGGCACTCTGTGATGGTAAGATATGAGTGGATCTAGGAATCAATGAAGGACTGAAGGGAGGATGACCTTGGCCACTGAGGCTAGGGAAGGCCTGTCCGAGGAAGTGACATTTGAGCAGGAATCTGAAGGAGGAAAAGGAGCTGGCCACGGGGAGAAGTGGGGAGACAGTCCTCTGACAGAGGGAACAGCACGTGCAAAGGCCTTGAGGCTGGAACTCACTAAATAAGCTCAAGGGACCGCCCCTCTTCAGCTCTGTAAGGGGGGCCAGGCAATATTTTCTCCCTAAACAGAGGGCAAACGGGTCCTAGAGTCAAGGCCTGAAAGATCCCAGGGGCCCTAAAGAACTTCTCCTTCCCTTTGGGTCTAGGGTGGGCCACAAAGGCAAAGAGTATGTCCCTCAGGAAAGACCCTAAATGGAGAAAATGGGGGACCGGGAGCATGCAAGTTACTTCTTCCTCCCTCTCTCTGTGAGCTTCAGGTCCTACTTCTGTGAAACGGAAAGAAGAGGGCACTAGTGGTAAAGAGCCCGCCCACCAGTGCAGGAGACATGGCAGACGCGGTTCCATCCCTGGGTCGAGAAGACCCTCTGGAGGAGGGTATGGCAACCCTCTCCTGTTTTCTTGCCTAGAGAATCCCATGGACAGAGGAGCCTGGCAGGCTATAGTCCACAAAGTCACAAAGAGTCGGATATGACTGAAGCGACGTAGCACACACACATGCACAAAGCAAGCCTATTCTACCTGTGAAATGACAAAGGCTCAGGAAGGTTAAGAGATTTGTTGAAATTGTCAAAGTCAGTCTCTGGGGGAGTCTGAAGATCTCAGTCTGGAGAGGGTGGTAGAAACAAAGCAAAGAATGCCAGAGGGCTTCTACTACTGCCAGCCTGGAGTGGGAGTGGGAGAGTCAGGAAGGACTTCCTGGAGCAGGGGATGCTGAACTGAGACCCAAAGGGTGAGGATGAGGCACAGAAGTATTCCAGGTGGCAGGCACAGCATGTGCAAAGGGCCTGAGGTGGCACTGTGCTTGGGGTATGAAAAGCCAGCATGCATAGTATTCACAGTAAGGAGAAGGAGGAATAGCTGTGGCCCACATCAAAGGAGAACATATGAATGTTCTTACGAATGAGGGGGAGGAAAAAAACAGAAATAAGGTGAAATGCTGAAGGCAGATGATCTAGGGTGAGGTTACAGCAGAATTTTATTTTCATCCTTACATGTTTCCATTATTTGCAAATTCTCTACGGTGACCATGTATTACTTGCAAGTAAAAGGGAAGGGATAAAAAAAACATAAATAAAAATCCCATAAATCTCTGCCCTTTAAAAGCCTGGAAGGAAATGTACCAAGTTCATGATCCAGATGCCCTTTAATTCTCCCTTGGTGAAGTTAGATGATTAATTGTGATGACGAAGAATTACCAATGGAATGGAANCAGAGGAGCCTAGTGGGCTGCCGTCTATGGGGTCGCACAGAGTCGGACGCAACTGAAGCGACTTAGCAGACTTAGCAGCAGCAGCTTTGAGATAGTCTTGCATTTTCTCAGATGAAACACAGAGGCTTAAGAATCTTGTCCAGGTTGCATATCGGATAAGCTTCAGTACTGGGACTCAAACCCAGGTCTGTAAGTTTTCTGAGTCCATGTTCTCAGCAGCTTTATTAGAAGCTCAGTGGATAAAGTTACCTTGAATGACAATAATCTCACTGATTACCTCTCTCTGGAGGCAAGGAACAGATAGCATACCCATCAACAACAGAAGGATTTTTGTGATGTCTCTCTGCTTGCTCCTTCCTCCTCCATGATCTCCTTTGATCATTATGAGAGATATTAATAAAGTTAGTAGTCCTGTGGAATTTGGGGCATGAACAGAATAGAGGCCAAGGAATCTGCTCAGAGGCAGATGGACAAATAATACAGTACTCCACAAAAGACCTCTCTATTTCGGTTCTCATTATGTTCACCATCAAGTCCACTGGGGAAAGGGGAAAAAAAGAGAGAAAGGAAAAAAAAAAAAAAGGTCCCAATCCTTTCTTGTTTACTAACTGTACGAATTTAAATGCATATTAGGAAGTGATTGGCTGAAATCATGTTTTAATATTTCAACCAGAAACATCTGATTTATTATTGGCACTTCAACCACTGTGGGTTCCTATCTTATGTCCACCCAGCTGAATGAGATTTTAACGGCTGTTTAGGAGCCCCACAAGGCTCTTCTTGGAAATTTTTCTCTCCTTTTTTTTGTTGTAAAGGTAACAGATCATCAATTTTATTTGCCTAGATTCTCCACTAGAGAGAACAGAACAGCCACATTAGTTTAGTTACACCTGTTCCCATATAGACAGAACTCTGTCTCTTTAACACACATACAATCTCTCTTTCATCACATTTCTTCATTGCCATCATAACATTCAAGAGATGCCTGCTATGAAATTAAACAGTAATGATGTGTTCAGAAAAGAGAAAGCTTTGTTTGTGGCTGAGAAACCAGAAGCATTAAGAATCTATCCTAACACCAAGTTCTGAGGAACAGATGGTGATGCCACTTCTGTAGAGAATGGGATCTGCTTTTATCAGGCACAGCACTTGACCTTGACATCTGCAAAGCTCTTACTGATTCTGCAAGATCCAGGTCAATCATTGTTCTTTCATGATCTGAAAGATGAGTGAATCACACCCTTCCCTTGACTCACAGGTATTTTTGAATCCAGAATTTTTGAAGGCCCGGTGTCAACTGGCCGCCAGACCACAGAGAATGTGGTACAAGTCCTTAGCATAAAACCAGGAGGAGAATTTGTTTGAGATTCTAAAGAGGGAGAAAGTCTTTGGGGGTCCACAGGCATAAAACTAGGGCTTCCCAGGTGGCATTCGTGGCAAATAACTCACCTGCCAAGGCAGAAGACACAGGTTCAATCCCTGGGTTGGGAAGATCCCCTGGAGAAGGGAATGGCTACCCACTCACGTATTCTTGCCTGGAGAATCCCATGGACAGAAGAGCCTAGTGAACTACAGTCCATAGGGTTGCAAAGAGTCAGCTACAACTAAAGTGACTTAGCATGCACGCGCATACATAAAACTACAGCAAAAGGAAGAGTGGCAAAGCCAATATTCCCTGAGATCACCAGCAGTCAGGACCAGCTAACACCAGACATAGCTGTATTATTGCACTTAAATGGCCCAACAAACTTTCCTGCTAACAAGTGATACCCGTAAAAAAGCAGAGACTTTGTCTTATTGTCACTTTTACACTGTCGACCCAATAGAGAGCTGGAACAGAGAAGACACACAGCAAATGTTTGATAAATGAACACGTAGGTAGAAAATGATACTCAAGCCAGTAAAAACANTCATTTTTATTGCATCTCTCTCTTCTCATAGAAACATGGTCAATTCCACCAGAAACTTGCTGTCTAGCTGACACAACACTAATACAATATAAAAAGTCAATGGACAGTATTGTACATTAATAAATACATTATTCATTGCTATTAAGAGACCAGAAATTTATAATGTGTGATTATTTACAGAGAATACATGGCAAGTGTAAAATTACTGTGAGTTAGCAAGGCTATAATGTATAGGGAAGAAATCATAGGGTCAGGCTTGAATGAAGCCTTAAACGATGGGTAGTATAGGTATAGAGAAACCTAGAAGTCACAATATAAACAACATGAGTCAAAGCAAATATGGGCTAGCCAGACTTAGAAGTAGAGGATGAAATACAAGAGGAAGTAGACATGGTATTAAGAGGTAATTCAGATAAACTTTAAAGTTAAACTACAAAGTCAAAACAATCTGGAGTTCAATGATCTTGATTTGATTGCCGGGATTATAATTTGTAACTCACATGAGATGAAGATGATTTTTATTTCTTTGTTAAGAATCAAGTTACCTTAACAGCCAAAAATAAATCACGGTCCATAAAAAATAAAATATATGGCACCTGAGTGAAGGAAGGCTGTTTATAATAAAGCGTTGCAAAAATGGGATGGATAAATTTAAACAAAGAAGTCATTTTCTGCCTGATTACTATCCTTTGGGCTTGCATGAAAGAAGTAGTGGATGTGAAATATTTTTAAAAGTTCTGAGCCTTACAAGCACTGATTAAAAGAATTGCATATCAAATGTAACCAACAGATTTTCTTTTCATTTATCTGCTACTGAGAATAGTATTCTCAGTATTTTCCCATCTCCATCACTTTCAGAAGTTCTTTTGCTATGTGTCTACATATGCATATTCATCACTCTGACAGTAGAATCAAGAAAAAAAAAATTCAGATAAGAAAACAAGATGTGCAATTGCTTTATCTTCTAAATATGGGACATACAAAAAACAGATATAAAAAGACTGCTTCTTAGAATCAAAAGTAAAACTAAAAACAGAGTGTCTTTCCTTTTATTCTGATAAGTATAGAGCAACAGAACATATTAATCATTTGGTTTGTAAATATTCTTAATTCCTCTTTCTTCTCCTAAAAGTCAATAACAGAGAAACTGTCTGTAAGAAATCCTAGACATACTGTCTAGTAATCATACTCTTGCAGAGCATTCATATCCTACTGCCACTCAGGCAGTAGGAGTAATAGTGCAAACACATATTTACAATACTTTTGAGATCACAGCAATTCCCGAGCTGACTGTCCAGGTAAGCTGTACTCTACTCAGACAAACACTTCAGACACAAGGGGCACGTTCAGTATAAGACCAAATTCTTTCACCACTACTGTACTTGTACATCTACTGTTCTGAGTAACATCGTAGAGAAGAAGGTCCTGCCACTCTGCATTACTTGATGTATTTCATTGGTCAGAGTAGTCAATTAAAAAAAATCACTGTATTATGTCAAATAATAGGATTCCTAAAAAAGGCAAAATATTTCTTCTGCAAAATCTTATTTAAGTCAGGCTTATTTTATTATAATTTTTTTCTATTTTGTTATTAATTATGCCAGGGATTGAAAGGATATTAATTTTCTATTATTTTGAGGTATATTTGACTAGAAGAGACAAGCTGAATATATTTAGGGATATGTCTTAATCACACAGATTAATCAACTGTTATTTTAAAGTGATAAATTAACTGAAAAGTATATAAGGGTATCAAAGAGTGTTTTTTTTTTTTAAGAAAAAATCAGTGGAATATAAATGCATATTGGTTGTTATTTAACTTTAAATTTGTTTTATGATTTTCAATTAGAAATATGCTTTTAGAGCTATATTCATAAAGCATACACATCTGATTTTCTCCTTCTATCAAAACTGAAAAAATGGCTGAGAAATATGAGTCTTTAAAAGATTCCAAATTCTTCAGCACAGCTGTTGACTTTTTTGAACCTTCTGGCGAGAAGCTAAGAATGGAAATATGGCTAAAATAATGAAATGGGATGTTTGTTCCTTGATTTATTTCCTAGACTAAGAAGTAATTAGCTTTCTCAACAACAAAAAAAGCAGCTCACCTCCTTGACTAGATTTGTATTTGTAATTTGAACCTCAAGTCATTGCATTAAGACTTTTTATAAAATGTGTTTCCGATTATTCAACTTTCCTAAAAACCAGAGCCTTGAGGATTATCATTTGCTTTTCATATTTTGACATCTCTGCCCTTCCCTCCTTCCTTCCTTCCTTTCAAGAGGCACTCAGTCAAAAGTACATTGACAAGAGTCTTTTCAGGGAGGAAAAAAAAAAAAAAACCTGCAAATAAATATATTTGCATATCAAAATGCTTTTGTTGTTAAATATTAAATTTTCCCTAAAATATATGAAGGAATAATAAACAGTAGTTATACCATTATTTTATAGTCTCAGACAACATGTAAATTCAATTTAACAGTGTCAACTTTTTAATGACTCCAATAAAACATTTAAGAAGACAATAAAGAGCTATGTGTTCTTTTAAAGGACTTTTTAAGTCTCTAACCTTTCTCCACACTCAGATTTTCAGATATTATGTTTGTCCTGGCATTGATAAATTTATGCTTTCCATAATTTTGTCATTGTAGCTGTTGAATTTAGACAAATGTTTCTACATGAGGTCCTTTCAGTGGATCAGCTGCAGCATACAGTTGCTTCATGATGTTTGGAAAGAAAAATTTTGTTGGATGGCAGAAAAACTAAGTCAATCAAACCTCTGTATTTTGTTGTCAACAACTGATACTTGAAAAAAAAGCATCTTATGGTAGACATCCCCATACAGGGTGTTTTCAACAGAACAAAATAAACACGAGGTAATTGCCAACATATAGATAATGATTGTTGGATATCAAAACCAAGATTTGATTTACAGTTTTCTTTATGAGGTACAACTGTTGGTTACTGTTAACATGAATCTTAAATGCGTAACTTTAATATAAAATAAAATTTACTATACCTTATTTGCAATTCTTGTGCATGGCATTCAGAAATATGCCAGTGAAAATTCCTGTAAATAAAAAGACATGATGAGTAAAATGCATTTTCAAATGAATCTGAACAATGGCTTTGTAATTAAGGGAAATTGAACTATCAAGTATTTCACTACAAATTCTGATACAGATGTAATTTTATAAATTGCCTTATATGTTCTTACAGACAACAAAACTACAATGGGTGTCCATATCATTAAAAAATATTGTTTCTGGTTATCTGTTATACTAAAATTTTTAAGTGTTTTTCGATCCAGATACCAGATCATTTTGAAAGCTAATTCTTCTGAATTCACAAGAATTGCAAATAAGGTANGCCTTATATGTTCTTACAGACAACAAAACTACAATCGGTGTCCATATCATTAAAAAATATTGTTTCTGGTTATCTGTTATACTAAAATTTTGAAGTGTTTTTCGATCCAGATACCAGATCATTTTGAAAGCTAATTCTTCTGAATTCACAAGAAATATGGGCATAATGCATACCCAAGCATGTTGTGGTTAGGATTAATAAACAACATGCTTTAATTAAACTTGGCAATAAATATGTTTAAATATATATACTAGATACATACCTAACGCTTAAAAGCGAGGAATGAGTTTAGAGGAACATTTCCTTCTTTTTATACATATACTCAATATATTCACTTATTGAAAAATTCAAAGGTAGCATGTTTCACTCTACAATAAATTGGCCCTTTCTGAGAAAATAAAAATAAAGTTTCGGTAAAATAATCAAAGCATTAATGATTTATTTAGCATTATATTTCACATTTTGAAAAAAAATATTGTGTTGGCATTGAGATAACAGTTAATATTTGGGACATGTAACTAAGTTATCATCTAAGCCTATGCTAAAATATATTGTCTTTAAACTTGTCAGGTTTTATTTTTTAGCAACTCTATCTCTAACTGAGGGAGATAGTAGAAGTAAAATACCTAATTCAATACCTAGAACAATACAGACTGATAAGTATAAGAACACTCTTTTTTAAAGTTCCTAGGAAAACATAATAAATAATTACTATCTTTAATGCATAAAATATATATTTTAAAATGTATACATTTGTGTATAATGTATAAAATTATATTTATACATTTATAATGTATAAAATGTGTATTTATAAATATAGAATAATTTTGTAAATATATGTTCGTCTATGTGTGTGTTAGTTTCTTAGTCATGTCCAGCTTTTTGCAATCCCATGGACTGTTGCTTGCTAGGCTCCTCTGTCCATGGAATTATCCAGGCAAGAATACTGGAGTAGGCTGCCATTCCTTTCTCCAGGAGATCTTCTTGATCCAGGTAGCATAATATGGGGCTTCCAAGGTATGAAGGGGTAAAGATGACGCTAGTAGTAAGAACCCACTTGCCAATACAGGAGACTAACAGATGTGGGTTCAGTCCCTGAGTTGGGAAGGTTCCCTGGAGGAGTGCATGGTAATCCACTCTACAATTCTTGCCTGGAGAATCCTCATGGACAGAGGAGCCTGGGGGGATAGAGTCAGAGAGTTTCAAAGAGTCAGACATGACTGAATGACTAAGCACATGCATAGAAAATATACAATATATAGTATACCTTCAGTATATAGATAATATATAGCATAAGATACCCTGGGTAACTCTAAAACTAACCATTGCTTTAACATAACACATTCACTTTTTCTTTATTGTGGAAATGATAAGTTAAAAGTAGATCCAGATATATTTGTAAATGCTAAGCACTTTAACTTAAAAAAAAAAATCACATATAATGAGTAAGAAGAGACACACTATTGCAGAAATGGAAGACCCAAAGGCACACAATCACAGAAACAGAAGGAAACTAAGAGCTCAAGAACACCGAACCCCACGTCTTAGGGATCTAAAATGATGTACTGTAA
>SJYV01038415.1:28503-101441 GCA_006410875.1 Neotragus pygmaeus | reverse complement strand
TTTTTTTTTTTTTTTTTTTTACTGATATGACAGGCAATATTTTTTATTCTCAGCAGGAAAATCTTATTACAGCACCTTGATAATGTCTCTCCCCTGTATCTTCTTATTCTGGCTTATTAAAAAATTCAACATTTTCATATGCCATCCCATTGCCTTTTGGCCCTTATTGTTTCTGCTGAAAAGTCAGTTATTTATCTTATTGGGGTTCTCTTATATGCAAAGAACCTTCTTTCTCTTGCCCAAGATTTTATCTTTGACTTTCAGTATTACTATTTTATGTCTGAATGTGGCTCTTTCTGTACTTTTTTCTTACTTGCAATTTGTTGAACTTCTTTGATATATATGCTAATGTTTTTCATCAAATTTAGGAAGTTGTCAGTCATTATTCCTCCAACAATTTTTTACTGTTTCCCCCTTCTACCTTAGAATTCCCAGTAAATGTATGCTCTTGCTGTTAATGGTGGTGTATGTTTCTCATAGGCCGTTTCATTTTCCTCTGTTTTTAGAATCACAGGATCTCTACTGATTTATCTACTAGTTCACTGATTTTTTTCTTTTACCTGCTGAAATATGCTGTTGAGCCTCTCTGCTAAATTTTAAATTTTCAGTTTTATATTTAAAACTCCACAAGTTTCTTTTCTTGGTTATTTTTCTTTGTTGATACTTTATATTTAATAAGATATTGTTATACTATACTTCTTTAAATTTTGTTTTCTTTAAGTCTTTTTGATAGCTGCTTTAGAGTCTTTTTTTGTTTCATCTGGCATCTGGGTTCTCTCAAAGGTGGTTGCTTGTGGTTATTCCTGTGTATGGCATGGGTTACACTTCCCTATTTCATTGCACACCATAATTTTCCCCGAAAGCCAGGCATTTTAGGCAGTACATTGCAGCAACTCTGGATCCTGACTTTTCCTCCCTCCCTGAGGCTGCTGTAATTTCATTTGTTTAGGGACTTGGCTGAATTCTTTTAGTGAAGTCTCTTTTTTTCTCCACATGCGTCCTCTGATGTTCCTCTTCAGATGGTACAGGCGGGGGAGGCACATTGTCACCCTGGGATGATCGGGATTTTAGCAGAGTTCTTCGACTTTTCCTCTGATCTCTTTGCTAAGCTATCTGCCTCTCTTTGTATCATCCTCACCCCCTGTGAGGTGAAGTCGCTCAGTCGTGTCTGACTCTTGGCAACCCCATGGACTGTATGTCGCCTACCAGGCTCCTTTGTCCATGGGATCTTCCAGGCAAAAGTACTGGAGTGGATTGCCATTTCCTCACCCCCTAGCCTCCACTAATTGCCAACTGATAGTTCTGTTATTTTCAGCAAAGCTCTGTGGACATGAATTGCTCCACAGTCTGAATTGCATTTTATACCTTTTATAGGGGTAGTCTTCGAGGCGAGTCATTGATGCTCTGACCCCAGTAAGGCTCTTATTAGCTGTCTTTCCCCCTGATTCTCTCCGATAAACTTCTGGTTGGTCTATTTTTAACTTATTATTCTCACATACATACTTGAGAAACAACCTCCATTGTTTCTGAGAGTGCCTTTAAGGCTTGAAGTTTGCTGCCCTGTACCCAGTGAAGTCAAGTTCCCTTGGGAGAGCTTTGGGCCTTTCCTTTTCTTAGGCTGCCTCTCCCTGTTGGGGATAACCTCGCTGTGATTGCTTTGGAAATATAGGTGGGGGCTCGTAGCTTGTTCTTTGAGTGACACCGCTGTGTTATGTACACTGGATATTGATGGTAGCCTTTGCTCTTCTCAGCCTTCCTCTTTTATCTTGGAACTGTTGCCCTGTAAATTAGGGGTGAAGATTTCTGGGCCCTTGTGTTGTTAATGNGCTTGTTCTTTGAGTGACACCGCTGTGTTATGTACACTGGATATTGATGGTAGCCTTTGCTCTTCTCAGCCTTCCTCTTTTATCTTGGAACTGTTGCCCTGTAAATTAGGGGTGAAGATTTCTGGGCCCTTGTGTTGTTAATGTGTGTGTGAGGCCTGGTGTATAGCTTCCACCCTGTGAGTGGGAGCAAAGTAGAGAATGAGCACTCAGACCTCTCCTGCTTTCTCCTTGAATAGAGCTTCTGCCACCAAGAGTTAGGGAGCGTGAGAAGTATTGGCAATCTGTTGCTCCTGGTTGTATATTACTGGCCTGAACTAGGAACTGAGGGACAAAGAAGCATTCTGTTCTCAACCTTACCAGCCTGGGGTTGAGCAGTCTTGCCGAACAGGTTGTGTATGTGTGGGGAGGTGGTGGTAACGGGACGAATGAGAGTTAGTAATGAGTCAGATATTATGAACTGTTGCTGTTCTTACTGAGATTTAGTTGATGTTCCTGAGTAATTATTTCTTTATTTGTTGTTGCTCTTGGCAAAAGGTTTTGAGATCCAAAAAAGACATTAAAAAAAATAATTTTTACCAATTGTAGTTCTTTCCCTGGGGAGATTGTTTATGGATCTCCTTATGTTGCCATTCTGGAGGTCAGTTCCATATTCTTTAAGAATTTGTTGTTGTTCAGTCGCTCAGTTGTGTCCAACTCTTTGGGACCCCATGGACTGCAGCACACCAAGCTTCCCTGTCCTTCACCATTTCCTGGAGTTTGTTCAAACTCATGTCCATTGAGTGGTATTAAATCTGTAGTTTTTAAGATACTATATTTGCCTTACTAACTGTTCCATACATGTTAACTGTGTTTATATTCTGATTCTTTGTTTGTACTAGGGATTTATTTATAAAGTATTGACTCATTGTCCTGAATCTTTAATATATATTAGTTCATTCAGGTAAAATATACTTGTGTACATATATTTGTAGTTTTTCTCTCAGAATGCAGTGTAATTAATTAAAAGAACAAAGAACATTTACATTAATTTTATTGTTTCTCAAAAATGCATTGAGATTTTCAATTATACACAATATAGATATACCTCAAAAATAATCTTAAGAAAATGAAAATGAATACAAATGAATACCAACTATGTCATTCCATTTTGTAAAGCACAACCATCTAAATGTTTGCTGTTAGAATCAGAATAGTGGTAATTTTTTATTTTTTGGTCTTAGTACTCATTACTTAGTTGTGTTCATCTTGTGGAAATTCATTGAGTTTTAGACTTATGTGCACTTTTATGTATATATTTAATGAGTTAAAAAACATTTTATTGGATCCATATGTGAGTTGTATAGTTTTAACTGCATACTGTTTAGAGTAAATTTATTACATTTAACTATTTATTTACTTTGGTATTTAAAACTAATGATAAGTCAGTCCTCTAGTTTAAAGAAGATTTGTTTCCTACTTTTATAAATAAAAAGAAAATGCAAAATATAAATTATTATGAAATCATNTACTGTTTAGAGTAAATTTATTACATTTAACTATTTATTTACTTTGGTATTTAAAACTAATGATAAGTCAGTCCTCTAGTTTAAAGAAGATTTGTTTCCTACTTTTATAAATAAAAAGAAAATGCAAAATATAAATTATTATGAAATCATTATTGATTATGTTTAATATTGTGTTTCCTCAAAGCATTTTAAGGTACTCTGAATCTCAAAGTATTTTTTAAAAATATTGAAGTTTAGAGGCCATTTGTTAAAAATAATACAGTGTGTTATTTTTACAAATCCAAGGAAAATTCTGTATTCAAACTAGATCCTTTCTGTACTTGATATAAGATTAGGGAGGTCTTTTTATCTTTTGTAATACATTTTTAAATTTTATCCTGTAGGACTATTTTGAAAGAAAGTGGGTTTGCCAGATACCTTCATTCAGCTGTTCTTATCAATGGAGCTATGCTTATTTTTGGAGGAAATACCCATAATGACACTTCCTTGAGTAACGGTGCAAAATGTTTTTCTGCCGATTTCCTGGCATATGACATAGGTATGTATCTGTTAGGACTGTACAAAGTAGGAAATACCAGAAAATTTTCATGTAGAGATTCTCAAATACATTACTAGACAGCATGTGTATATGTCATTTTAGAGAGAGAAATTCAGCGACAGATTTTGAAAGGAATTCTCTTCAATTTCAGCATAAATAGTAGTATAGGGGAAGGGAACAAATGAACTGAGGTAAATTAGTGGTGGAGGCAGGGGAACTGAGAAATCTGGGTGTGAATGTCCTATTTGAAAGCTTTTCTGTTTTGTAGTCCTACACGAGGACTTTATTAGTCTGTTTTGTTTGACTATTACTGTGTTAGTTTTGTTAATGGATAGATATGAAGCACTACCAGATTTATATTGCAGAGAGTAGGAATACAAGCATTTTAGATTTAGTGGGGCTGAGCACAGAAAAATTTAAATTAAACTCACAAGATATACTTTCATGGTATAGGAAGCTGATAGAATTAGAGAAAGACATAGAAAGATAGAAAAGCTAATGAAATAATATTTGGGAACAAAATGGAAACCCAGAACATATCTAAGAATGGAAGTAACTAAATAAGTTTTTACCAGGGAATCTAGAAATATAATATGTCTATGATTTTAATTGATTTTAATTATCTTATCTATAGTCCTATCAATTTCTGAATGTTAAACAATGTATTTATTGAAATACTAAATTTAGCTACCTATTAGACCACTGTAATGAAAAAATTTCTTCTCTCTGTATATTATAGATAAAACCTAGCTGATTTAAATCTTTAGCAGCACTTAAGAGCACCTTTTGTTGATTGCGTGAAGTAATATACCAATTCAAGCTATTAAGGAACATTTTGATAAATAAAAATAAAAGATACCAAAGAATAACACATTTAATGGATATAAGTATACTTCCACTCATAAACATTCATAATGGTACATAATCTACTTTGGAAAATTATTTCAAGTGTCAGCATTAAACAAAATTATGAACTATTAATAAGCACTTTGACTTCTAAACTATTGTAAGTGTGTTTGGAAAGAAATTCCTAGTAATAAAGTTAGGCATAGTTTTAAAAACTCTGTGAGTATTTGCATGTGAGTCATCATTGAAAAGAATTCACTGTCTTTTAGAGCCTAAGTAGTTAAATATTTGCCTTTTTGAAATAATAATTTGAAGTCATGATTCATGATGAAATGGGATTGACTGCTTGGCTTTTATAAGGCTTAAAAATCAGTGCCCCAGATCCAGAAAATCAGTTAAATGAAATACAGAATCTAGGCTGGCTTATTATGATCTGTCATTGCCAAGTTGGTGCTATCAACATATTATTTTGCCTGTGGTGATGAGACAGTAAACTTATTTCTCAGGAGGTGGATGAACATTTTATGTGTTTTTCTTCTAGGAATTAAAATCCTAGGAAAACTGTAGAATTTTGTTGTTATTGTTAAAAATCCATGAAGTGAGATGTTGAACTTTTGAAAAGATTCTTCAAGCAGCTTCTACTCAATTTCTATATTTTAATGAGCAAATTAATGTTGAGCTATTTTGTAGCTGACATATTGGGAATTTATTTTTATTTCTTCCATATTGTTCAAAATATGACCATATTTTAGGTTTTATACATTTAAAATATACCAAGGTGAAAAACATTAGAAGTATAAGTTTTTCGGAGAAAGAAAGGGCTCGGATTATTATTATTCTAATAGCTACTCTTTATTAAGTCAGTTCCAAGAGCTAGGTACTATTGTTGCTGTTTAGTTGCTAAGTCATGTCTGACTCTTCTGTGACCCCTGCCAGGCTCCTCTGTTCATGGGATTACCCAGGCAAAAGAATACTGGAGTGGGTTGCTATTTCCTCCTTCAGGGGACCTTCCTGACCCAGGGATTGAACCTATGTCTCTTGTATTGCAGGAGGATTCTTTACTGCTGAGCCACCAGGGAAGCCCTATAATAAGAGCTTTATTTATAATGTCTGTACCGTCTCTAATAACCTTGTAAACAAGATGTTAGTAAACTCAATTTTAGATTGTTAAGGAATTAGTCCAAAGGACTAAAAGGAATTAGTCTGAAGCCCTGCTGACGGTATATCCAGTTTTGTTAAAAACTCCTAAGTTGACAGTCTTTCCACTTGAGTACACTGTGGTGTTTAGTTGACTCCATTGTATGTTCTTAATTTTGTCAATAAATTACGAGACAATTTTTAGTGATGTTTAGTAATTTTTAGTAATGTTTCTTAATGCTATGGAAAAAGTAAAAGTTGCTTAGTCGTATCCAACTCTTTGCAACCCTATGGACTATGAAGTCCATGGAGTTCTCCAGGGCAGAATACTGGAGTGGGTAATCTTTCCCTTCTTTAGGGGATCTTCCCAACACAAGGATCGAACCCAGGTCTCCTGCACTGCGAGCAGATTCTTTACCAGCTGAGCCACAAGGGGAGTCCAAAAATACTGGAGTGGGTAGCCTTTTCCTTCTCCAGAGGATCTTCCGGACCCAGAAATCATACTAAGGCCTCCTGTATTGCAGACAGATTCTTTACCAACTGAGCTATCAGGGAAGCCCAATGCTATGGAAAGACAGAAGCAAATAATTAGTTTCATTTTTCAAGCAAATTGTTAAAATTGGAGGAAGAATAGCACGTTTTAACAGTATTGTTTTTTAACGTAGGTTTTTGTTTGCCCTGTGCTAGTAAGTAACAAAAAAAAACAAAAACAGCCTTACAATCAATACAGGATAAAAGCATTTTGTTTTACCTTATTTGATTATTTCTCTGCAGTTCCCAATAAAGTCTTCCTTCCCTGACCAATCTGTATTTATTCTCCTGGGTTTGTATCATCAAATATTGAAATATTTTCTTGGGAAAAGTGCTTTACAGATTTCAGAAAATGTCTTCCAAAATAATTGTTTTCCTTATGAAGTATAATTTTGTGGAAATAAAATACAACCATTGCATAATGAACCAACTATGAAATAGATCCTTTTGGGGAAAAAAGTCATGTGCTAGTTTTTCTCTTTTGTACAGTACACTCGGAGTTTATGGCATATTTAATTGGAATGCACCTTAAGATTTAGTTGATTGCTTTGTGTTCTGTGATGTTTAGACAATAAAAATATGTATGGTAATACTAATTTTTCATTGCTCTAAAATGTACTATTTCAACCGTACTGCCGTAGTAAATTTTATATAGCCAATATCATTAATCTTTGAGGACATAACCTTGCCTTCCCAGTTCTCATTATACTATACATGATGGATGTAGAAGGCATATGATGGTGATTTTCAAGCATGACTTACCTTGGCATTCCCTTTGAAGGTTGAAGGGAGAAAAATCATACCTCAATAATCTGATTCTCTTAGATTAGGCACCGCATATTCATATTTTTTAAAAAAATGACTCTTCACAAGTGATCATAGAACCAGCCTGGTGAATGAGACTCAGTGTACTGTAACAGATAAAATGATATGTTATTAAATTTTCTAGCTTGTAAATCTAGCTTGAACACATTTTAAATCTGAAAACTTTATTAATATATTTTTGTCATCGTTAGTGGTATCATTATTGCACCTGATTCAAGATTAAAATGAATCTGTATCTAGTAAAGATGCAGCCTTGTAGTACTGTTGAGGCTAAAGGTGCAATGGAAGAACTTGTCTTACTGAGCTGATCTCAGGTTATTATTATTACATTAATACTTAAAAAAAATAATTTATTTTTGGAAGTGCTGTGCTGCTTGCAGGATCTTAGTTCCCAGACCAGGGAGCAAACTTCTGCCCCCTGCAGTGGAAGCACAGAGTCCTAACCATTGGGCTGCCAGGGAATTACCGAGACATAGTTTTACTTTTTGGGGCTTCCCAGGTGGCTCAGTGATAGAGAATCTTCTTGCCAAACAGGAGACATGGGTTTGATCCCTGAGTTGGGAAGATTCCCTGGAGAAGGGAATGGCGGCCTTTTCCAATATTCTTGCCTGGGAAATCCATGGACAGAGGAGCCTGGTGGGATACAGTCCACAGGGTCACAAAGAGGCAGTCACAACTTGGAGGCTAAATTACAGCAGCACCAGCATTTATGCTTTTAAGCTGTTTGTCTGTAAAATAGTGTCATGAAAGTTAGTTTTGTAGGGTCCATGGGATAAAAGGGGTCAAGGAGTTTGTAAATTTTTCACATCTCTTTTAGTAAACCACCAATCTTTTGAGGGATTCGACTGAAGATTTCAACATTTGCAAATGAGAGATTTTCCTGAATTTAAACATACCTTAACGTTGAATTGAATCTTGGGATGTTATTTCATAATTATCAAAAAATATCTATTATAGGATTTTCAGTAGGCCTAACACAATTATGATGGTTTTAGTTACAAATGGTGGCTATTACTTTTCAATTAGAAAACTTATCTAATAGTTAGGAGAATGCATAGAATTGTGAAACAAGATGAAAGATAGCTCAGAGATACGTTGATTAAATTGTTGAGTAGGTTATTTCAGAATAGAGTAGGGTGTCAGATTTACATAAGAAATACATCATGTTAAGTGAATTCCCAAACTTCAAACCAAAACAATAACACAATTAAAAAAAATAAATTTCCTGCCTATTACAGTTTTAATTATGACATTTAACTTGTTCAGTTCAGTTGCTCAGTTGTGCCCAACTCTTTGTAACTCCTTGGACTGCAGCATGCCAGACTTCCCTGTCCATCACCAACTCCTGGAGTTTACTCAAACTCATGTTCATTGAGTCGGTGATGCCATCCAACCATCTCATCCTCTGTCATCCCTAATCTTGCCTTCAATCTTTCCCAGCATCAGGGTCTTTTCACATGAGTCAGTTTTTTGCATAAGTTCAGTTCAGTTCAGTCGCTCAGTTGTGTCCGACTCTTTGTGACCCCATGAATCACAGCACGCCAGGCCTCTCTGTCCATCACCAACTCCTGGGGTTCACTCAGACTCACATCCGTCAAGTCAGTGATGCCATCCAGCCATCTGATCCTCTGTTGTCCCCTTCTTCTCTTGCCCCCAGTCCCTCCCAGCATCAGAGTCTTTTCCAGTGAGTCAACTCTTCGCATGAAGTGGCCAAAGTACTGGAGTTTCAGCTTTAGCATCATTCCTTCCAAAGAAATCCCAGGGCTGATCTCCCTCAGAATGGACTGGTTGGATCTCTTTGCAGTCCAAGGGACTCTTAAGAGTCTTCTCCAACACCACAGTTCAAAAGCATCAATTNTGTTATATTGTAATTAAATATTTTCCAGAATATATTTTGCCAATGAATATATTGAAATAACTAATAATTTCAACATCTAATAGAAACATTCTTAGTTAAAGTCATCTACATATTCCTCTGTAGGTGTTTGTCTGTGTGGGTAAAATTTTAAGTAGATATAACTGCAAGGATTTGTTTTAAACTTTTTTCTAAAGAGTCTGTAAGACTAGGAATATTTGTTTTTGCATTTGTTACAAGACTGATTCTTCCCCCAGATGAAATTCAAAGGTAGTTAAAAGTTTGGAGCTAAATTTTAGAAATTGGAAGTTAACTCATTTTTCTTTTCTTTTAAAAACAAATTATAATCCACCTGCTCTGTTTTTATTTCCTCTTAACTCATTTTAGTTTTTAAATATGAAGTAAATAATACTACTACATTTGGTTTAACCTTGAATTTCAAGGTAGAATTAGGAAAACAGGCAGAAGCATTTAAACTCTGTGAGGCGTGAAGCTGTGCTTGTCTTATTCCCTGCAGTGGCAATAGAATTTGCCTGCCAATGCAGGGGGCACAAGAGGTGTGGGTTCATCCCTGGGCTGCAAAGATACCCTGGAGTAGGAAATGCAACCTGCTACATACAGGCTTCTTGCCTGGAAAATTCCATGGACAGAAGAGCCTGCTGTGCATGAGTTGCAAGAGTCGGACACGACTGAGCAACTGAGCATGCGTGCACGTCTTGTTCTCCATTAGTCTCTCATCGTAATGGTGAACACTTATGGAGAAATTGCTTTGTACCAGTTGTGGTTCATAGCTCATTCATGTGATATCCTGTTTGGTCATCTTGACCACTGCTCCTTTCTCCCTCAACATAACTAGAGTAAATGTTTTAGAGACCCTCGGCACTGAGAAAGATTACACTGTCTCATCGCCTACTTTTTGATATATGTAATTCTTAGTTTTTAAAGAAAAGTAAACAAATTCAAAGGCAAAAATTTTTCATAAATACTGAAATTAAGTCCCTTTTAAACTTAGATTATTTTGATCAAATAATAGTAACTCAACTTAGTTAAAGTTCATTTTAACCTGCCCCCACCCCCAACTGATGAATTCAATATGTGCTTAATTTGTCTTCTATGGAATTTATCTATGACTCTCAGTGCCTATTGCAGTCCTGGAGCCATAGTTCAGTGCCAGCTGATATGGTGATAGAAACAGGTCTACGACATTACCACTGTGTTCAAATAACTGGAGAGACAGGACATGCACATTTTAAAAAACAATTAATTTATTTTAACTGGAGGCTAATTACTTTACAATATTGTAGTGGTTTTTGTCATACGTTGACACGAATCAGCCATGGGTGTATATGTGTCCCCCATCCTGAAACCCCATCCCTCAGGGCTGCCCCAGTGCACCAGCTTTGAGTGCCATGTTTCAGGGCATGAACATTTTATGGAAAGCTTAAAAATAAAAGAACATTTTAAGGGAATGCCAAGAAAAGCTTACTTATAGAATAGCATCTGTTTCCATTTCACTCATTGTTCATTATTATTATTGTTTTCTGTTTCTGTATTGTTCTATGTAGGGAGTTTGGGGAAAAGATACACTGAGACCATACAAGAAATGAAGTGTTGATGGCATGCAAACGATACAAAATAAATGAAAGAAAATACACACTCCAAGTCCTAATAAGATTTACATGTTTCAAAATGAATTGCTAGTCTAGGTTTGATACAGGATACAGGATGCTTGGGGCTGGTGCACTGGGATGACCCAGAGAGATGATATGGGCAGAGAGATGATATGGGGAGGGTGGTGGGAGGGGGGTTCAGGGTTGGGAACTCATGTACACCTGTGGTGGATTCATGTCAATGTACGGCAAAACCAATAGAGTATTGTAAAGTAAAAAAATTTAAAAAATAAAAGAGATTTACATGTTTCATCAGCAGAGTAGGGTCAAAAGTGCCCCAATAGCACAGTCAGAGCACTGGGTTCCAGTTCTGCCACTGAGCTGCTTGAAACAAGCTACTTAATTTATCAGGTCTTCAGTTTATCTGTAAAATAAAGTTGTTGAGTAGCAGGTTATGATTATTCTTGTAGTGGATTCTTGCTCTAGGGTTCTCTTTGGACTGTTTTTCTCTTGACATTGTTTCCCTTTTCCAGAGATATCTTTCAGAAGCATTGGGGTATCAACTCATGGAAAAGTGAAAGTTGACATTCAAAAAAAGCCAACAGATGAGAGTTATGGTTATTTTTTCAATAGTTTCATTCTGCCTACATGTACTGAGTCTGCACCTATGGTGTGTAAAGTATTGCGGTAATGCAAAGAGGTTGAAGATAGAGTCTTTGTCCAAGACACAGTTCTAGAAAATGATCAAGGGCAGAAGCATAGAATAGAATCTTTAAAGTGACGAGAGTGGAATGCGGCAGGACTTCATGGCAGAGGTTACATCCGAACTTCATCTTTTAATTGGTCAATTATCATTACATCTGTTTAAAGGTGCCGTGTTTTACCTGAAGCATATTGTGTGGTCATCAGTATAGGAAACACAAGCAAGATACAGACCCACATTTGATTTGCACCAAGTGAAACTTCAAGAAAAGTAAAATTTATTTTTAAAATATTGCCTCTGATTTTCTTATAATTGACATTTAGGTGAAACATGAATAACTTCATGGAGTTTTGNATATTGTGTGGTCATCAGTATAGGAAACACAAGCAAGATACAGACCCACATTTGATTTGCACCAAGTGAAACTTCAAGAAAAGTAAAATTTATTTTTAAAATATTGCCTCTGATTTTCTTATAATTGACATTTAGGTGAGACATGAATAACTTCATGGAGTTTTGAATAATTCATATTTTATTGGGAAAGATACAAAATCATTTCCGTTGTCTTAATCAAATAAGAGTTATCTCACTTGAATTATTGTTCATTCAGTAAAATGGCCTAAAATTTCACGTTGATAGTTTACTATTCTCTGTCCTTCCCCAAATCATGCTCTGCTTGAAACTTTTGGTTTATGGGCTTTTCCCCTCATGAGAGTACTAACCTGAATGTGTCCTGTGAAATGTCACTCTGCACAAAAACTGGCTGTTCCAGCTTTCATGAAGATTATATAGCCCATGGGTTCTGCTTGGCAAGTTTTTCCTCATTCTACACCTCTACTTGTGGTGAACTCCACAGACTGCCAACAGCTCTGCCTTTAATGGGTGTTACTACATTTCCTCAGTGACTGATTTTTATTAGTTTCAAAAGATAACAGCATATGCACACACACACGTGGATGCTTCTGAAGGGCACTGTGGTGAAAGATTAGAGTGATTTTGCTTTCTTCCCGATCAAACAATGTGTCTTAGAGAGCACGGGTGAATTTAGTTTTGTGTCACCAGAAAGAATAAAACCTGTTGACATTGTTACTTATCNTAAGGCCCACTTGACTTCACATTCCAGGATGTCTGGCTCTAGATGATCACACCATTGTGATTATCTTGGTCATGAAGATCTTTTTTGTATAGTTCTTCTGTGTATTCTTGCCACCTCTTCTTAATATCTTCTGCTTCTGTTAGGTCCATACCATTTCTGTCCTTTATTGAGCCCATCTTTGCATGAAATGTTTCATTGGTATCTCTAATTTTCTTGAAGCGATTTCTAGTCTTTCCCATTCTGTTCTTTTCCTTTGCGTTTGCATCAATGCAATTTCTTTGCATTGATCCCTGAAGAAGGCTTTCTTATCTCTTCTTGCTATTTGGAACTCTGCATTCAGATGCTGATATCTTTCCTTTTCTCCTTTGCTTTTCACTTCTCTTCTTTTCACAGCTATTTGTAAGGCCTCTTTGCATCAGGTGGCCAAAATATTGGAGTTTCAACTTCAACATCAGTCCTTCCAGTGAATATTCAGGACTGATTTCCTTTAGGATTGACTGGTTGGATCTCCTTGCAGTCCAAGGGACTCTCTAAGAGTCTTCTCCAACACCACAGTTCGAAAGCATCAATTCTGCAGCACTTAGCTTTCTCTATAGTCCAACTCTCATGTCTGTGCATGACTACTGTAAAAACCATAGCTTTGACTAGATGGACCTTTTTTGGCAAAGTAATGTCTCTGCTTTTTAATATGCTGTCTAGTTTGGTCATAACTTTTCTTCCAAAGAGTAAGCATCTTTTAATTTCATGGCTGCAGTCACCATCTGCAGTGATTTTGGAGCCCAATAAAATAAAGTGAGCCACTGTTTCCACTGTTTCACCATCTATTTGTCATGAAGTAATGGGACTGAATGCCATGATTTTCGTTTTCTAAATGTTGAGTTTTTAGCTAACTTGTGCACTCTCCTCTCTCATTTTCATCAAGAGGCTCTTTAGTTCTTCTTCAGTTTCTGCCATAAGGGTGGTATCATCTGCATATCTGAGGCTATTGATATTTTTCCTGGTAATCTTGATTCCGGCTTTATCCAGCCTGGCATTTCCCATGATGTACTGTGCATATAAGTTAAATAAGCAGGGTGACAATGTGCAGCGTTGATGTACTCCTTTCTCGATTTGGAACCAGTCTGTTGTTCCATATCCAGTTCTAACTGTTGCTTCTTGACCTGCATAGAAATTTCTTAGGACGCAGGTCAGGTGGTCTGGTATTCCCATCTCTTTAAGAATTTTCCATACTTATTGGTGGACAATAATTTAAAAACATAGTTTAAAAAACCCTGCAGAATACTTCATTCTGTATTTGAAGAAGTAATCTTATTTTAATTGGTAATACATAAAAATCATTTTAAACACAGTGAAGTTGTAGTTATGTATACCCTTAAAAATCACGGTTTTTGTATAGCCCTGTAAACTGATACATATATACACACACAGATACATATACATACAATATAAGGAATCATGTGCCTTTCAGTTTTTTGGAACTTCCCAGTAAAACTATAAAAATACAAATTTGCTCACTTTTCATGTTTTTAATTATTTTTTGGAGGTTATTTTGTTTTTCTCTTTATTAATCAGAATTTCTCTATGCACTTTGTTAAATTCTTAGGTAGGGCTCTTCTTCGACAAAGCAGCACCCCTTGTCCAGGTGAACCCTTTGTCCTGAAAGATCCAGTTTGTTTCTTTGTCAGAAAAAACTTTAAAACCATCATCTAATTTTTTCAAAGAATATCACCAACTGTTGACTGTTTTAAGCTTTCCTATATCCTTTGTCCAAGGTTCTCTTCTTTTCATAATACACTGTTGCATAGAAAAAATAAGAGTTTCTTCTTTTTTAAAAGAGGCCAGTAAGTAAGGGAATAAGTGACCTTTATTTTGAGAAAAGGGAGAACTAATATTACCTGAAGGCTTCCTGTAGTGTTTTGTACTTTGCATACATTTATAAGGTAATTCTCATAGCATCTCATAACACCTGTGTCAAGTATATTATTATATTCACTTATAAAGGGAGAAACTGTGATTTAGCCTGACTAAATCCAAATCCACATAGGTTGTAGGATGGTATATTCAGAATTTGAAGCTAGGTCTAAAATCAAAGTTATTTTGATTTTACCACTGTATTATGTATTGATATTTTCCTGATGTAACAGGAAAAAGTTTGAATGATCTTTAATTTGGGAAAGGCATATAATATTTGTTAATGTGATGTAACACTCAAGAAAATTAGTTTTATTGATAACATTTAATCGGTGACCTTTAAGTTAGAAAATCGAGAAGGAAAGAGTAATGAGCAGTACATCTCTTTCTTAACAGATCTATAAGCATTTTGAGAGATTGTCTTGAATGCAAAATTTGGTGAAGAAAGATTCTCAAAAGGAAGTGTACACTGAAAGAAAAGTATTTAAATGTGGAGGAAGGCAGGGAACACAGGCATGAATGGAAAATCAAACATCTAAAGTAAAATATTAGCAAGTAGAATTCAGCAGTGTTTCAAAGTTATAATGAACTTTACCCAATAGGAATTATCCTCGGATTTCAAGTATGATTCATTATCAGGGAATCAGTAAATATAATCTATTACCTCAAGACTATTTACTGAAGCCAACAGGAAACCACACTGACATGATAAAGTGGGAAATGTCAAATAGTGATGCCCACTTTGCCTGATAGAGGATGCGAAACTAAATAAATATTTGTGGAATGAATGCCAGAGGAGAAAAATCCTGAGAGAAACTGTGGAGTTGAAACTGTGGGTACATTAAATGTGCACCTTTTAAAATATTTATATATTTTTTTTACCTGGGGAAGTGGGGGCCAGTGAAGCATCAGCATTTCGGGGTTGGGGGGGGAAAGATTTTTGGCAACATTCAAAAATGTGGTTTTTTGGTACATAAGTATCCAAATGGTTAATACAAGTTTTTCTTTGTATTCATCTAGTTTTGAGTCTTATGCCTGTGACTTGTGCTCTTTTTAGTGTATTTTGAGTGTGCAATTAAGACTGAATTGTGAACTGGCATTTGAGATGGAGTATTAAATGAATTTGTAAAATGTGTCCTTAGAGTATTAGAGATGCATATTTTCACGGAAGAATGTGAGTAGAAAAATTAGACAATGAACGTGCATTTTTTTCACTTGTACTGTTCTATGCAGAAGTGATAAAATAAATCTGTCTCTAAATTTCAGCCTGTGTTTATAATACAATATAACTATATGGTCCCTCATATGTGAATAGTCTTGGTAGCACAGTGTTCTCATTGCTGAGATTTGTGTTCGAGAGAATAGTAACTCTAATTTCTTGATCGTGTTTATTGAAAGTATGGTTTATAAATCAATATTTAGTACCTGGTAGCGTGGATTTTTAAAAACTCTGTATTCCAGAGAGTATATTTTACTTTGGTCTTTATTGCTGTGTGACTTTTCTGTTGGTATGGAATGGTATTTCTGTCAGTTTTCATAATGTCAATAACTGTGTGGAATTTGCTTTAGTCTGTCTATCCTTTAACTGTTTATGAAGTGATAATGACCTGAGTGCTCTGGAAATATATTTTCTTCTTGGCAAAAAAATATGATTATAGATCTTGCAGTGAGACATTAATAACGTAAGAGACTTTATATTGTAAGAATGGAAAGAGACTATATGTAAACAAGTTATATTAATTTAATATTGAGCTTTACGGTGTTTGATAATTTCTAGATTTTACAGAGAATCCTGATCAAGAATGTGAAAACTTAGCAACAGAGTTTGTCTAGCCCAACATCCTCTTTATTTGTTATTGAAAAAGTTGGAAGGGATAAGTGGAAAGTATATTTGCTACAACCGTACCTATGTTTTTCTCTTCTCATTCTGTTGACAAATCCTGACAGGTGGGCAGATAACCAGCAAGCATGAAATGTCTCTATAGCTGCAAGATTACTTACCTCAACTAGCTTTTTATAAGCTTGCAAGTTAAATTTTTTTCTTCCTAAACAATTTTGGGAGTGAAAACAATTTACTAATTATTTTAAGATACTCTAGAGGGAAATTTGCACTTATTATAGTGCATCCATCAGTACAGGTTAAGTTAGATTGAGGTAACAAACAATCCTGTCATTTTGGATCCTCTGAAAAACAGACTCTGAGACAGAGTTTAGTGTCCAGGGTACTAATTAGGTCCTTGGAGTGAGCCGCTGTGAAAGAGAAGGGGAAGATGCAGGATTGCGCAGAAAGTACAAGTTAAGCAGACTTAATTAACAGCTACAGGCAACCTCAGGGCACCTCGGGTTGAAATGCCCATCAGAGGCGTTCCTCATTAGGGTGAAACAGACCTTGATGGGTCAGTGTATGAAGGTTGCTCCCAGGAAAGTAGGACCTTGGGTGCAGAAGCTATCCACAGCTAAGGCCATCTTTGCAAGAGCTGGCAGCTCAGTGATGTCTACCAGTGACAAGTCCTTCCCTGAAGGGATATTCAGGCAGGACATTTCCATGGTTATCACAATTCATTCTTTGGCCCACTCAGCCCATTGCTAATCTGTTTGTAAAACAGCTCCAGTGAGGGGAGCCTCGATTAACGCGCTGGCTTATGTACGGTCTCAGGGCTGTATCCATGGCCCTCATCCATTATTCTTTCACATCCTTTCTCCTCAGCTAGCACCTCTTCTGGGCACTGTTGTCTTACCTGGTAGCATGACCCAGCCCCTTGGCCTTAAGTATATGATCTCCTGATCACCATGTACCTTCTAGCCTGGGTTACTGTACCTGCCCATTTTTCATCACACTTGGCAAAGGGAAACCAAGAGACTCCTAAATGTATCGTCTGTGTAACACATGTACCCGCTTCCCGCATTTGTAACAGCAGTCCCTCCCTTTGATGGTCAACTCCTTTTTTGCCTGGTTGTTGGTCCCTTGACACAAGGAGCCTGAAATGCCCAAGTGGCAATTATAGCTTACTGATAAAGGGACACTGCTACTACTTCTGTCAGAATATTTTTCCCCTTGGAGAACAGTATCTCTAATCTTGAAGTCCAAAATGAGGCCACAAGAAGTGGCTTTTACTCCTGGATTTTTGGACCTACTCTGTGTTCTTCCTGTTGGTTATGTAGCACCATTTTAAAGGTCGTAAGTTGAGGTATATCATACATTCTGGTGGGCTTTCCTTGTGGCCCAGCTAAAGAATCCGCCTGCAATGTGGAAGAGCTGGGTTCGATCCCTGGGTTGGAAAGATATCCTGGAGAAGGGAAAGGCAACCCACTCCGGTATTCTGGCCTGGAGAATTCCATGGACTGTATAGTCCATGGTGTTGCAAAGGGTCGGATGTGACTGAGCAACTTTCACTTCAATTACATCCTGGTGCTTTAGTTGCGCCTATGGAAATCTCTAGCAGATTGTGTGGTTTGTGATCCAGTGGGTTTTAAGGTAATGGGCCTATTTCTGTACCTTCTTTTCTGTGAACTGTGTCTCCTAATACATGGGATCCCATGCTGGTTGATCAGACACTTCATCATGTCTATGATGATCATGCTGGTTAAGACCCTATGGGTTGAAAAAGCAAACACGTATTCAAAATATGTGTTCTTGTCATAATGAATTATCAGCCCATCCAGAGGGGAAGGGGCCCCGCATAGTCAACTTGCCCCAAGTGTCAAGTTGGTATTCTTGGGGATTGGCCTTATCACGGGATCAGAAGTGATGCCTCGTTATGAGGCTGGACACTTAGTGGTAAGTGTAGCTCCATCAACTTTTCTCAGAAGGAGCCCCTATTAGTGAATTCCTGGATGACTTCTGTCTCTGCTATGTGACTACTTAGTTCATGTGCATTGCGTTGGCACCGAGGCATTCTATGATAGAGACTGCCTGGTGTTAGCTATCTCAGTGGTTTGTTTATTAGTTGTTTAATGTCTCCTCCATGTTGCATGCCCTCTGATGGCCTTTTACCTACATCACAAAGACTTTGACATTTCACGCTCGTCCGGATACATCCATCCACGTCTGTCTACTCCAGAGCCTCCTTGTCTCTGATCTCCAATGTTTCTTCTTCTAGTGTCTTGACCAGCCTGCTAGGTCATTAACTACTGCTCTTGGGCCATTTCTTTTTCCACACAGTGTACATGAGCACGATTCTCAAAGGCCTGCCCTAACTGGAAAGCTTTTGCCTTTTCTACTGTTCTTCCAGGCCACCCCTGAGTGAAGCTGTCTTGTAGTGATGACCATTTTTGAATCATGTCTGCACATGGAACCTCCGTGTTTGCCTTTTTCTCTTCCTGTTGTCAGTGCACACGGGATTCCTTACTGGGCGTGGCTGTCAGATGCAGGATGAGTGCCGAGGCAGCAGTGGTAGAGGACGTGAGGGCTGAACTCCCAGCTCGTGCAGAATGCTTGTGCACTGCCCTCTTGTTCATGCTTGATCTTGAGTACAGCTTCCAATCTATGTTCCTGTGATTACTGGTGAGAGACAACTTCAGAAAACTCTGAAAACATGGTCACTTAATAACCCATGTCAAGCTCTCCATCTCTGCCAGGGCTCAATAGTGTGGTGGTACTAGAGATGTAAAATTTTCCACTGCAGATGGCAGGGCCTTGGACCTGTGTTGGGTTTTCATTGGGAGCCATTCACAGAAGCTTTCCAGATAATTCCACATGATACCATAACTCCAGAAAGAATGAAGGGATGGAGCCAAAGCAAAAACAGTACCCAGTTGTGCTTGTGACTGGTGATAGAAGCAAGATCTGATGCTGTAAAGAGAAATATTGCATAGGAACCTGGAATGTCAGGTCCATGAATCAAGGCAAATTGGAAGTGGTCAAACAAGAGATGGCAAGGGTGAACGTCCACATTCTAGGAATCAGCGAACTAAAATGGACTGGAATGAGTGAATTTAACTCAGATGACAATTGTATCTACTACTGCGAGCAGGAATCCCTCAGAAGAAATGGAGTAGCCATCATGGTCAACAAAAGAGTCCGAAATGCAGTACTTGGATGCAGTCTCGAAAACGACAGAATGATCTCTGTTCGTCTCAAAGGCAAACCATTGAGTATCACAATTATCCAAGTCTAAGCCCCAACCAGTAATGCTGAAGAAGCTGAAGTTGAACGATTTTATGAAGACCTTCAAGACCTTTTAGAACTAACACCCAAAAAAGATGTCCTTTTCATTATAGCGGACTGGAATGCAGAAGTAGGAAGTCAAGAAACACCTGGAGGAACAGGCAAATTTGCCCTTGGAATGCGGAATGAAGCAGGGCAAAGACTAATAGAGTTTTGGCAAGAAAATGCACTGGTCATAGCAAACACCCTCTTTCAACAACACAAGAGAAGACTCTACACATGGACATCACCAGGTGGTCAACATTGAAATCAGATTGAGTATATTTTATGCAGCCAAAGATGGAGAAGCTCTATATAGTCAACAAAAACAAGACCAGGAGCTGACTGTGGCTCAGATCATGAACTCCTTGTTACCAAATTCAGATGTTAATTGAAGAAAGTAGGGAAAACCGCTAGACCATTCAGGTATGACCTAAATCAAATCCCTTATGATTATACAGTGGAAGTGAGAAATAGGTTTAAGGGCCTAGATCTGATAGATAGAGTGCCTGATGAACTGTGGAATGAGGTTCATGACATTGTACAGGAGACAGGGATCAAGATCATCCCCATGGAAAAGAAATGCAAAAAAGCAAAATGGCTNAGGACTGATGCTGAAGCTGAAACTCCAATACGTTGGCCACCTGATTCGAAGAACTGACTCATTGGAAAGGACCCTGATGCTAGGAAAGACTGAAGGCAGGAGGAGAAGGGGATGACAGAGAATGAGATGGTTGGATGGCATCACCGACTCGATGGACATGAGTTTGAGTAAACTCCTGGAGTCGGTGATGGACAGGGAAGCCTGGCGTGCTGCAGCCCATGGGCTCACAAAGAGTTGGACACGACTGAGCGACTGAACTGACCTGAAAGTCCTTTGAAATTTTTTTTAATTGGTTCACTTTACCAAGATAATGTCTTAGTTAAGTAAGCCACAGGCAAATTAATTAATTTCAGGTCCTATTTTAAGTGACAACAATTTCTCAGCATTTGTACTGGATAGAGCTCCATGGGAGGTATTGGGTGTAGCTTTCAAGGCTCATAATGAATGCAGATTTGGGAACACTGTCACATCACATTGTCACATGTCACAAATAGCTTCTTTGAGTGGAATCGGGGCGGGGGGGGATAAAAACCTCTGTTAACAAAGAGATAGGACATTTTATTCATCAGAATCCTATATATCTTTTCATATATTAATGATTCTAGACTTCTCAAATGGGTTTTTTTCACTCCATCTATTATCAAACACTTGATAAATTATCTTAAAGTGAAAATTTTTCCAAGATGTAATATTTCAGCTCCTATGCTGAGTGGTATGCTTAAAACTTAACAAGTTGTCTATTCAAATTGGCTCCTCAGGAATATTTCCCTTAGAAGGAATGTGAAATACAGTTTAACCTATTTTCCAAAAGAGCAATTCTCTAGTGCAATAAAACTGTCATAGGGAGATTTAAATTTAGCTGGACTTCAGTTCAATATTCATCATTTTATGTCAATCTTTAAGAGAAGGAGAAGTAATTTTAAGATAAAATTTTCTAAGCATGATTTACAATTGCCAAGTCATGGAAACACCTAAGTATCCATCAATGGATGAATGGATAAGGAAGAAAATGTGACATCTCTATCTCTAGATATAGTTATAACTAGGGGGCTTCCCTGGAAGCCCAGCTGGTAAAGAATCCGCCTGCAATACAGGAGACCCCAGTTTGACTCCTGGGTCAAGAAGGTCCTCTGGAGAAGGGATAGGCTACCTACTCCAGTATTTTGGGGCTTCCCTGGTGACTCAGATGGTAGAGAATCCTCTTGCAATGCGGGACACCTGGGTTCAATCCCTGGGTTGGGAAGATCCCTTGGAGAAGGGAACAGCTACTCACTCCAATACTCTTGCTTGGAGAATTCCATGAACAGAGGAACCTGGCAGGCTACAATCCACGGGGTCACAAAGAGTCGACACGACTGGGCAACTTTCACTACACTGGGTTGGCCAAAAAGTTCATTCAGGCTTTTCCTTAGATAGTACAGAGTACAGAAAACCAAACAAACTTTTTACATCTAAATATATCTATATCTTAAAATGGAATACTACCCAGCCACAGAAAAGAAGAAAATTTGCAACAACATAAATGGACCTTGAGGGCATTATGCTAAGTGAAATAAGTCAGAGAAAGACAAGCATTGTATGATCTCATATGTGGAATCTAAAACAAGCAAAAATCTCATTAAAAAAGAGAGAGATCAGATTTACAGTTACCAGAGGCAGGGGGTGGGGGTTGTGTGGGGTGCAGGAATTGGATGAAGATAGTAAAAAAAGTACAAACTTCCAGTTATAAGACAAATAAATACTGGGGCCATAACATACAACATAATGACTATAGTTAACACTGTTATACGATACTGAAAAGTCCTAAAAGTTCTCATCACAAGGAAAGAAACATTCTCTTTTTTTTTCTTTTGTATCTATATAAGATGATGTGTGTTAATTTAACTAAATTTATTGTGGTAATTACTTCACAATATATTTAAGGCATTATGCTGTATGCCTTAAACTTACACAGTGCTGCATGCCTATCGTATCAGTAAAATTGGGAAAAATGTGTTCTATTATCTGTCTTACTATCACCTTTTCTGTTGCTGAACAATGCTCTCTATACAATGTTTCTGCACAGTTTCATCTCCCCACAGGACCCTATTAACTTCTGTGGGTCCTACAGGTTTCCCAGGTGGCCCAACGGTAAAGAAAATGCCTGCCAAAGCAGGACACGCAGGAAACATGGGTTTGATACTTGGGTCGAGAAGATCCCCTGGAGGAAGAAATAGCAACTCATTCTAGGATTCTTGCCTGGGAAATCTCACGGACAGAGGAACCTGGCAGACTACAGCCCATGGGGTCGCAGAGTAGGACACGACTTAGTGACTAAACCCCAACGGTGCACTTTTATTAATACCTTCACGGCCTCTTTCCTCCATACAGATATTAACACTGTATTCTACACCCTATTGGCATGAAGAGGAATAAAACAAAACATTACACATTAAAATATTTTCTCAACTTCAAAGTTAATTTTTTTCTCTCTCTCCTGATTTTAAAAGAATTTAAAGCATGCTCATGGGTCCCATAAAGTATGGTGGTCCCGGGGGCACTGATGGATAGACTGGTCCTGTCCTTCTGGGAAAATCAGGAGGGAGACATGACAAAGTCTCCCCACTGTCCGGCTGCTGGTCGCCAGCCTCTGTGTGTGTGTTGAGCACCTGTGGCCTTGCTGCACTGTCCTTTCTGATGGACTACAAACCCACTGGTTCCAACAACCTCCTCAAGCATGGAAGGACTCAGTGAAGTTATCCTGTGTATTAGGGTCCTCCAGAGAAACAGAACTAGTAAAATATATATACATACAGTTGGTGTTAAGTTCCCAAGTCATGTCCANAGCAGCAGCAGCAGTAGTATATGGGTTTGAACAGTATTCCCAGGAATAGAATATACTGCCTTCAGAACCCCTAAAGACCTACTGGATATTTGCTCTCTTCTTTGCAGTGGGAGTTGAGAAGTGTAATAATTGGTGTTTCAGTTCAGATAGGCTATCTCAGAATGTTCTCAGCCTCCAGATTCCTAAATAACTTAGTAACATGGAAGGCCTCTGAATCTTCGTAGGTTTTATCTTCCACCTTTTGAAGTATCTATGTCTTGACAAGGCCTCCATTGCACTACCAACTCTTGTTCATCTGGCACTATTAGAATGATGCCATTGATGTAGCAGAAAAATAAAATGTTCTGCAAGATGTTCAGTTGGACCAAATGTATTCTGATAAAAGTTAACATAACCCTGAAGCAAAATTATGAATGTATGCTCCTCTAGTCCATATGAATGCATAGTGCTCAAGGTCCTCTTTTCTGATAGGGCTAGAAAAAGAACACATTGATCCAGCATTCTGTAGATTATTTAGAATAATACTAATGTGTCCCAGTCACTCCCTCTGAATTGTAGTGGTATTTTAAAACTTATTTCATAACCTGCAGGCAACAGTTCTTTTTCAGTGTAACATCCAAGGACCCAAGGTGGAGATGATGCCATTTGCCAAGAATGTCTATTCCAATTATTAATCTAGGGATTTAGGATATGACCACTGCATAGGCCTGCAGACCCAGTGGCTCATTTTGAGCAGAAGCGTGGCCAGGACGCCTTTAATCTCATCATCCTCATGCTGTCCCTGCTATACAGACAGGCTGTGATGTGCTAGTGTCAGCTCAGAGCTTGTGTCCAACAGTACCTGCCATGTTTGTGGTGGTTTCTTTCTTTAGGCTAGGATTAACCAATAGAATGACCATTGGTACCTTTGAGGAAGAACTAGGGACACTCTTACCATATAAACTTGTTGTGGTATTGCTGGATCCTTCTTCCAGGGCCTCAGAATTTTAAATGTATCAGCTGTGGATTTAAAAAGTGACTCAAGTGCAGAAATTGAGTGGTGAATTATGACTTTTCATTGCACCATCTGCCATCCGAATTCTGATCATTTATCCTTGATTTTTTCCGATGGCATGTTAGGTAGCACCCTCATTGGCTACCCATCTATTTTTCTTTTAGGGATGCTGTGTTCTATTAAATGTCTCTGTAATTCTCAACAGGTCAGTCCCCTTGACAGATACTCCAGCCTTGCTACTTATTACAGTCAGTCAGTCAGTCAGTCAGTCAGTCAGTTCAGTCGCTCAGTCATGTCCGACTCTTCGCGACCCCGTGAATTGCAGCACACCAGGCCTCCCTGTCCATCACCATCTCCCGGAGTTCACTCAGACCCACGTTCATCAAGTCCATGATGCCATCCAGCCATCTCGTCCTCTATTCCTCCTGCCCCCAATCCTTCCCAGCATCAGAGTCTTTTCCAATGCATCAACTCTTCGCATGAGGTGGCCAAAGTACTGGAGTTTCAGCTTTAGCATCATTCCTTCCAAAGAAATCCCAGGGCTGATCTCTTTCAGAATGGACTGGTCGGATCTCCTTGACCAGCTGGCCCCTGTTCTTCCTGTTGTCTCCATCACTGAGCACAGTTCCATTACAGTTTTTTATGCCATCGGCTTAGGCCCGTGGAGGAAAGCCATCGGTTTCTTGGTGATGCCACTATCCCTCTCAGCATCACGTCATGGTTTCAGTAAATGGCATCCCTTCTCGTCTGTTCTGTAGGTATAATGACCTGGTGGGTTATCTGGTGTCACACGGAATATCATGATAGAAAACTCAAGGCACATGTTGACTTGTTGTCGATGTCAGGCACTCCATGTCTACCACGGCTCAGTAGCATGACAGGAATAGGGGTGTAAAGATTCCCACTGCAGATGGTGTGGCCTTTGGCATGTGTGCAGAATCTGCATGGGGATTCTTTCACAGGGACTTTCTATATATTCCACATACTACTTTTTCCAGCTGTGACACTGTCATATTCTTAGACTTTTATCTCTGCTTTTCATGTTTGCTATGACATTTTGACTTTACTTAACATAGCCTAATTTTCCGTGTTTCCACACTTCTTCCCCCCCCCCACCAGTTTTTTTGATGTGTAGTTGATAAAACTGTAACATATTTAAAGTGTACATTTTGATGATTTGATATAGATTCTTGATGACTTGATATAAATTCACCTTGTGAAAGGATTCCCCCCCCCATCTAGTTAATTAGTACACCCATCATCTCTTTACAATTTTTCTTTTTTTGTGTGTGAGAACATTTAAGTTCTACTCCCTTAGCAAATCTCAGTTGTACAGTGCTGGGTTAGCAACTCTTGCCACCAAGTTATACATTTAGATCCTAGACCATTATTATCTTATAACTGAATATATGTACCTTTTCATCAACCTCTCCTATTTCTCCCACCCCTGGAAACCACTTTTCTACTCTCTGTTTCTTTGAGTTTGACTTCTTTTTTGGTTTGTTTAAGATTTCACATATAAATGATTTGTTGTTTTTCAGTTGTCAGGTTGTGTCCAACTCATTGCAACCTCGTGGACTGCAGCATGCCAGACTCATTATTTGTCTTTTTCTTTCTGGCTTATTTCTCTTAGCATAATGCCCTGAAGCTCCCATACATGTCACAGACAGCAGAATTTCCTTTCTTCTCATGGCTGAATAATATTCCATTGTATATATATACTGCAACTTCTTTATCCAGTCATTTATTGATGTTCACTTAGATTGTTTCCATAACTTGACTGTAGAATAATGCTGCAGTGAAAGAGAGTGCAAATATCTCTTTGAGATCTTGTTTACATTTCCTTTGGATATATCTCCAGAAGTGGGATTGGCGGATCATATGACAGTTCTGTTTTTTTTGTGGAATGTCCATATTTTCCACAGTGGCTGCACCAATTTACATTCCTATTGGCAGTGCACCTGGGTTTCTTTTTATCCACATCTTTGCCAACACTTGTCATCTCTTATCTTTTTGGTGATATCCATTCTGTCATGTGTAAGGTGATATCTCTCTGTGGTTTTAATACGCGTTTTCCTGATGACTAGGAATGTTGATACCTTTTCATGTACATGTTGACCATTTGTGTGTTTTCTTTGGAAAAATATCTATTCATTTCCTCTGCCTATTTTTTAATCATATTGTTTCGGCTTTCTTTTTTTTTTTCCCCGCTATTGACTTGTGGGAATTCCTTATATATTTTGAATATTAACTCCTATAAGATATATGATTTTAAACATTTTCTTCCACTCAGTAGTAAGTTACTTTTTCATTTTGTTGATGGTTTATTTTGCTGTGAATAGGAGTTATCTTCGTAGTGAGTTCATACTATCTTCCAGGGTTCTTGTAGGGGATGAATCCTAAATCTTGCATCTTGGAGAGTGCTTTCATATAAATAAATTCTTCCTAATCCAGTATAAGGGTCTACCCTTTTGATCAAACCCCGTTCGGCAGCTTGTACCATGTGTCCTCCTCCAACTATTACCATATGTGCTGTCTAGGTCTTATAGGTCGTTTGGGATATAGCCTCTTTCTTTTCTTAGAAGTTCCAGCCTGTATCTGGCAGAGTTATGCTGAGCCAAGTTATAGGCCTAGTGGCCATTCAGAAAAGTGTGAGCAGATTCTGACCTAAAGTACAGGTCTTGCTGGGGGGAGGCCTCTGCACTGTGTCCAAGCGAGGGTAGAGTACTGTCTTTCAGTGCAGTAAGGTAGACCACTTCTACAGTCTCAGCTGATAGAGGAAAATTTGAGAACTCAAAACTTGGGGAGATTTTCAGGGGCATCACCTCAGATGTTCCCATGCCATGTGTCAGGGTCTTATTCTCTTCCTGTCAGGACCTTGTCTTTGAAATAGTGGACTTTCTTTAACTAGCAGACATTCCATATTTGGGAGCCTATTTGTAAGGCACTAAGGAGGCCTTCTCAGAGAAGGCAATGGCACCCCACTCCAGTACTCTTGCCTGGAAAATCCCATGGATGGAGGAGCCTGGTGGGCTGCAGTCCATGGGGTCAAGAAGAGTCGGACACGACTGAGTGACTTCACTTTCACTTTTCACTTTCGTGCATTGGAGAAGGAAATGGCAACCCACTCCAGTGTTCTTGCTTGCACCCAGGGACGGGGGAGCCTGGTGAGCTGCCATCTATGGGGTCGCACAGAGTTGGACACGACTGAAGCGACTTAGCAGCAGCAGGAGGAGGCCTTCTGCTTTCCCAACCTTTCATTATCTTTTTCTAGAGCACAGTATGACTAAGCAGTAGACATGAATTCTGGTATATTAATACTTTTAATATTGATGCTTCTCAAACATCTCATTCTTCACACCTGTGCAGGATTGCCTTCCTTGGGCGTACCTTCCTAATATACCACTGGTTTAAGCTTTAACAGCTGGATGACCACCGCGTGCTGGCTGCTCTCAGTGCCCCACCTTGCACCACTGATGGATTCCTCTTTATTAGCCTTGCAGTCTGCACTTCAGCTCCCAAACTCCATCTTATTTCTTGTATTCTTGTACCACCCTTGACACCAAATGCCACAGTTTGAGTTCTCTGGGAAACAGACTCTTATGATAGAGATTAGTATTCATGATGTCCATTGGGATTATCCTTAAGATCAGTGTCTCTAAAGAGGCAGAGGAAGAAGCAGGGTTGGACAAAGGGAAAGTGATGTTGGACGGATAACCTCAATCAGCCCTACAAGGATCTCCAGAGATAAAAATGTTGCTCAGAGTTGTTCTATATTGGGTTGAAATGGTGGGATATTTAAAACCCTCCTTTGATCAACCATTGCATATAGGTCATCCTTGGAAAAATGTGTTCTTGAATGAAGTGACTCTGCTCCTGAGACAGTTTCTGAGCTTAAGCAGATGACTGTTCACTGACAGCATTCTTAGCAACACAGTTTCTGCCTTGAATGATGGTCTAGGCAACACATATCCATGTCCATTACAAATCTCCAAAATTCAGAATAACACCAATAAAAGTTTTATTTTCACTCCTGATTCATGCCTAGTGATGGTGGACAGGTGGAGGACAGGTTTGCATACTCTATCACTTGCAGGTTAAGGCTACATTACATTTTCTTTCATTGGCAATTAAATGGCTCCATCCAGAAATGGCATTAGCTTGCATTTCCTTGACTAAAACAAGTCATACTGTCACATCCCAGTTCTCAGGAGTGTGCAAGTATCATTTTGCCAGAGGCCTTAGGGAAGAGAACTGGAATATTTGTTGAGCACCACCAATGTCTACCACAAATATTGTCTACAATTATTTTTGAACATTTAGTGAAATTGAAGGTGATTTTCTAGAGACAGTTATAAAACCTTCATCTCCTACTACTACATATGTTAAAAGACAAAGAATTTTAGAAGTAGATTTGTGTTGTATTATTATTTGTCCAAATTAATTCTCTCGTGTAATTAGTGTACTGAATGCTTTTCTTCTGAAGGGATTTGAGTACTTAAAAAAATATTATTGTATTTTTATTTTCATGAAGTTAATGTTTATATCAAAAAGGATCTTTTGATGATGTGTTGAGGCAGTATAGCATAAAGAAGTTAAAGAAATGTGGTTTTATTTTGACTTTAATATTTAATGACTTTAAGGAAGTTACCTAACCCCTAAAGACTCTTTCCCTATTTTTAATAGTGACAAAAATATTTACTCTTCACAGTTGTTTTGAGAGTTAAATATTTTATAGCACTGGTAAGCAATTAACATATTATTTTTAGGAGGTGAAAGGTCATGCCTGCCACTTATTTTAGGAATCTTTACCTGTCTAAAAGAGCTTTCTCTGTGGTTCAGTGGTAAAGAATCCTCCTGCAGTGCAGGAGACCTGGGTTCATTCCCTGAGTCAGGAAAATCCCCTGGAGAAGGAAATGGCAACCTAATCCAGTGTGCTTGCCTGGGAAATCGCATGGACAGAGGAGCCTGGCGGGCTACAGTCCATGGGGTCGCAAAAGAGCTGGACACGACTTAGTGACTAAATACCACCACCACCACCTCCACCTACCTAAACAGACTATAAAAGGTTTGGTGAATTCTTCAGTAAATTTTATACAGTATTATCCTAGTAATTAAAAGTGTTTTTTAACTATTAGAAGCAGCTATATCCGTTGCTATTTTGGGCTTCCATAGCCTGTAGAATGGAGGAGGAAACGGGCAGCCCACCCCAGTATTCTTGTCTGGAGAATCCCATGGGCAGAGGAACCTGGGGAGCTTAAGTCCATGGGGTCACAAAGAGTCAGACATGATTGAAATGACTTAGCACAGCACACAGCACATAGCCTGTAGTAGAGCATCAGGAGACAATTTTTTGGTGAGCCTGGTGGGATTATTTGACTTTTAAACTTTGTGTGTGTGTGTGTGTGTGTGTGTGTGTGTGCAACTGGAGTAAAAATAAACCATGGCAGTATAGAAATGAAATGAGACAAATAGTGGGTCAGGGATAAATGCTCAAAAAATGGTTCTAGGCATTTGGTATATTGAAATATACTGAGAAGTATCTGGGAAATGTGGTATATGGGAAAAATTAAGTTAGATCCATGCAGCAAATGCAAAATAACTTCCAAATGGATTGAAGATAAAAATAGTAAAAGCCAAACTATACATCTTTGAAGAAAATTAGAGAGTATCTTTGAAATCTTTTGAGGTAAGAGTAAAAAGCACAAATCATAAGGAAAATAGTAAGTTTGACCAAGTTAATGTACAAGCTTTCTGTTGAATTGTGCTCCAAAGAAGAAATAGAGGTGACCCAATAAGGATATAAAAAACACCCAACATCACTAATCATTAGAGAAATACAGATTAAAACCACAGTGAGATACTACTTTATACCCATTAGGATGGGTGTCAAATAATATCAAGAAATAGAAAATAGTTTTTGGCGAAGATGTGGAAAAATTTGAATGCTTGTGCAATGCTGAGGGGAGTGTAAATGGTGTGGCCACTGTAGGAAAGGGTATAGAGGTGCCTCAAAAACTTAAACATAGTGATCTAGCTTAAACATAGTAGATCTAGTGATCTACTTCTGGGAATATGCACAAAAAATTTTGATGACAGGAAAAGGAACAGATATCTGTACATCCATTTTTCTCACATCATTACTCACAGTAGCCCATATCTGGAAACAGCCTACATATCCATCTATGGATGAATAAACAAAGAAAGTGTTGCTCAGTTCAGTCGCTCAGTCATGTCTGACTCTTTGTGATGCTATGGACTACAGCATGCCAGACTTCGCTGTCCATCACTAATTCCCGGAGCTTACTCAAACTCATGTCCATTGAGTCGGTGATGCCATCCAACCATCTCATCCTCTATCGTCCCCTTCTCCGGCCCTCATTCTTTCCCAGCATCAGGGTCTTTTCCAATGAGGGAGCTCTTCACATCAGGTGGCCAAACATTTGTGGTTTCAGCTTCAACATCAATCCTTCCAATGGATATTCAGGACTGATTTCCATTAGGATTGACTGGTTGGATCTCCTTGCAGTCCAATGGACTCTCAAGAGTCTTCTCTAACTCCACAATTCAAAAGCATCAATTCTTTGGCACTCAGCTTTCTTTGTAGTCCAGCTCTCACGTCCATACACGGCTACTGGAAAAACCATAGCTTTGACTAGATGGACCTTTGTTGGAAAAGTAATGTCTCTGCTTTTTAATATGCTGTCTATGTTGGTCATAGCTTTTCTTCCAAGGAGCAAGCGTCTTTTAATGTCATGGCTGTAGTCATTATCTGCAGAGATTTTGGAGCCCAAGAAAATAAAGTCTGTCACTGTTTCCATTATTTCCCCATCTATTTGCCATGAAGTGATGGGACCAGATGCCATGATCTTAGATTTCTCAATGTTGAGTTTTAAGCCAGCTTTTTCACTCTCTTCTTTCATTTTCATCAAGAGGCTCTTTAGTTCTTCTTCGCTTTCTGCCATAAACGTAGTGTCATCTGCATATCTGAGGTTATTGATATTTTTCCAGGTAATCGTGATTCCACTTGTACCTCATCCAGCCCAGCGTTTCTTATGATGTACTCTGCATACAAGTTAAATAAGCAGGGTGACAATATATAGCCTTGATGTACTCCTTTTCCTATTTGGAACCAGTCTGTTGTTGCATGTCCAGTTCTAACTGTTGCTTCTTGACCTGCATACACATTTCTCAGGATGCAGGTCAGATGGTCTGGTATTCCCATCTCCTTAAGAACTTTTCACAGTTTGTTGTGATCCACACAGTCAAAGAATAAATTAGAACAAATTTGACTGCTATAGCAGTCAAACATTAATGGTACAATAATATAATAGTAATATATTAATAATATAAACATAATATTATAATATTAATAAGATAAAATCAATTTAATATTAATATTTCATTGTATATGCAAAAGTGTCATATAAACATACAATTTGTATATTACTAATGTTCAGGGTTAAAAGGAAGGAAATTCTGAAACATTCTGCAGCACACATGTACTTTGAATACATGCTGAGGGAAATAAACCAGTCACAAAAGGAGAGATACTTCATGATTTTATTCATTTGTGGTGCTAGAGCAGTCACACTTGTAGGCAAAAAAGTCAAATAATGCTTATCAGGGGCTGGCGTAGAGAGGAATGGGTAGGTATTGTTTAATTGGTACAGAGTTGTAGTTTGTAAGATGAAGAAAGCCCTGGAGATGGATGGTGATGATAATTTCTAAATAGTGTGAATGTACTTAATGTTACTGATCTATCCCCTTTAAAAATGGTTAAAATGGTGAAAAACAAAAAACAACAGGTTGAACAGCATAAGCAAGGTGGAGAAGAATCCACATAGTTTGCATAGTTTGATACCGGTTGTATGAATATAAAGTTTTATAGCCTACAAAAATACTCTGTACAGATCATAAATATGAAATTGATAAGCAAATACAGGATAGTGGTTGCATCCAGACAGAAGACATAAAGTAATCAAATTTGAAAGGCAGTATCCAGGGAGCTGCCATCATATATGTAATGCTTTCTGTAAAAACTCTACCGTAGACGTGGTAAAATACTGCCTTTGACAAGTCTGGGTCCTGGTGTGTAGGTACTTACAATGTCATTGTTTTTACTACTCTGTGTGCTTAAAAGTTTTTCTTTTTCCCTGAAGACAGTAGCCTGTAGAACTGAAAGAGTTCTTATAAAGGCCTAATTTTTAGAAATTGACCTTTATTCTCTCAGCTCTTTTTCCTGACTCACTTCTTAAATGGTTTCTCCGGGCATTGGTTCTCATCTCTGAAATCTGCTTTTCTCCTTCCTGCTGATTTGTTTTGGATGATGGGCGAAATTACTTATTCTTCAGTTCTGGATAGGCTCAGATTATTGGGTCACTTTCTTTTCTGGACTCCAGATGTCCCCACAATGATGCTGGAGATGATTCTTTGGAGGTGTTTATGATGAACTGGTTTCCATAAGTCCTACTCTTTCATTTGACTTTGTTTCACTTCCTTGAAGCATATTCAGGTTTCTAACTCTGTTGTTGGAACAGTATATTGAATACACAATTTATGAATTATTGGCCATGTGAGGGGTGTGTGTGTGTGTGTGTGTGTTGGGTTTTGGTGGCATGATTAAAATCTATCTATGCTAACTCATTAGCTGTCTCTAACATTTTCATCTCTTTTCTTTTCAAAATCTTTACCCTTTACAAGTCACCCCTTCTCTCCAAATGGGAATAATCTTTCAGAATCCCATCAATATACTTTTATAAATGAGGCATTCATAAACATAATTTATAGCAAAACAAAGGTAATCTAATGGGCCTTAAGGACATTACTTAACTTCTCCTGGGTCTCATTCTTCATTTCTAGCATATGGTGATACCTGCCTCACTGGATTCTTAACAAAGACTACTTAAATTATGCAGATAAAAGCACTTGGAAATTTTTAATATTATATGTGCATATTAATGCACATTTCTTAAGTGAACTTTAGCATGTAAAAAAAATGGTAGACTATGAATGTTACATGTAGGCCTTTATGATAGTTCTCAAAATGTGATCTTCAGAGCGTTGGCTCTCCTGGGATTGTAAATAGGCGCTATGTGAATAGTGCTTCTAGGGATGAAACATTGGGAAAACACTGGGTTTAGTAAAGTTAGGATTCTGTGCCTTTGTACTCTCTTTTTTTCAGAGTTATTTAATAAGTGCCTGTACTCTGTGGACTAAAAAGATGATATCAATTAAAAAATACCCCTTTGGTGGAGGGTATTTATGTACTGTGGGAGATACAACCCAAGATACATTTTATTACTCTGAGTCTTCCAGTTTAATTTTCTAAGCTATGATTTTGGTTTTTGTAATTCCCTTGATCTTTACTAGTAATAATATTGAATTGAAACCAAATTTATTATTTTACTTCTAGTGTAATATATATGGCTGTTTATATAGGAAGACAAGTAATTCAACAGTTACAACTAATTGTATTTTAGATTAATTTTTTCTGTTTCAGAAGGGCTTCTAAGTTGCCAAATGTGGGGAAAAATTTTTTTTAAAGCTTATTATACCTCTGTACTTATATTAAATACCTAGGCCTGCTTTTAGATAGGCTACACCTAAGAGGATAAAACCTAGAACACTGTCCTGAGAATGTTTCTAGTCATTGAATACTGAATTATTTGACATCTCAAGATCTCTAAATAATACATGTGTGGATTCTGAGGTTATATTTAAATGAAAAAGTTTTCTTTAATCATTTTTCTTTCCATAATCTTTATGTAGCTCATGAACTGTTTAGATTTTTTTCATTTGTTCCTATTTTTTGCAACTAAAGCTCTTCTTTACATAAATGAAAACTTTTCTTTTGAAATATCAAATTATGAAACTGATTTAAACATTTTATTTTGATTCCATTTTAGGCTTTTCTCACTTATATTCTATTTAATTTTGCATGCATACATGTAAAATTTGATTTAATGATTTAACTTTATGATACATTTTCCCAATATTGATGTTCATGAATTTTGCCATATGAACCTTGTATTATATGTCATTGAAATTACCCTCCAAAATAAACTACACCTAATTTGTTTCCTTTAATTTCCTTTATTCTCATACATATAAAATTATTTGTGAGAATTTTAGACAGAAGTTATTTTTATTTAAGGAATAATGCTAGTTGAGTAAATCAAGTTAAATTGTAGGTCATGGGAAATTAATGAAAGGTTTCCTAATTTTAAGTATTGTATCTTTATTTGTCCAGTGATTGTTTTGTAGTATGTGTCTTAAATTGTTCTTTTATTTCATTTTTTGTTTTACTGTTTTCATTTTTCTAGCTTGTGACGAGTGGAAAATACTACCAAAACCAAATCTTCATAGAGATGTCAACAGATTTGGTCACTCTGCAGTTGTCATTAACGGGTAAAAGAAGCATGTTTAGCAGTCATACTACCCACGTATTTTGTTATTCTTTAAGCAAATTATTGTTTGTAATCAATGGCAGTAGTTTTACATATTGCTTCAATACCGTGGGAATAAATTTTGGTTTATTAACCATTATCCTTCTTTCTTTTCTGTTTAAATTTATTTAAAGGGCAGGGGAGTATCAGAGGAAAGATGCTGAGACAGAGCTTCGGATACTCTTTAAAATTTTCATCCTGCCTTAATTTCTTTTTCCAGAGGTCAGATCATGAATGATTTCCCTAAAAAAATCAGCCTGAAGTTAAGAAAGGCTAGCCACATATTTCTGTTGAGGAGAGCAAGGGAAGGGAGAACAGTTAGGTTCTCATTTTGGTTCTGTCATAACTGAGTGTGTGATTTTTGACAAGTCCCTTAACCTATCTGGCTTTTTCATGCGTGCGTGCTCAGTTGCTTTAGTCCTGTAGTCCTGTCCGATTTTTTGTAATGTTATGGACCATAGCCTGCCGGGCTCCCCTGTCCAATGGATTCTGCAGGCAAAAATACTGGAGTGGGTTGTCATGTCCCCTTCCAGGTGATCTTCCTGACCCAGGGATCACACTCTTATGTCTCCTGCATTTGCAGGCTGGTTCTTTACCACTAGCGCCACCTGGGAAGCCCATCTGGCCTTTAGTACCCTTATATTCACTGGGAATTTGGACTGGATGATCATTAAGTTACCTTCCTCCTGTAAGGTAGTGTGATTTTGCTATTTTTATAGCAAAAATTCACTAATGTGGACTCATGACAATAAATAACATGCTAGATCATCCATTAGCTTAAAATTTGCGATTCATAATGACATTTTTATGAGGTCATTTTATTACTACCTTATTCTAATTATGTAAAAATTGTCCAGTATGATGCTAAAAATATAACTGTGTAAATGGTATCAGTTGGCTTTTTAATGGAAGTAAGTGAAATCCAGAGTGTAAACGTAGAGACTCTAATCTTCTCTGTTGAAAATTGCATTTCGTTGATTTTTATTTTACTTTTTAAATAATAAAAAATGTTCTTCAAGTACTTTCTGTTCTTTTCCATTTCTTATATCAATAATATTTTTAGAAATGAAAATTAGGCTGTTTTGAGGCCATTTCAAATTTCTCTGGTGCTGGTAGTATTAATTCAGTAATCATCTGGGCTTTTCTTTTCAAATTGAAACTTTGAAAATCCTTTTGATTATTTTACTCTTGGTCATTTTATTTTATAAAAGGATAATAACAGTATACAAAGAATTCTATATCCAATTTCTAGTTCTTTGTATTCAAAGAATTTAATTCTATATGGCAATTCTAAAGTATATCTTGTTATCTCCATATAGCTACTATATATTTCTAAAACTGTTTCCTACCTAGATAAAAAAATTGAAAATGCATATTTAAATTTATTTTAAAAACTCATTAGATACTTTTTTTAAGATTCTTGTTTTGTTTTTAATAGGTCCATGTATATATTTGGAGGATTTTCTAGTGTACTCCTTAATGATATACTTGTATACAAGCCTCCAAATTGCAAGGCTTTCAGAGATGAAGAACTTTGTAAAAATGCTGGTCCAGGAATAAAATGTATTTGGAACAAAAATCACTGTGAATCTTGGGACTCTGGGAATACTAATAATATTCTTAGAGCAAAGTGCCCTCTGAAAACAGGTGAAATATTTTTTTTACTTCTTTTTGACATAAAGCATCTCTACTTGGCTTGAAATGGAAGTGCATTCCTGCTCATAAGAATTACCTTAATAGTTTTCAAAAATTAAAAACTCATAATCCTCTAATTAAGAATCCTAATGTTTGAATTTAGCAGTGATTAATAATTTAATATCTTTCTTAGCTATTTTTAGTTTTCCTTTTTGAATGTGTAATAGTCATATATCTCTGTGTAATAGTAATATATCAATTTTGATGTGTAACATGGCCATATGTATATGAATTATTTTTGTATGTAAGTATAAAATTCACTCAAATACATCCTTTCTTAGATATATTGTATGCTTCAAAGAAATAAAATGAAGTAATTTATTCTGCATTTGGTATTTTTTTTCTTCCTGAATTATTGTCAGACCATCTCATAAAGCTAAAAAGTTTCTAGAATTTTGATGTCCTGTTATAACTCAGTATTTATTATAAAATATTGAGTAAATAATTCAAACTTACAAATGTGCATGCCAAGTTGCTTCAGTCATGTCCAACTCTTTGCAACCCTGTGGACTGTACTCCTCCAGGCTCCTTTGTTCTTGAGGATTCTCCAGGCAGGAATAATAGAGTGGGTTGCCATGCCCTCCTCTAGGGGATCTTCCTGACCCAGGGCTCGAACCCACATCTCTTATGTCTCCTCTTTTGGCAGGCAGGTTCTTTATCGTTAGCACCACCTGGGATGACCTGATTTATGAATAATTAATAGTGAATATTTATAAAGAATGATTTGGATATAAATTTTCAATTTTCTCTAAATGAATGGGGCTTTTATATATTTTTGGTGCTACAATGAGCAGATCAGGTTTTGCTAATCTATAATCAGTCAGATATCTCTAGATAGCTTTATGAAGAATGATAAACAATGAGCATTTGTTATAATCTTTTCTTTTAAATGTATAGTAATACATTTTGTTTAATAAAATACCTCTAACTCTTTTTCTTCCTCCATAATGTGTAAATGTCAAATGACTGTAGGATCCTGCTTGAGTGAATAATCAAGATGAGGGCAGGAGGTATTTAAATCCCTATAAATCCAATTAAATTACAAAACTGACTTCATATTGGAGAACTTATTTTGATATTGATGATTATATTTATGGTTTAAAAATGTCCTCATGATTCTTAGCAGATGTTAAAAATATGTGAATTAAGAAGTGTGACATTTTCTTTTCATCCTAATGTGTTCTGTCTCCTATTTGTATCACAGCTGCTTCTGATGACAGATGTTATAGATATGCAGATTGTGCCAGCTGTACTGCCAATACGAATGGGTGCCAGTGGTGTGATGACAAGAAATGCATTTCATCAACCAGTAACTGCAGCATGGTTAGTATTTATGGGTAAATGATGATGTCGCTAACACTGTACTTTATAATCATTAGCTTACCTGTACAAAACACTGCTTCTTTATAATCATTAGCTTACCTGTATCAAGACATTTAGAAAAGGGAAAGGGGAGAGGCAAAATAGAATTATGGTATTAAGAGATATAAACTACTATATATAAGATAGATAAGCAACAAGAATATATTGTACAGCACAGGAATTTATAGCCATTGTTTTGTAATAATGTTAAATGGAATATATAATCTTAAAAAAAATGTTGAATTGTTATGTTGTATACCTGAAACTAACTCAATATTGTAGTAAGTAAGTGAAGTTGCTCAGTTGTGTCGTCTTCTTTGCGAACCCATAGACTGAAGCCTACAAGGCTCCTAAGTCCATGGAATTCCCAGGCAAGAATACTGGAGTGGGTTGTTGTTTCCTTCTCCAGGGGATCTTCCTGACATAGGAATCATACCCTGGTCTCTGGCATTGCAGGCAGTTGCTTTACCATCTGAACCACCAGGGAAGCCCTGTAAAATTTTGTTTGTGACACCATGGGCTGTATAGTCCAAGGAGTTCTCCAGGCCAGAATACTGGAGTGGGTAGCCTTTCCCTTCCCAAGGGGATCTTCCTATCCCAGGAATTGAACTGGGGTCTCCTGCATTGCAGGTGGATTCTTTACCAACTGAGCTATGAGGGAATCCCCAATATTGTAAGCCTACTATAAAAAAAAGACAAAATATCTAGGGCATCACTTACTTCTTGATATGTTGTCGATCAGTCTAGATTCCATGTTGAATCCAATAGCCTTTACTTTCCGTGGATAAGACTGGGAAAATTCTTCAAAACTTAATTAAAAAAGACACTTAACTAGAAACATCATCTTCTGTGCTGATAGAAATAGGAATGTATAAGTAAGTATTGAAGTCATTTCTATGAGAATCTTGTCAGACGTGTTAATAGTGTTGTGACTTAGGTTTTATTTATATGCTTTGTGTGCAAGCTTAATCTGAAGTGTTGATAGTAGTAGTTTTATTTTATCATTAAAATCGTCTATAGATCTGTGTTTTAAATTAAAAAAAATTTTCTTTAGATCTGTGGTTCTCTGAGGCATTTCTGTCCCGCACTGGGACATCTGGCAATGTGTATTTTTTGGTTGTTTTCACCACTGTGGGACTGCTCCTGCCGCTGCTGCTAAGTCACCTCAGTCGTGTCCCAACTCTGTGTGACCCCATAGACGGCAGCCCACCAGGCTCCCCGTCCCTGGGATTCTCCAGGCAAGAACACTGAAGTGGGTTGCTATTTCCTTCTCCAATGCATGAAAGTGAAAAGTGAAAGTGAAGTCGCTCAGTCGTGTCCAACCCTTCCCGACCCCATGGACTGCAGCCCACCAGGCTCCTCCGTCCATGGGATTTTCCAGGCAAGAGTGTTGGAGTGGGGTGCCAGCGCCTTCTCCATGGGACTGCTACCAGCCTCTAATATAGAGAAGCCAGGGACACAAGTAAACATCTACAGTGAACGGATAGTGCTGACACAGAACATCATCACGTGGCTCAAAGTTTCACTGGTGACGAGGTCAAGAGCCTATTTTAGGTAGACTACTGAAAATATAATAAAATTAATGTCGATAGATTAAAATAGGTCAAGAGGAGTAAAAACTAACCTTTTAATGGATAGCATCGAAATGTTCCATGTTTTTTAGATGTCAACAAATTGAAGGGAAATTTTTAAAAATTATTAAGGATTGTATTCAGTAGGATTAGAGATTCTCTTATTGGAGTGTAGCTTAAATAACTAAAAAGTTCCAATACAGATTTTAAACTAAATACATATCAATTTTTTCTTTTTTTGAATTTTTATTAAGTGAGAAAAGTATCCACTTATTTTTCAAGGTACCAGGCAGAAGTAAAAGGTAAAGAAAAAGGAGTTTGAAAACTAAAGTAAAAAGTTTTATTACATTACCTAAAATTTTTCTCTTGTAACCAATCATATTTTCAAATAATTAAAGCTTTATGATTCTATTCTAAAATAATATTAAAAANAAGGTACCAGGCAGAAGTAAAAGGTAAAGAAAAAGGAGTTTGAAAACTAAAGTAAAAAGTTTTATTACATTACCTAAAATTTTTCTCTTGTAACCAATCATATTTTCAAATAATTAAAGCTTTATGATTCTATTCTAAAATAATATTAAAAACTTAAAATGAAGGAAAGCTTTGAATTATTGCCTCATCAGATTGAACCCTTTTGTTTTTATACTTACTGTGTTGGTGTATACTTTGCAGTGATAGGTTGCTTTAAAAATAATAGATACTTAAATTTTATTTGAGTTTGAATGTTAATAGAACATGACTCACTTTGAATGTTTGAATTACTTTTTTATATCTGCGTAATATTTATCTAATGGGAGTTACATTAGTGAATAATGCAGACNCTGTGTTGGTGTATACTTTGCAGTGATAGGTTGCTTTAAAAATAATAGATACTTAAATTTTATTTGAGTTTGAATGTTAATAGAACATGACTCACTTTGAATGTTTGAATTACTTTTTTATATCTGCGTAATATTTATCTAATGGGAGTTACATTAGTGAATAATACAGACATGATAGCAATGTAAAATAAAACATGGGCATAAGGGACTAAAATGGAGAATGTCATTAGATAAGAATTGCAAGCAGATTTTATTTAAAACTTTGTTCAATAACTCTGAATTAATTTGTATTTAGACATTTACACTATGTGAAAATACACGTCTCAAAAATTGCATTTTGCAAATTACTATAACGTATTCATTTTATCAAGTGGCCTTTTCCTTTAGAGTTTAGTGTTGATACTGTGTTAAAAACAAAAGCACTGGGTGAGATAGTACAAGTGAACAGATGGAAGTCTCTCATAATTTAGACTTTGATGTAATGTGTCTTTTGGACAGTTTTATCAGATTGTCTGGTGTTTAAAATAAACCAAATGCTAACAGATACAGAAGGGTCTATGAGATTTTAGCATAAATGATATCCATTGATATTCTGTTTCATTATTTAGTCATTTTTACTGCAAGTTGCATATTTCGTGCTCTAATAGCCCAAATAACTGTTCTTCTTGCAGATTTTCATTTTAAATTTACATCTAGATATATTAGGGTGAGGATGAGTAGAGTACTGGTTATTCTTCATAGTCTGTTTATGAATGTGCATCTGGTTCATTAGGCCAAAAAATGCCAGCCATGTTTTGGAGTAGCAGTCAGGTTTCCTCTATCATTGAATAAATTGACCCTGTGTGTGATGGAAATACAATTTCATCTCTTGTACTGGCTCAGTATCAATAAGTGAGTAAACTGTTCTTATGAAGAGCAGCAGAGTAATATCGAATCTACCATTGTTGTTCTAAAGACTGGCATTAAGTTCTCATTCTTTCTCTTATTCTAATATGTTGTTTAGCTATTCTCTTGTCTTTCTTATAGGCTATGTTATTTATCAGATGATTCAAGTANATCCATTCATCTGCTGATGGACATCTAGGTTGTTTCCATGTCCTGGCTATTATGAACAGTGCTGCAATGAACTTTGGGGTACATGTGTCTCTTTCAGTTCTGGTTTCCTTGGTGTGTATGCCCAGCAGTGGGATTGCTGGGTCATAAGGCAGTTCTATTTGCAATTGTTTAAGGAATCTCCACACTGTTCTCCATAGTGGCTGTACTAGTTTGCATTCCCACCAACAGTGTAAGAGGGTTCCCTTTTGTCCACATCCTCTCCAGCATTTATTGCTTGTAGACTTTTGGATCGCAGCCATTCTGACAAATACATTATGTTTAATAAACCTTGGAAGTGAAAGTAGAACTCATTTCAACAGTGAATAGTCAGGGGACTCATTCCATACTTGAATTTGGTAATATGCCCCTCCCCCCAGGTGGCAGTGGTACAGAATCCCCCTGCCAGTGCAGGAGGCGCAGGAGATGTGGGTTCGATCCCTGGGTCAGGAAGATCCCCTGGAGAAAGAAATGGCAACCCACTCCGGTATTCTTGCCTTGAGTATCCCGTGAACAAAGGAACCTGGCAGGTTACAATCCATGAGGTTGCAAAGATTTGGACATGACTGAGCACAGCACAGCATTTGGTAGTTTGGTAATTTTCTAAATTGATGATCTCATGTTTTGCTCAGTAAACCATTGCATTACCTTAGCAAGAAGTCATCTCATATGAATAAATATACTTTAAAACTTGTGTGTATAATTTAATAATTTGTTTGAAGCATTATTGTTCTTGTAATTTAGGATGTCTTTTATAATCAGAACACTAGACCAGCACGTTGGCTATATTTGTATACGTCTATTTATGTATATGTGCGTTTATGTGTATGTTCTGAGGGTTAAAAGTTTGAATTATCCTCTTAGTATAGATATGCTTGAAATAATATACAAATAGTTAACTGGAGTTAAACAGATCATTAAAGTATATGGAAGATTTGGAACATACAACACTTGGAGGCAGTTTTAATTTCTTTGAAAGCTGTTTTATGAAAAATATTTCCATAGAAGTAGACTATTTGCTTGGAAATGGTATCAAATCTCATTTTACAATAAACTTCTAATAGGAATCCATAGTACTTATTTGCTGTTCTTGGATGTTAAAATATAGTCAACTCTTAAGAACAGATTAAGTTGGAGATTTGGAAATAAATTACTAAATGTAGATTTGAAATATCTTAGTTCATATACTTATTTGAAGTGTCTTGAAGATATTTGAAAAAACTGAGTAGATTATATTATATATTGTATTGTTTTAGGTGTACAACATAATCATTTGATATTTGTATGATATATGTTGTTCTTGGATTTTTTTTTGATTCTGCATATAAAAATATATGGTATTTTTCTTATCCTGACTTATTTAAATTAGACCTATCCATGTTCTTGCAAATGGCAATATTTCAGTACTCTGTGATCTCACATATATGGTGAATTTAAAACAAACAAACAAACAAACATCCTAAAAACTAAAAAACTAAGCTCACAGACAGAACAGTTTGGTATTTCCCAGAGGTAAGGATGGAGGGTGGGCAAAATGGATGAAAGCAGTCAAAAGGTATAGACTTACAATTATAAAATAAATAAGCTATGAGACTATAATACACAGTGTGATGACTATAGTGAATAATACTGTATTACATATTTGAAATACGCTGAGAGTAGATCTTAAAAATCTTCACAAAAAACCGTGTATGGTGACATACCTTAACTAGACTTATAATTCTACAATGTATGCAAATATTGAATCATTATTTTGAATTCTTGAAATTAAAATAATATTATATGTCAATCATGCATCAATTAATGGAGCTTTTCTGGAGGCTCAGACAGTAAAGAAGCTGCCTGCTGTGCAAGAGACCCAGGTTCGATCCCTGGGACAGGAAGATCTCCTGGAGAAGGGAATAGCTACCCACTCTAGTATTCTTGCCTGGAGAATCCATGGACAGAGGAGCCTGGTTGGCTACAGTCCATGGAGTAGTCACAAAAAGAGCTGGACATGACTGTCTTTCACTTCACATACATCAATTAAAAGAAAAAGTGATGGTGGATTCATGTCGATGTATGGCAAAGCCAATAGAGTATTGTAAAGTAAAAAAAAGAAAAAGAAAAAGAAAAAGTGTAGTCAACACTTAAGAATAGTTTAAGTAGGAGATATAGAAATAGTTTACTAAATCTAGTTTAGAAATAACTTATTTAGTTTAAATATATATTTGAAATATGCTAATGTAAATTGTCATAGCATCATTATAGATTTTTTTATTTTGTATCAAAAAGTAAATGTATTTTGTATTTTGTATCAAAGTAAAATTAGAGCTCGGTATAGATTAGTTAAGTGATAAAGCTAAACAATAATAAATACCTCAGATCTGAGGTATGTACAATTTTGCCCAGTGTTTAAAATGTACACACACATATGGGCACCGTGGGCTAAATAATCCACANTATTTTGTATCAAAGTAAAATTAGAGCTCGGTATAGATTAGTTAAGTGATAAAGCTAAACAATAATAAATACCTCAGATCTGAGGTATGTACAATTTTGCCCAGTGTTTAAAATGTACACACACATATGGGCACCGTGGGCTAAATAATCCACAAAGTGGCATGATTTCTACATAGGGCTTCCTGATAGCTCAGCTGGTAAAGAATCTGCCTGCAATGCAGAAGGGGCCAGTTTGATTCCTGGGTCGGGAGGATCCCCTGGAGAAGGGATAGGCTACCCACTCCAGTATTTTGGGGCATCTCTGGTGGCTCAGCTGGTAAAGAATCTGCCCGCAATGTGGAAGACCTGGATTCGATCCCTGATTTAGGAAGATTCCCCTGGAGAAGGGAAAGGCTACCCACTCCAGTATTCTGGCCTGGAGAATTCCATGGATTGTATATAGTCCAGGGANCTCAGCTGGTAAAGAATCTGCCCGCAATGTGGAAGACCTGGATTCGATCCCTGATTTAGGAAGATTCCCCTGGAGAAGGGAAAGGCTACCCACTCCAGTATTCTGGCCTGGAGAATTCCATGGATTGTATATAGTCCAGGGAGTCACAAAGAATCAGACATGACTGAGCAACTTTCACTAATGGAGGTATGACAATAATTCAAATATTGGTATTAGATTTCAACAACTTTTTTTGACCTTAGGTTATGACCTTTATTTGGGCAAGGAGTCTTTTGGTACAGTGCAATGGAGATGGTTTTGGTTTGAAAACTTTTCAGAACATATATTACCAATTGTTTGCCGTTGAAATAGTTAAGTGATACGTTTTTGATATAGAAGATTTTTAAACAACATTGCGGACAAATGATGCATTAAGTATCAAACTGATGGAGAACAGGCAATCTGGAAATACTGCTTATCTCTACAACTTAGTAGCAAGTTAACTTCCACAGCCCTATGTTCCTCATCTGTAACCTGGGATAGTTATTTGCTACTGTCCTGAATATTCATTGGAAGGACTGATGCTGAAGCTGAAACTGCAATACTTTGGCCACCTTCTGTGAAGAACTGACTCATTTGAAAAGACGCTGATGCTGGGAAAGATTGAAGGCAGGAGGAGAAGGAGAAGGAGAAGAGAATGAGATGGTTGGTTGGCATCATCAACTCAATGGACATGAGTTTGAGTAAATTCCGGAAGCTGATGATGGACAGGAAGGGCTGGCATGCTGCAGTCCATGGGGTCACAGAGAATTGGACATGACTGAGCGACTGAACTGAACTAATGTTTATTGTGAGAAATAAGTGAGATGTTTTATGTGAAGAATATAAATTTTATTTAAGGGTTTACTTATGATTATTATTGTTTGCATTTTTAAGGTTGTTATTTTTGTATGTTTCCACTCTTGCTATTACTACTCTTTCTAGGAATCATTAATTAGATAATGAATTTTTAGGTAACTAAATGAATTTATTCAATGAAGAGTTAATATTGATATTGTCTGTAGAAAAATATTTACTCCAAACTGATGTTTTAAGTTTTTCCATTTTACAAAGCCTGCCCCCCCCATCTCCACTAATTATACTAGGATCTTTTTCCTCTGAAGAACATTCCTGATTTATGTTAAAGAATATGTTATGGGTTTTCCTTTTGCTAATAACAAGGGAATAAGTGTTTGAGTTTTAAAAAGTGACTTAACAGTTTTGTATAAATATTAAACAAATTAGAGGGACTTAAGCACATACCCTTTTGAAGTGTTTGTATGAATATTCAATTCACTGTTACTGCCTACCACAATTTTTGTGGTGGTATTAGCGTATGTGTTTCTCATGAGTACTGATATGGATAATTTAATTTCTAATGACATTTTATATCTGTACAGAGTCTACAGTCTTCCCTTTCATTAGTGAAATTGATAATTTATATTCTTGAGTTCAGTTCAGTCACTCAGTCATGTCTGACTCTTTGTGATCCTATGGACTGCAGCATGCCAGGCTTCCCTGTCCATCACCAACTCCCAAAGCTTGCTCAGACTTATGTCCACTGAGTCAGTGATGCCATCCAACCATCTCATTCTCTGTATTCCCCTTCTCCTCCCGCCTTCAATCTTTCCCAGCATCGGGGTCTTTTCTAAGGAGTCAGTTCTTCGCATCAGGTGGCCAAAGTATGGGAGTTTCAGCTTCAGCATCAATCCTTCCAATGAATATTCAGGACTGATTTCTTTTAGGATGGACTGGTTAGATCTCTTTGCAGTCCAAGGGACTCTCAAGAGTCTTCTCCAGCACCACAGTTCAAAAGCATCAATTCTTTGCTGCTCAGCTTTCTTTATGGTCCAACTCTCACATCTATACATGACAACTGGAAAAACCATAGCTTTGACTAGACGGACCTTTGTCGGCACAGTAATGTATCCTTAGTTTTTATAAATATTCAAAAATTTTACATGGACATTACAATATGACACTTGGTTGTCAAACAAATATATTAAATTGTTGATATAATAGGGTAAAGAAAAACTAAAATAATTCAATTTGTATTATTGAACCATTTTTGTGTGAACTGAAGCTATTTTTCTGGAAAGGATGGGCTAATCTTCATTCATTTAGTATGTATCTATTCAGCACCCTCAGTGTACTTGGCAGTCTATTGCTTGCTGAGAATATAGAGATTAAAAACAATCACTGTTGTCAAAGAGCTTTTGGAGGAGAAAGACAAACCCAATTATACCAAAGTGTGGTAACTGCAATGATAAATGCACGCAGGGTGATATATGCAGTTAGAGGATAGATATCTGATATGTAATGTCAACTTAAGGAGTTTCCTAGAGTAACACTCTAGTTATTTGTTGCAAGACTTGGAGTTGGACGTAGTACATAAAGATATTTGTAAGGATTCAGAGAAATACCTCTGTTTTTTGTTTTTCTCTCAATTTATCTTGTTTGAGAGCTACTAGCCTTATAGTTGAGGATAAGATGCACATGGTATCATCTAGGAGAGATCTACTGATTTTAAAAAATATTAAAAAAAAATGCAACAAAGTAGTATTTGTAAAGTTTTGTTTTTAGTCATATGGAGCATATAACATAATTTAAGATCTATTTGCATTTTTGTACTAGCAAGTGNTTCTTTAACACTTTGCCTTTATGATCTCTCCCCTCTAGAACCCTTTCTTCCTTGCTCACTTTCTGAATTCACTTCCTTCTCTTATTCCCATTATCATTCTTTTTTTTTTTTTTAAATAAGGTATTCATTCAGCAATCCTTTAAAAAATTATTTATTTGGCTGCACTGGGTCTTAGTTGTGGCATGTGGACTCTTTTAGTTGTAGCATATGGGATCTAATTCCCTGACCAGGAATGGAAACCGGGCCCCCTGCTTTGGGAGCACAGAGTCTTAGCCACTGAACCACCAGAGACCTCCCCCTGCCTTTCATTAATTCTTAAATACCCAAACCCTCCTTCTAGGCTCCTTCTGCATTGGTTATAGAGAGCATCCTATTTTTTAGTATGTTTAAGAAACCAGTTCTAATTGATTGGCATTTAAACTCCAAGAGATGGTGAGGGACAGGGAAGCCTGGCTTCCTGCAGTCTATGGAGATGCAAAGAGTTGGACATGATGTGGTGGCTGAATAACAACATTTTTCTTTGCCTGATAAGTTCCCAGTGATTTTTCCATGTGGTACTTCTCATATGCATGGGGACAAGGTGAGAAAATATAAATGGATCCCTGAGAAACTTGGTATCAGTATCCTTGAAACACAATATGCACACCGTGATCAGTGGTGATATCCCAGTGAAATAATACTCTGGCCTGGCAGAGGTAATATGCTTGGAAAACGCATAATCAAAATTCAAACTGGCCTGGGAAAAGAGTGGAGGCAAGTAATTTATAACGAGAAAAAGATCAGTATTTGAAACATAACACAGCCTTCTCACTAGCAAAGACAAACAATGAAACAAACCTCTCTTTTTCTAGTAGGTGTATTCTTCTACTGATATATGTGTGGTTATGTGCCTGAAACTGCTCAGAAACAAGCTAGAAGAGACTTAACCAAAGAGATTCATAGAGACTCTCTTTGCATATTTACTCGCTTCCCAAAACCTCCTGATGGAGGAAGAGACAACACAGGGTACTTTCCGGAAAGGATCAGCAGCTGTTTCTTACACATTATTCAGAGGAACAGGAATATTACCTTAAATCCTATTGAAATCCACATTTAGAGATCCCAAATTTTACCTAGCTTTAAAAAAGCTACAGTATTGAAAAATCAACTTCCTCAAGTTATAACCCTTAAAAAAAAAAANTAGTCATGTATGGATGTGAGAGTTGGACCATAAAGAAAGCTGAGCACCAAAGAATTCATGCTTTTGAACTATGGTTTTGTAGAACACTCTTGACAGTCCCTTGGACTGCAAGGAGATCAAACCAGTCAGTCCTAAAGAAAATCAATCCTGAATATTCGTTGGAAGGACTGACATTGAACCTGAAGCTCCAATACTTTGGCTACCTGATGTGAAGAACGGACTCACTGGAAAAGACCCTGATACTGGGAAAGATTGAAGGTGGGAGGAGAAGGGGATGACAGAGGATAAGATAGTTGGATGGCATCACTGACTTCATGGACATGAGCTTGAGCAAACTCTGGGAAATGGTGATGAACAGGGAAGCCTTGTGTGCTGCAGTCCATGGGGTCGCAAACAGTCAGACATGACTGAGTGACTGCACTGAACTGAGACACTGAGATTTCTGTAAATTTAACAGTGTAAAAAAAAGCAACATGAGATAAAGCTTTCTTTGGGAGAAAATAAATAATTTAACAAAACAACAGAATAGATCATTATGTAAGATAACAATAAAAAGGTAGAAAAATCTCATTTAAAATATATTGGCTATAAATTATTTTATAATTATGTTTAGAGAAGACTTATATGCAAAACTTGTTTCTTTCTCACTGCTAAATGGACCCTATGGTAAATTGGCCTCTATGGTATTATGATTTATAATAAGAAATATACAGCCTTCATCCCATTTCTGGTACAAAGCTCCTAAAATTTTATCTGACAAGTACAATAAAGTATCTTTTGATATACGTAAGAAGCCCATCTCAACCACACCTAAGTTTATACTAATGATGTGAATTTTGAAAAGTACTTATGGATGGGGCTTCCCAAGTGGCTCAGTGGTAAAGAATCTGCTGGCCAATTCAGGAGTTGAAGCTTTGATCCCTGGATTGGGAAGATTCCCTGGAGGAGGAAGTGGCAACCCACTGCAGTGTTCTTGCCTGAAAATTCCCATGAACAGAAAACCTGATGAGTACAGTCCTTGGCGTTGCAAGGAGTCAGACACAACATAGAGATGGAGCACTTATGAATGGGGCCTGGGTGCCAGGGGAACCAACCATGTGCCTAAGAGTTAAAACTTTCAAGGCCACTCCCGAAACTCTGGGGAGGGAACAGAAGCTGGAAATCAAGTCTATCACTGATGGCTATATGCTGCTAAGTCACTTCAGTAGTGTCCAACTCTGTGCGACCCCATAGATGGCAGCCCACCAGGCTCCCCNTTGCTTAAGGATGATACAGAGGACCTGAAGACAACATTTATTCCTTTCAGGCTGAATCCTACCTCACTTCCTTGCCAAAAAGATTTGTAATCAAGAAGATAAAGTGAGAATAAGGTTTGTGGATTCAGATGCAGCATAGGTAGATGGTTGAATTTAAATAGAGTGGAGCTAGAATACAATTAATTTAACCAGTTGGCAAATATATAATGGAAGAGGGCTTATCTGCAAGATGGTGACTGATGCTGTGTCATGGAACTTAAAGTGGGTTAAGGAGGGAAGGCGGACTTATGGGGAAGAATGGCTAAAACTCACTAAAACAGAGATGAAGTACAGAGTTGTGATGAGACTGAAGAATAGGAGTACTAGAAAGAACGAGCGGAAAAGATAGGAGGGAGTGTGGTCAGAGAATGTAGTACTTGTCCTTGCGATTTCAGAGGTAGACTGCTGTTGATGGCAAGGCCTAGGAGTGGGTTGCTGAAGTGAGGAAGGAAGAAAGTTTTGTTGGAGAGGAAGTCAGGGTACTAACAGGAAGAGTGCTGGATGAATCACATGTATGGATGTTGGAGTCATCTAGAGTGTTGGAGGAGGTAGGTAGGGGCAGAGGAGAGGAAGAGAGCCAGGTTCTAGACTCATCTAGATCAAGGAGCAGGGCGCAAGAGGTAGACACAGGTGACAGAAATAAGGAGGGGCCATTGGTATTTACCCAATAGGTGAATCTATTTACACACCGGCACAGTGCCCAGCAGGCAATTATAAACACTTGGAAACCATAGCATGGAGGCATCTGCTTGATGGCATGATCCTAGACGTGGGTCAACACAGTGGTCTTTTACAAGAGCTTAAAATAGAGCTGTGCACCAACCTGCTTCTGGGTGTTCCACAGCAGCTTCTGGGGTCCAGGGCCCTGCCTTCACGTAGCCCCTCTTCTCCAGCGCAAAGACAAACCCTCCATCTCCGATGATGATCTCTCCAGAGTTTAGCCGTTCTAGGATGCCCTTAAGTTATGGGGGGGGAGGGGGAGGGAAGAAAATGGATAAATGAATTATTTGAATTTTAAATACAATTTTCTACTCATTTCTACAATAGAACTTTTGCTCTCATATTGTTGAGAAGTATGATTTCTTTAAAATTCTCAGAAAATATCTATATATTTTATTCAGGAATTTGTGACTATATAAGGCAAACCATCAGAATGCTCATATAATGAAAGCTTGTGTTTCCATATGTATGTGCCAGGGATAGGAGTTTTTCAGAACACACTAAATAGTATTTGAAAGATATTGTGGGAGGATGTTATGTTTGAATAAATATCTTCAGAAAGATTAAATGAAAAGGTTTTGTTGTAAAGCCTCAAATGAATACTTAAGCACACATTCTTAAAATGGTGACTGTTAGTCTTTCTCCTTTTTCTATCAATAAACAAAAGAGAGGCTTATATTTTATAAAGAAGTTGAAATGGCAAATGACACTACAAAGGCGTTTTGAGACTGAAAAGTCAAAATATATTTGGTGAGAACAGAACGCAGAAGATACCACCACAAAGATGGCCAGATCAATTAAAGATGAATGTCTTTGGTGCTAAAATTCAGTTTCCATAACAGCAGCTGCATTATGTTGTCCAGAAAGTTATAAGTGTGCACGGCCTGCTCTCTGCAAGTGAGAGAACTGGGAAGATACCAGTAAATAAAATATTTGTAAACTGATTTCCAGTATAACTTGCATACTTATTCTATTTACTGTACATGCAATCACTACCCTAGTGTTAGAACAGCAACTTTGAGCTTAATATTTTTAAAGCGATTTGTGAATTAGTAATATCCTTGTAGAATCATTTTTTTTATTTCAAAATATCATATATTTAAAAATAAAAGGTTACTCTGATTTTGTGTGCGTTTGTATGCTAAGTCACTTCAGTCATGTCCGACTCTTTGTGATCCTATGGACTGTAGCCTGCCAGGCCCTTCTGCCCATGGGATTCTCCAGGCAAGAATACAGGAGTGGGTTGCCATGCCCTCCTCCGGGGCATCTTCCCCACCAGGGATAGAACATGTGTCTCCTGCAACTCCTGCATTGCAGGCAGATTCTTTAACACTGAGCCGCCAGAGAAACCTCTCTCTGATTTTACAAACGAGGAATTAACAGTCCAGAGTCTCTGAGTAATTTACACAGTCTCCCAGGTCAGCCCCTAGAGGGCTCACTGATTCTTTTACCCTCAAATAGTATCTAGATTTGATTTTAAATGGGAGAGAGGAGAGTGGGACAGCCCTGAAAAGACAATGTAAACTAATAGCCTGGAATGTAATATTTACTGTGTTCCATTTATTGCCATTAATGGTTAATAAATGCTGATATAACAAGGGTACAAAATCTGTGAGAGGCATTCATAAGAATTTGAATGGCGTCTTGAGTCCTTATCACCTTCTGCCCCTCCCCATGTGGACTCAACAGCTGGTGCTCAGAGAAAAGAAACATCTGACATTTTTAAAGCAGTAAAACAGGAGGATTGTGCTATCTATTCTTCTTCTTTTTTAATTGTGAAGTAACTTTATAATTGCTTCACAATGTTCTGTTAGTTTCTGCTGCACAGCAAAGTGCATCAGTTATATGTATACATATACCTGCTCTTTTAGATTTCTTTCCCATTTAGGTCACCACAGATCGTTGAGTAGAGTGTCCTGTGCTAAACAGGAGGTTCTCATTAATTATCTGTTTTGTACACAGCAGTATACATATGTCAGTCCCAATCTCCCAGTTCATCCCACCCCACATCTCCCTCCTTGGTAACCATAAGTTTGTTCTCTACATCTGGGACTCTATTTCTGCTTTGCCAATATGTTTATCTGTACCATTTTCCTGGATTCCACATATATGTGTTTTCTATTCTTCTTTTCCAGATAGAAAAAATTCAAGTGTTAAGTCTATGAGATAACAACTACAAAAGTATAGAATTCATCACATGCAATTTTGAAATCCAAATACCTGTCATGATTACAATGTGTCTAAATGTCACATCTTAGAACTACAACTTTGATCATTATGACCCAATTAATAAGAAAAATGGATATATTGCTAATTAGTACAGTTGTATAAAAATATGAACAACAGTCAAATACATGAGATATGACTGGCTACTAATTTTCATTTGGGTGAAATAATTCATATTTTGTTCAATCACCTAGAAACTCTCACTGAACTCTTGTGTGTGTTTTCAGACTTTAGTGCCACAACATCTTGATGTACAGCATAACTAACAATCTGCTATTTGGTGGCAAAGTGGCTAGTGGTGATTCAGTTACCATGCTGTACATTAATTTATTGAACAATTTCATCAGGAAAAACACTTGGATTCTACTGCATTTTAATTTTAAAAATTTATTTATTTATTTTTAATTGGAGGATAATTACTTTACAGTGTTGTGTGGGTTTTGGATGAACCCAGAGCCTGTTGTGCTTCCCTGGTGGCTCAGATGGTAAAGAATCTCCCTGCAATGCAGGAGACCCATGTTCCATCCCTGGGTCGGGAAGATCCCCTGGAGAAGGGAATGGCAACCCACTCCAGTATTCTTGCCTGGAGGATCCCACGGACAGAGCAGCCTGGAGGGCTACATCCATGGGGTTCACAAAGAGTCAGACTCGGCTGAGTGACCAAGCATGTGTGAAGCACAGAGCCTGTTATACAGAGTGAAGTGAGTTGGAAAGAAAGAACAAGCATTGTTTATTAATACATGTATATGGAATCTAGAAAAATGGTACTGATGAGCCTATCAGGGCAGGAATGGAGATGCACATGTATAGAATGGACTTGTCTACTGCATTTTTAAATAACTTGAACTTCAGACTTTTCTGTTCCTTTTTTGGTTTTAAAATGGAATGTGCTATGAGAAATTGCTCAAGACATTTTTTGTGGAAAGGTGTTGCAAAGCAATGTGTTTAATATCAGACTATTTTTGTTTAAAAAGTACATATTTGTTTAGACAATCAACTAGCAGAATATACATCAAAATGTAGCAGACACTGCTGTTAGTGTTGTTCATGGTTGTTTATAATGAACAAGTGTTAGCTTTGTAACATTTTAATTTTAATCAGAAGTGTAGACATAGTATTGTCCATATTTTAACAGTGACATAGGCATGGAAACCAGGTTACCAAAGAAACTTTTTTCTTCTCCTTTTATAGCCATCTTGCTAAAGTAATCTTTTAAAACATTTCATTTTGTGAGTTTGAGTTTGGGGAGTGGATTAGAATTTATGGCAATGCAAATGGGGCCAAAGCAAAAATATTTTAAAGATCTCTATGGGGATCATCCTTTCCAGCCATACAGTATTTTAGTAGATGTAGGGATTGGCAAAAATTCTCCCCCTAATTGGACAGGTGACAGTCTATAAGCAATTGCCATCTCAACATTTTAAATCTTTGGACTTCTTGGCATTTAAAATTTTTAATTGAATTAATTTTTGTTTTTCCTTATGTGGAGGTGTTCTTGAGGTGGGGTCATCCCCTTAGAAACTAGGTACAACCCATTTCTAGAGGGATGGCTGGCAATGAATTTGTCCTCATGAGTATAGCTGGAGATGTGTATAAGAGACAGATTTGAATATATGATGAACTTAGATTCAGTAGTTTGTGGACTGTCCTTCTCTGTAAATAAATATTTTGTTTCATTAGAAATACAAAGTTTAGCAAAATTTCAAAGGTGGAATTTTCTGCAAGATGACATTGCATTAAACATATCATTATAGAAAGTGAATTATACCCTGAGTCATTGCAGTTGTATAAACTTAAGATAACCCTTCCATCATAAATGGAGATTGACAAATTCATGCACTTTAAAGAGATATCCTGGGTCAAATGATCATTTACTTATTGGCAGTGGCTAATGAAATGTTGCAGTGATTTATGGTGTGCTGCAGTAAATTTTCATAATATAGTAATTTATCTTTTGTTTCTCAACTGCTTGTCCAGCTCATTTACTGGGTAATAGTTACTTTAAATGTTTTATCAACTGTTTATTTTCCTGCTCTTCTCTTCTTCCTTGCAGATTCTTATCATGACAATTTAGAGAAAAATGTTTCATTTTAAATGACTTGTCTTTATTATAGATAGTTTGGAAATACAGGCAGAGTTGCTATAATGTAAAGCACAGTTATTCATCTGAAATATCTATGTTGGGTTGACTCCTGCTGTTATTATCAAGAACTATAAAAATATTATAGCTTTTTTGTTATCAAAATATATTAAGAATAGCACATGAAATATATGATGGTCACAAGACAAAGTAGCATATGTGTTTTTATAATTAGAAAACATTGTTTATTAAGCATTATAATAAGCATTATAATAAGCATTTCTGTGTCAAAAACTGAATTTTATAAAATAACTACCTCTGTTCTACTGGCCTTGTTTAGCAAAATTTATTATCTACCTATGATATGTACAGTACTCTGCTGGGTGATACAAGATCTGTTCTAATGAATGTTGTTCTTTAGTCACTAAGTTGTGTCTGACTCTTGTGACCCTATAGACTGTAGCCCACCAGGCTTTTCTGTCCATGGGATTTCCCAGGCAAGAATCATGGAGTGGGTTGCTCTTTCCTTCTCCAGGGGATCTTCCTGACCCAGAGACTGAACTTGTGTCTTGTGCTTGGCAGGTGGATTCTTTATCATTGAACCACTTGGGAAGCCCCTGAATGTTAATAATACTTTAATTTTATTTAAGAAATATTTGTTGAATATTTATGTGTCAAGATCATTATATTTGTACACTGTGTAAATTTCAAGGTCTATAAGTTCTTTAGAAGCTCTCAAGGACCATTTGTACAACATATTTAGAATAAATACTGAATTAACATATCTTACTTATATATTGTCAAAGACCCAGGTGGAGGAACCTANTGCTTGGCAGGTGGATTCTTTATCATTGAACCACTTGGGAAGCCCCTGAGTGTTAATAATACTTTAATTTTATTTAAGAAATATTCGTTGAGTATTTATGTGTAAAGATCATTATATTTGTACACTGTGTAAATTTCAAGGTCTACAAGTTCTTTAGAAGCTCTCAAGGACCATTTGTACAACATATTTAGAATAAATACTGAATGAATATATCTTACTTATATATTGTCAAAGACCCAGGTGGAGGAACCTATTTTTCTCTACTCTGACACACGGTAATATAAAAAAAGAGATGATGTGGAGTTTTGAAACCACTTCACATTATAATATAATATTATTAACTTGATAACTTCAAACATAAATATATTATTATGTGTATTTAAGTGGGAATGTTTTGGAATGATTGTTGCAATTTGGTAGGATGGAAGTTTCTGGTACTCATTCCCTCCCAGAAACACTGATTTAACAAATTACCTATACACAAAATACCTTTCCAGAAGCTCAGGAGTCCAGGCAAGAGGTTATAGCATCAGAGATAGCAGAGGGAACACAGAAAGAAGAAAAGACGGATTAAAAATGGTAGAAAGGACAATTCCACATTACCTGCATCGTCCTTCCCTTAAGCCTCCACAGTGCAGTGAAGCTTAGTGAGAAATATCCTCTGAAAAGGGGAAAGAGGATGAAATGAGCACTGGTTTTGCTGTGGCCCCCACCCCCTAGCTCTGCTGTAATGAACCCCAGTGCATGGATTTTCCCTGTGAACCCCAGTGCCAGACTGGCTCCTGTGGCCTCAGGCTGCAGACTGGTGCACACAGACCCATCGTCCAGGCCAGTCCCCATAGATTCCTGGGCTCTAGGAAACCTAAGATCCACATCTTCCCTTGAGCTGGCCTNTGCATGGATTTTCCCTGTGAACCCCAGTGCCAGACTGGCTCCTGTGGCCTCAGGCTGCAGACTGGTGCACACAGACCCATCGTCCAGGCCAGCCCCCATAGATTCCTGGGCTCTAGGAAACCTAAGATCCACGTCTTCCCTTGAGCTGGCCTCTGCAGACCAAGAGTCAGTCTCATTCCAGTGGACTCAGGCTTCAGGCCCTCCCCCGTGATCCCAGGTACCAGGCCCACCCCCATGCACACAGGTATCACACCTATCTCACGGACTCAGGGCCAGGCTTGTCCCAGTGGACCCTGGCACCAGGCTAGCCCTTGCAGTCTTAGGACCATACTTGTGGGCCCAGGTGCCCAGCTTGCCCCGGCCCCAGTGGATTTGGGCTCAAGGCCTGCTTCAGTGCCAGGTAAGCCCTGTGGATCCATGCTTCTGGGTGGCTCTCGCAGATCCAGGCTCCAGACTGACCCCTGTGGACCGAATTTCCTCGCTTGGCACTGTGGACTAGATTCCAGGCCCACCACTTGGTACTCAGTCACCACCAGCCCTATTCCAGTGGACCCCTGTGCCATAGTGACCCCTTCAGACCTCGGATCCAGGCCTGCACTCAGGCTCCGGTTCCAGGCTTGCCCTTGTGGGGCCCTTGGTTCTGAGTCTGTCTATGCAGACCTAAACTCCAGACCCATTTCCAGTGGACCCAGGATCCAGGCTTCTCCCTCTGAACCCAGGCACCAGACAGGTCCTCTGGATCCAAATTCTAGGCCTGTTTATCCCTGCTTACCCATGGCCTAGGCTGTCCTCAGGGGCAGCCCACTTGAGGACTTCAATAGTAAGCTTGCTATAGACCCTCCACACAGACTGCCAGAATCTCTGGATAGGCTGACTGGAGAAAGGCTTTCCCTACTGAAGCCAATCTGTAAAGACTGGAAGAGGTGATTACTTCTTCTCATGTGCAGTCACCAATGCAAGGCCATAGGAATCATGAAAAATCAGGGAAACATGATGTTACCAAAGAACAAAGTAAAGCACGTGTAGGGGCTTCTCCAGGGGCTCAGCAGTAAGGAATCTGCTTGCCAATGCAGGAGACGTGGATTTGACTCCTGGGTTGAGAAAATCCCTGGAGAAGGAAATGGCCACCCACTCCACTGTTCTTGCCTAGAAAATCCCATGGATATAAGGAGACTATAGTCCCTGGGGTTGCAAAGAGTTGGACATGACTTAGCAACTAAACAATAATAACTGACTCAAAAGAAATGGAGGTCTACAAACTGCCTGACAGAGAATTCAAAATAACCAATGAAAGAAGCTCAGTGAATTATAAGAAAACACAGATAAACAACCTAACAATATTAGGAGAACAGTATATGAAAGAAGAGTTAATTGAGTGGTTCAACAAAGACATAGAGACCATAAAAAAGAACCCAAGAGTAATTAATGGAGCTGAAGAATGCATTGACTGAACTAGATAATTCCACATAGAACTTCAATAGCAGACTCTTATCAGGCAGAATAAAGAGTCAGCAAGCTCAAATACAAGTCATTTGAAATTACCTAGAGTTCAAAAAAAGAGAATTAAAAAAAAAAAGTGAAGAAAGCCTAGGGAACTTATTGTAGACCGTAAGGAATCAGTGTATGCTTTATGGGAGTTCAAAAGCTCATTTAAAGATATAATGACAGGAAACTTTCCTAATATGGAGGAGGAAATGAACATCCAGAGCCATTAATCTCAAAGAACCTTAAGCAGATTGAACATAAAAAGATCTTCACCAAGACACATTATAATAGCCCTAAATAAATCCATGCGTTTGGAAAAGGACAATCTCTTCAATAAATGATTTTGGATATTCTTATGCAGAAGAATGAAAGTGGATTCTTTTTCTCATACCATATACAAAAATCAATTCAAAATAAAGACTTAAACTTTAAGACTTGAAACTGTAAAATTTCCAGAGGCAAACATGAGAAAAGTCTTGTTGGCATTGGTCAGGGCAATGATTTTTTTGAATGTGAGCCCAAAAGCACAGACAAGAGCAAATGAGATTGTGTCAAACTAATAAGCTTCTGCATAGCAAAGGAAATAATCATCAGAATAAAGAGACAACCAGAGGAATGGGAGAAAATGTTTGTAAAACATGTATCTAATAGTTATTGTCCAAAATATATAAGGCACTAAAGCATCTCAACACACACACACACACACACACACACACACACACACACACACCCAGTTAAAAAACAGGCAAAGGACATAAGTAGATATTTTTCAAAGAAGACATACAAATGGCCATCAGGTATATTATAAAAAGTTCAACATCACTAAACATCAGGGAGGTGTGAATCAAAACCAATAGATCAGGGAAGTGTGAATCAAAACCAACCTTTCTCACATTTGTTAGAAAGGCTATTGTTCAAAAGACAAGAGGTAACAAAAATTGGCAACAATGTGGAGAAAAGGAATCCTTATATACTTTTGGTGGGAATATAACTGGTATAGTCAATTTGGAAAACAGTATGGAGTGCCCCCACCACCAAATTAAAAATATCATGTGGTCCAGCAGCGCCACACCTAGTTATATATCTTGTGCTGTGCTTAGTGGCTCAGTCATGTCCGACTCTTTGCGACTCCATGGACTGTAGCCCTCCAGGCTCCTCTGTTCATGGGGATTCTCCAGGCAAGAATACTGGAGTGGGTTGCCATGCCCTCCTCCAGATCTTCCCAACCCAGAGATTGAACCCAGGTCTCCTGCATTGCAGGTGGATTCTATACCATCTGAGCCACCAGGGAAGCCCAGTTCTATATCCTAAGGAAATTAAATCACTATCTTGAAGAGATATCTGCACTTCCAAATAGCCACGTTATGGACACAGCTTAAGTGTTCATGAATGGATACATGGATGGATAAAGAAAATATACAAACATAAATATTAATTACATATATATATATACATGCATGTATAATTTTATTGACTTAAAAAATCAGGAATTTCTGTTTTTAACAACGTGGATGGACCTGGAGACACATTTATGCTATGTAAAATAAGCTAGACTTAGACAAATACTAGGTGTTCTCATTTATATGTGGAATCTAAAATGGTTGAGCTCATAAAAGCAGATAGTAGAATAAAGGTTGCCAGGGGCTGGGTATGCGAGAAATGTTTAGATGTAGATCAGAGGATACAAAGTTTCAGTTACACAGGACAATAAGTTCTGGAGATCTAGTTTATAGGACAGTTGCCTGTAGTTAATACTATGTTATATACTTGAAATTTGTTAAGAGAGTAGATCTTATATGTTCTTACCACACACACACCCCCCCCCACACAAAGTTATATGAGGTGATAGGTAATGTTAATTACCTTGATGTGATAATTTACAATGTGAAACACATATACCAAACAAATATGCCATATACCTTACATATGTATAATTTTCATTTATCAGTTATACCTCAGTTAAGCTACCAAAAAATGAAAATTAAAATCTCAGAAAGAGATGTATAACTAAGCAGAAACAAGACAAGAAAAAGAGATGTTTGCAATCTAAAAAGATTTGTAAGGAGAGTAGCTTAGCACAAGAATATATCATTATTTTGTCAGTCTCATTAGAATAGCCTTTTAAAATTTAAAAATGAAAATAATTTAGGAATGATTAAAATATATAAATACAGAATATATTTTGTTTTTTAAGCTGCTTTTGAAGTATTGCTGAGAGTGTTAAGAATATTTACTTTGGTGGCATTTATCAACCTCTGTTAATTAAATTTTGGGCAACAGGGTCAAAGATCTTTTATTATTTATTTCTTGATCTCTTTAGTAATGAAAGTAGATGACTAATTTTATCTAAAGCTGCACTGAAGTCCTACTGTACCAGTAGAGGTCTGATCTGGAAGAGAGGCACTTTGTCTCTTTGTGAACCTGTTGTGAAGTCTTCACTCAGCCTTTATTCCTGTTCATGGTTTTGTTTTCTATTTTCTCACAGTGCATATAATGGCACTTGAGCTTTGGATTCTTAACTCCATAACTCATTAGATTGATGGTAGCAGTAGTAATAGCAGCTGCAGCAGAAATACCAGTAACAGCAGTAGCAATGCAATATGTTGTTTTTTAAAATGATCTATTCTCATAAGTGGAGAAGGAAATGGCAACCCACTCCAGTATCCTTGCCTGGAGAATCCTGTGGAAGGACGAGCCTGGTGGGCTGCTGTCCATAGGGTCGCACAGAGTCGGACATGACTGAAGCGACTTAGCATGTGTGCATGCATTTCATAAGATAGGTATGTATATCAGATACTCCCATTTTATAGAATAGGAAACTGAGGTTCACAAAGGCTAAATAAATGACCTGAGTCAATGTCACTAAATGTATAGTTTAAACATAGTGTTCTATTATGCATCATTTTCCAAGATGTCCTAGGATTGTTAATTTTCCTTGGTATTAGATGTTATTAGAAAGGTGCTATGATATATTTTAAAATGTAATTTTTAAAGATAATGAACTGTTTGCTAAGGAATGTGACACAGGATTTTTACATCTTGCTTTTTAAAAAATGTTGCTTTTGCTGTTTACAGAAAGTATCACCTTGGGTAGGCTTACGCAAGATCAATATATCCTACTGGGGATGGGAAGACATGTCTCCATTTACAAATACAACACTACAGTGGCTTCCTGGTGAACCTAATGATTCTGGGTTCTGTGCGTATCTAGAAAGGGCTGCAGTGGCAGGNGGCTACAGTCCATGGGGTCGCAAAGAGTTGAACATGACTGAGCAACTTCACTTTCACTTTCATTTCACTTTTAAGTGTATAGATAAGTATATAGATTCAGATATATATACACACACACATATACATATGTATATATATATTCTTTTTCAGATTATATTCCATTATAGGTTATTAAAAAGATAATTGAATATAGTTTCCTGTGCTATATGGTAAATCCTGTTGCTTATCTATTTTATGTATAGTAGTTTTTAATCTGTTAATCTTGTACTCTTAATTTAGTCCCCCATCCTTACCCTCCCTTTGCTCTTCAGTGATCATAAGTCCATTTTATAAATCTGTGATTCTGTTTCTGTTTTGTGTATAGATTAATTATTTTAAGATTTTCTGTATACGTGATATATAATATTTGTCTTTCTCTAACTTCCTTCACTTACTATGATAATTTCTAGTCCATTATGTTACTGCAAATAGCAATATTTCATTCTTTTTTGTGGATAAGTAATATTCCATTCTATACACACACATCTTTTTTTAATTTATTTTTTAATTGGAGGAAGATTGCTCTACAGTGTTGTGTTGGCTTCTGTGTACAACAATGTGCATTAGCCATGCTGCTGCTGCTGCTAAGTCACTTCAGTCGTGTCCGATTCTGTGTGACCCCATAAATGGCAGCCCACCAGGCTCCCCCGTCCCTGGGATTCTCCAGGCAAGAACACTGGAGTGGGTTTCCATTTCCTTCTCCAATGCATGAAAGTGAAAAGTGAAAGGGAAGTCGCTCAGTCGTGTCCGACTCTGAGCAACCCCATGGACTGCAGCCTACCAGGCTCTTCCATCCATGGAATTTTCCAGGAAAGAGTGCTAGAGTGGGGTGCTATTGCATTAGCCATAATCATACATATATACCTCCTCCTTGAGTCTCTCTCCCCTTTCCCCCATCCCACCCCTCTAGCCTCACAGAGCACTAGGCTGAGTTCCCTGTGTTATATAGTAACTTCTCTACAGCTATCTGTTTTACACATTATAGTGTATACATGTTGATGCTGTTTTCTCCATTCGCCCCACTCTTTCCTTCCCCCACTGTGTCCACAGTCTCTTCTCTACATCTGTGTCTTCATTCTTTCCCAGCAAACAGGTTCATCGATACCATATTTTTAGATTCCACATATATGTGTTAATACATGATATTTGTTTTTCTCTCTTTGACTTACTTCACTCTGTATAACAGAGTCTAGGTTCATCTGCCTCACTAGAACTGATTCAAATTCATTTTTTTTTATGGCTGATTAATATTCCACTGTATATATGTACCACATTTTCTTTATCCAGTCATCTGTAGATGGACATTACTTCAATGTTCTGGCTATTGTAAATAGTGCTGCAGTGAACACTGAGATATATATGTCTTTTGGAATTGTGGCTTTCTCAGGGTATATGTCCAGTAGTGGGATTGCTGTTTCATATGGTAGATTTTATTCCTACTTTTTAAAGAAATCTCCACACTGTTCTCCATAATGGCTTCATTAGTTTGCATTCCCACCAACAGTATAGGAGGATTCCCTTTTCTCCATATCCTCTTTAATACTTGTAGTTGGTAGATTTTTTTTGATGATGACTGTACTGACTGGTCGGAGAAGGCAATGGCACCCCACTCCAGTACTCTTGGCCTGGAAAATCCCATGGATGGAGAAGCCTGGTAGGTTGCAGTCCATGGGCTTGCTGAGGGTCGGACACGACTGAGTGACTTCACTTTCACTTTTCACTTTCATGCATTGGAAAAGGAAATGGCAACCCACTCCAGTGTTCTTGCCTGGAGAATCCCAGGGACGGGGGAGCCTGGTGGGCTGCCGTCTAAGGGGTCGCACAGAGTCAGACACGACCGAAGTGACTTAGCAGCAGTAGCAGCAGCAGCAGCAGCATACCGACTGGTATGATGTGATACCTCATTGTAGTTTTGATTTGCATTTTTCTAATAATTAGTGTTGTTGAGCATCTTTTCATATGTTTGTTGGTCATCTGTATATCTTTGGAGAAATGTCAGTTAGGTCTTCTACCCATTTTTTGATTGGGCAGTTTGTTTTTCTGATATTGATCTAGATGAGCTGCTTATATATTTTGGAGATTAATCCTTTATAAGTTGCAATTGTTTTCTCCCATTCTAAGGGTTATCTTTTAATCTTGTTTATTGTTTCCTTTGCTGTACAAAAGCTTTTGTGTTTAATTAGGTCTCATTTGTTTATTTTTGATTTTATTTCCAGTGTACTAGGGGGTGGGTCAAAGAGGATCTTGCTGTGATTTATGTCACAGAGTGTAGTGCCTATGTTTTCCTCTAAGGGATTTATAGTTTCTGGCCTTACATTTAAGTCTGTAATCCATTCTGAGTTTATTTTTGCACACATCTTTTTAAGCCAGTCATCTGTTGATGGGCACTTGAGTTGATTGATTCCATGTCTTGGCTATTGTAAATAGTGTTGCTGTAAGCATTGGGGTGCATTTATCTTTTCAAATTAGTGTTTTTATCTTTTCTTACAGCTTTGGCTGAATAAGAGACCTCTTGCCAGTTTCCAGCTGGTTTTCTGTGAAAATTGTTCCGCTTGTAGGTGTATTTCTGTTTTGTTTGTGGGGGGAGGTGTGCTCCATTCTGCCATTTTGTTCCTTGTAAAAGTTTAGTATGTCTTAAATTCATTTGTACTTTCCATGTTGTTGTTTGTTAAATGAGGTTCAAATATTTTTCCTTTTTTTATGTTTTCTAAAATCTGGAGCTTTTTATCTATTTAAAGTGAATTTTTGAGAACCTTGTAATCCCCTTGTAAAGACTGAAGCTACATTTTTTGAAAGGTAAATTAAAAATGATTAACTATTTTAACACAGATAAGAACTTCAGTTTGACCACAGATGAACCAAATGGTGATAACTACTGTTGGTGAGATTGTTAGCTAGGCATGCATGGATCAGTTCTTTAGACCCGCTTTCAGTTCAGCTCAGTTCAGTCACTCAGTCGTGTCCGACTCTTTGCGACCCCATGAATCGCAGCACGCCAGGCCTCCCTGTCCATCACCAACTCCTGGAGTTCACTCAGATTCATGTTCATCGAGTCCGTGATGCCACCAAGCCATCTCATCCTCGGTCGTCCCCTTCTCCTCCTGCCCCCAATCCCTTCCAGCATCAAGTCTTTTCCGATTTGGCACTCTTGATTTTTGATGTTTTGCTTCTTTTGTTTTCTTGACTGTTGTAGAGGCTTATTTTCTACTTCTTGTTTGTTCCTTGAACAGTCAGTCTAGCCTGCCGGATTTTCTGTTTCTATAGGTCTTTTCCTTCTCTGTTGTGTCTGTTGTCTCATTTGCCTTCCCTGTGGCTGTATATAGCTCATTTGAGCTGGTGATCTCTAATCACAGTTGCTCTTGTTCCATAACTTTTAAAATTGTACATCCTGTGCATCCATGTGGGAAAGAGGGGCATTTTACCTTGCTTTAAGGAGCCCTTGTGTTCCTTGGAAGTAGCATTTACCTGGCAGTGACCCACTCCTTAGGAACACAAACTCCTTCTCTATTACATTTAATTCCTTTCCATGTTTTTAACTAACAAACATTTACTGAGCAGTGAGGAGATGTCAGAAAATAAAATAGAGACTAGAAATGAAGATGATATCCTTGCTCAAAATCCAAGTGCTTTTAGCAGTAGAGCTACTGTTTCAAAATGTTAGCTGCTGAGCAATAGTTTTGTCATGCTTTGCCTTTAACATTTTATTTTTTTTTAGTATGAATTATATTAATGGATTTATATTATCTTTTTGTGCTATATGTTTCTAGTTATTCACCAAACCTTTGACAGTAGTAAGTCTTCACAACCATTTTTACAGTTATAAATAGAACAGTATTAGAAAAGATCTAAGCTTACATGCTAGTAATATAATGCTCAAAATTCTCCAAGCCAGGCTTCAGCAATACGTGAACCATGAACTTCCAGATGTTCAAGTTGGTTTTAGAAAAGGCAGAGGAACCAGAGATCAAATTGCCAACATTTGCTGGATCATCAAAAAAGCAAGAGAGTTCCAGAAAAATATCTGTTTCTGCTGTATTGACTATGCCAAAGCCTTTGACTGTGTGGATCACAATAAACTATGGAAAATTCTGAAAGAAATGGGAATACTAGACCATCTGACCTGCCTCTTGAGAAACCTATATGCAGGTCAGGAAGCAACAGTTAGAACTGGACATGGAACAACAGACTGGTTTCAAATAGGAAAAGGAGTACGTCAAGTCTGTATACTGTCACCCTGCTTATTTAACTTATGTGCAGAGTACATCATGAGAAACGCTGGGCTGGAAGAAGCACAAGCTGGAATCAAGATTGCTGGGAGAAATATCAATAACCTCAGATATGCAAATAACACCACCCTTATGGCAGAAAGTGAAGAGGAACTAAAAAGCCTCTTGATCAAAATGAAAATGGAGAGTGAAAAAGTTGGCTTAAAACTCAACATTCAGAAAACAAAGATCATGGCATTTGGTCCCATCACTTCATGGCAGATCGATGAGGAAACAGTGTCAGACTTTATTTTTTGGGGCTCCAGAATCACTGCAGATGGTGATTGCAGCCATGAGATTAAAAGACGCTTACTCCTTGAAAGGAAAGTTATGACCAACTTAGATAGCATTTTAAAAAGCAGAGATATTACTTTGCCAACAAAGGTCTATCCAGTCAAGGCTTTGGTTTTTCCAGTGATCATGTATGGATGTGAGAGTTAGATTGAGCGCCAAAGAATTGATGCTTTTGAAGTGTAGTGTTGGAGAAGACTCTTGAGAGTCCCTTGGACTGCAAGGAGGTCCAACTAGTCCATCCTAAAGGAAATCAGTCCTGGGTGTTCTTTGGAAGGACTGATGCTAAAGCTGAAACTCCAATACTTTGGCCATCTCATGCAAAGATTTGAGTCATTGGAAAAGACTCTGATGCTGGGAGGGGTTGGGAGCAGGAGGAGAAGGGGACGACAGTGGATGAGATGGCTGGATGGCATCACCACCTCGATGGACATGAGTTTGAGTGAACTCTGGGAGTAGGTGAATGACAGGAAGGCCTGGCGTGCTGCAATTCATGGGGTCACAAAGAGTCGGACATGACTGAGTGACTGAACTGAAGCTTTATATTGCTTTTAGAAGGTTGTCTTCAGTGATCATTTGAAGTTTTTTTCTTAGTAAATGAAACTTGAAGGAAATTTTTCTTTGTAAATGAGAAACAAACCACCAAACTGTCTCTCAAAGTAGCTGTGTTTTGTAATCTCACCAGTAATGAATAAGAGTTCCTGTTTCTTCACACTTTACACACTTGTGAGCATTTAGAGGTGTCAGTGTTTTGGATTTTGGCCATTCCAATAGGTTTATAGGGGTTTCCCTGGTGGATCAGTGGTAAAGAATCCATCTGCGAATGCAGGAGATGCAGGTTTCATCACTAGATTGGGAAGGTCCCTGGAGAAGGAAATCCCTCCAGTTTTCTTGCCTGGGAAATCCCATGGACAGACGAGCCTGGCAGGCTACAGTCCATGAGATTGCAAGAGTCAGATACGACTTAGTGGCTAAACCACAAACACAACACATTCCATTTTAGGTAATCTGTAATATCCATCAGCAGTAGAAGAGAAGAGGAATCATGAGGGCGTAAACTAATAAGGGGAATGGAAATACAGAGGAGGTCATGAAGAGTCAGATGACTTAGCAACTAAACAACAAAAACAGCATTAGGTTTATAATGAAATCTTACTGTTTTAGTATTTAATTCTCTAATCATAAATGATATGGGCCATCTTTTGATATTTGCCATCTGTATATATGTTGTTTGGTGAGGTGTCTGTTCAGGTCTCTTGCGTATGAAAGCATTTTTTTTGTTGACGTATAGTTGATTACTGTATTATGTTTATTTCAGGTGTATAGCATAGTGATTCAGTGTTTTTGTTGTTTATACTCCATTTAAAGTTTTTATGAAATAATGACTGTATTTCCCTGTGCTGACTATATTTCTTGTATATACTTATACAAGAATAAGTATAGTCTTGTTACTTATCTTTTTTTTTTGGTGTAGTTTGTATCCCTTAATCTCATGTATCCATCTTGTCCCTCCCTACTTCCTTGTCTATTTTAAAAAATTGAGTTGGTTGTTTTCTTATCATTTTGAATATTCTTCATATATTCTGAAATCCAATCCTTTATCAGATGTGTTTTTTGCAAATATTTTCTTCTACTTTACGGCTTGTCGTTACATTCTTTTGACATTATCTTTTGCAGCACAGAGATTTAAAATTTGGCAAAGTCAAATTCATCATTTTTTTCTTTCATAAATTGTGCTTTTGGTGTTAGACTGAAACATCATCACCAGACCCAAGGTTATTTAGATTTTCTTATCTTTTATATTTTAAGAGTTATGTAGTTGTGCTTATATTGCCCCTCCCTTCTTGCATGCTGTCTACTTTTTTCTGTTAGAGCCTTTAGCATATTTTTTTGAACCTTCGGCGTATTTATCATAATTGTTCTAAATTCCTGATCTGATAATTCCAGCATCCCTGCCCTGTCTGGTCTGATGCTTATTTCTCTGTCTCTTCATGTTTTCTGCCTTTTGGTATTCCTTGTAGTTTTTTCCTTGATAGTCAGATACAAAATGTGGGTAAAAGAAACTGTTGTAAGTAGGCTTTTAGTAATGTAGTAGTAGGATTTGGGGGAGGGAAAGTCTTCTGCAGTCCTGTGCTTAGGTCTCAGTCTTATGGTGGGCCTGTGCTCTATACTGTTCTGTGAACTTCACTACTATGTCCCAGTTTTTTGTGCGTTTTTTTTTTTTTTTTTTTCCCTCTCTCAGGTGGTACAGGATAGCTGGAGGGAGCTGGAGTGGTATATTTCTCTTTCCCCACGTGGAAGACTAGAACAGGCTAGAGTTGGTTATTTCCCTTTAACTGGTTCAGTTATGCTCTGATAAAACCCCAGCAGTTTAGTCTCTGTTAAACAGTTTCTCCAGACTTATTAAGAACAGTGTTCTGGCATATTTCAGAATAGTTCCTTTTCCCCTCCCGTTGCCAAAAGCAGTGTGGAGTTTTTCTTCAGTATTAACTGTGAGGACCTGTTTGGGCTCCTGAAGGTCACACTTACGGAAATATCAGGGCTCCTCCTGTAACTGGGTTCCCCTGGAGATATGAAGCCTTAGAGTTGTCCACACTGAGATTCCGGCAATTCAGTAGTTAACAGTTCAGGTTATCTTACCCCAGCACTGGGTCCTGAAGATGTTTCCATGCCACTAAGTCATGATTTTCTAATATTCTGCTCTCTCTCCAATTATGGATGCTGTTGTTTGCCCTGTGACCTCACTTGTCTGATGGATCTAAGAAGAGTTGTTGATTTTTCAGTTTGTAGCTGATTTTTCTTTTTGTTACGATGGAGTGGTGACTTTTAAACTCCTTCCGTGCTGGACTGGAAACCAGAAGTCTCCAGTTATCATTCGATAATATAATTTGTTACAGATTGGTTTTTCAAATTCTTACACATCTCATAAACCATATTGAAGATTATAAAAGTTAATTTTTCAAAAAGCCAAAAATAAAGTAAAAAAATGATTGCTCATACAAAGTCTTACTTACTTATAGTTCATACATAGTCTCCATTCTAGCCATAATTTAGTCAAAATAGCACAGCCTACAAAAACTTTCCCATATTATTGTTTTCTGTAAGAAAATAAAAATCATTAGAATCTTTCAGTTTTTTAGTTACCACTACAAGGAATGAATAGTCTGCTAATTTTTCAGCATGCACATTGCTCTCCACTCTTGAGCAAGAACTAAACCAATATTAACTTTTGTAATAATTTCACATCTTAAAAAAATATAGGAGAGTAGAATGTTGCTCTAAATATGACATTTTGTAGCTCATTTTTAAAGCATAAATGCTAATAAACAGACCATTATTAGTTTGTTATTCGGTCAATGCAAGAAAAGTAGGATTCTTCAATCTAAGATTTACCCAGCTGTTTGAACAGCAACAGAGCAGGTATACTGTGTTTGAGAATGCGCTTGCCGTGCTTAATCTGTCAGTCACGTCTGACTCTTTGCGACCCATGGACTGGACCTGCTAGGCTCCTCTATTCATGGGGATTCTCCAGACAAGAATACTGGAGTGGGTTGCCATGCCCTTCTCTAGGTGATCTTCCCAACCCAGGGATTGAACCCAGGTCTCCCCAGTTGCAGGTGGATATTGTACATTATGCTTCTTTAAGAAATTTGATTGGTTTTTTTACTTAAAAAGTTAATCCTAAAATAAATTTTATTTTCTTCAGAGATATCTATAGACTATAAATATAAAGTCTAGATTTATTCTGGATGAGAACTAATAAAGATTTACTTCAGTTTATCATATGACAGTAAATAATTAGAATATTAAGCTAGCATACCTAATTTGATGTTTAACATTATTTCCCATTGGTTTCATACCAGCCCAATATAGGTTTGAAGACAGAATAATCTAGTCAATGGTACTGTGGGCTAGCTACAATCACAGATAAAAGAGAAATATTTCACAATAAAAAGTCTAAAGAGGAGTATGGTAATATATAAAAGGTTCAGTTATCTAAGGATATTTTAAATGAAGTGCCGTTTAACGCTGTGTACTGCTGAAAAAAATTTTCAGAAAGAAGTATGTTTATGTCATTGAATTATTTATCTACGGGGTTAACATTAATCACTTGTGTTCAATGACTCAAAGAATACTCTTCCTTTTAAATTTATTATTAAGGAAATATGGGAGATGGTAGTCATTCTTCACTTTCTTACATCTAGTCCCTGAAATGCTCAGCACTGAAAAAATTCACAACAACAAATCATACTGTAATTGATGAATTCTTTAATCCAATATTCTATTATCCCTGCATGGTCTACAGTATTGAGTTCCTGTTTTGTTTGCTGAGAAGCTTATGCTGTTCTTATTTGCAGCTTTCTGAGGAGCATTCCTCCTTCTAGTAATATTAAACAACTCAGTAACAGTTAAGTTATTACCACAACAGAAATGAAACTGAGACGGCCAGAGTCTGCCTTGTTTTTTCCTTCCCTCTGAGGTTCTTCTAGCGTGCGACTAGAAGGCCATTCATGGTACTTCGTGCTTATGCGCTGTCTTCTATGGATAAACAATTCCCAAGACAATATGTGCCTTTTATAGCAAAAAAATCAGTGAGACTAACTTAAAAAACCTCAGCCTGATACAGGGTATTATAACTTTGAAGTAAAAATTCAAAACATCACATAGCAACTATTGTGAATATGATGACAGGCTGTAATATGTTCATCCTTGGGAAAGGCATCACGTTGTTCATGGGCTTTGTTGAGGCTCATAGTCTAGATATCAGTTAAACAGAAAAAGGTTGAGCTTCAGTGAGATAATATCCTGCAGCCCTGGAAGTCAGAGAGAAACTGTCCTGCTGCTTGCCTGCTGAGGCAGAGTATCCAGTTTCCATATTCCCGTTCAGTTTGGCTCTTTGAGTGAGATTACCTTTAAACATTGCATATCAGGCAGATGCTAGTATCTTGGACCCTTAAGGAGGGCATTGTCCATTCTGGGGTCCACTGTCTCAGGGGGTGGGTAAGCATGGCTTACAGTGGACATTCACAGGCAGATGCAGAGTTTTTCCTTAGAGGCACTTCCTGGGAACAAGCAGAGCTAACATGCTCTGTATCACAGACGATGCTGTGTGGTCTCTGGGCGCTTGCTGCAGTTCCCCAAAGGTCCTAGTACTGGCACGGTTCTCCGAAGTGTCTGAATGCTGACCTCATTTTTCTCAATGCCAGTCCATTCATCTCTTCTTTATTCATAATGTATGCTTTATTTGCTCTTGAAGTAATTGCTGCTTCTTATTATTACAAAAAAATGTTTACATTAACCATAAATGACCCTTTACTGTCTTTTTCCAGATCATATTTATTTTTCCATTAGCTTGCAATTCCATTTGAATATAAAGTCGTGTAACATGTTTGTTAATAATGTTCCTGCCATGCAGCCCAAAATTGTTCTGGATTGAGGACCTGTGGCCAATGTTTGGAACAACCTGGCTGTGGCTGGTGCAACGATCCTAGTAATACTGGAAGAGGACACTGCATTGAAGGGTCTTCCCGGGGACCAATGAAGCTTGTTGGAATGCTTAACAATGAGATGCTTCTTGATACCAGTCTTTGTCCTAAAGAGAAGAACTATGAGTGGTCCTTTATCCAGTGTCCAGGTAATAAAAATATTCTGAAAGAAATTTTAATTTCTGCTCAAGGACACCAAGAATTACTTTCCTTTCTTATAAAAAGATTTAGGAAAAAAAATAATGAAAATGAGACTGAAAATAAAGGTTAAAAAAATTCTTTCCAATATCCATGTTTGTTATATAGGTGATATTATCTTTGGAATCATTAAATAGGCTAACCAGATGCATGATATATAACTGTCAGATTTGGTTTCATGTGAACTACAAGGAAAAATAATATTGGTTCCATACCAAATTTCTGTACTATAGTATAGTCTTTTATTGTTTATAATATAATATCTTAGACTTCAAAGGCAACTCAGAGGATTCAGTCAAGCTTCGTGCTAAGTATGGAAATATTTTTGTGTAATATGCCCGATAGAGTCATTTGACCTTTGATGTTTGGTGTCAGTCAATTTTGAAGGTCAGTAAAGCTTTTAGAGTTTTTAAAATAGGAAGTTGGTTCTTATATGGAATAAAATCAACCTCTTGAAAAATTAATTTATTCAGTGTATTTCTATTGAGTGCCCACTATGTGCAAAGAGTGTTTTACATTCTAGGAGCATAAGAGTTTAAAAAGTTGACTAAAACTGCATTAATTGAGCCTAAAGTGAAAGTGAAAGTTGCTCAGTCCTGTCCAACTTTTTGAGACTCCATGGACTATACAGTCCATGGAATTCTCCAGACCAGAATACTGGAGTGGGTAGTCTTTCCCTTCTCCAGGAGATCTTCCCAACACAGGGATCGAACCCAGGTCTCCTGCGTTGCAGACAGATTCTTTACTAGCTGAGCCACCAGGTAAACACTTAGTTGAGCCTAATTGTATTCTAATTGAAATTAATCACACACACACACTGTGTGTGTGGTTATAAGTTATATGGTCATAAGTCCTATTAAATAAGTCAAGGAAGGGAGATAAGGCTTGCAATTTAAAATAGAGTGGTAAGAGACGATCTGTCGCAGGAGAAATGGTTGTTAAACATCTCAAGTAGATGAGGGAGTGAACCATGGGGCTGTCTGGGGAAGGAATGTTCCAGAAGACACAAGGACTGGGTGAGATAGTTTATTTATGAGATGAACCTGGGAAGCGTAATTGAAGCAATAGAGAGTTTCAGAGAAGAGAAGAAAACCAATAATATGTGCATTATGAAGCTAGATACTGTACTGGAAAATATGAACTCAGACCCACTGGGACCTTTGAAGAAATATGTAGAATGCTCCTCAGGGTTAAACCACTGAAGGACTAGGAGAGTGGGGTATTGATACACTAACTCTCCTCCATTGAGAGTTGAGTGACACCTTTGAGGGTGTGGAACTTCTGCGCTGTGCCAGCATGTCTGAGTAATAACTTGACCTGATACCAGTAGATATCCTGAGGCAAAAAGGCAGAAGATACTGTGGAACTTGCCTTTGGCGAGGCATTGACTGGGCGCTGCACTGAAACGAAGTAGACTGAGGAAACGTGACACTTCTTCATAAGCTTTAGAAGACGAGGGACTAACTGCTGGCTCATACAACAGCATGGCTGAATCTTTAGTACACTTGGCCTAGTGAGAAGCCGGACCAAAAGGCCACGTGTTGTACTATGGGGATGGAAGAGATGAGTTATTTGCCAGAAGTAGTAAAGGCAGAGATTTCCTTCAAGAGGGCTTCACAATGAAACTTTTGGGGTTATGAAAATGTTCTTCTTCATACTGTGGTGGTTGATAATGACTCTGTGCATTTGTCAAGCCATACAGAATACTACCGAAAATAAACTCTCCTGACTGCAAATTAAAAAAAAAAAGTCAATCAACCAGGATGTCAGAGAATGCAAACCGTGACAAGTAAATGTAACTGTATTACGAATGCCATAACGTCATCAAAAAAATGAGCTGATCGAAGTAACCTTGGAAAATAGTGTTTTGTTTGAATACTGTGAAACTAAAGCAAAAAATTATATAAACATTATATTCTAATTGGTAAATTTGTTTCTCGCATAGTGTAGGTTAACAATTCTAACAATACTTTATATGTTTACTAGGTTGGGACAAATATATAAATTAATTGTATTTTATATGAGCCAGGTTTCTCACTGTCAGAGAAAAAAGTTAAAAATATGCAGAGTAAAGACTATAAAGAACCTTGTGTAGAATTCCCTGGCCTTCCAGTGGTTTGGACTCTATGGTTCCACTGCAGGAGGCACAGGGTTGATCCCTGTTCAGGAAACTAAGATTCCCCCCATGCCGTGTGGCACAGCCGAAAAAAAAAAAAAAAAAAAAAAAAAA
>SJYV01038415.1:13938-26971 GCA_006410875.1 Neotragus pygmaeus | reverse complement strand
AAAAAAAAAAAAAAAAAAAAAAAAACTAAGCAAAACAAAAGAACCTGTGGTATTGGTTTCACGTATAAGCATAAATTAAAGTTTATTTTAATATTTATATATATGTAGATGTGTGATGTATATATACATATATTTTCTAGTTTAGTTCTTCAAGAAGGCCTAGAAGCCACCGTGCCCCAGGAGCAATGAACATCTTCAGTGCCCACATCCTGGTTTCAAAATACTGTTTCCAATGAGACGAACTAGGACTGTTTGGCGAAATGACTGATTCTACAACTGAGGCAGGGAGAATACAAGATTAGCCTGAAGTATTCCCTAGGCCAGAAAGTAAGAAAGTGCTCAAAACGAAACAAAGGAGAATGGAAGCATGTCAAAGGGGCATAGTCAACCTGAAAGAGTTCTCAGTGGGTCAAATCTGGGCGAAAAAATAGCGACTGTATTGGATTGTAACCCAAAGAACAGAACACATATGCATGATTCTTCACTGATTTAATGATGGAATAAGTAATACACAAGTAAAAATGGATAAACATTTCTTACAGAAAATTCCAAATAATAAAAATAAAATGAAGGACTTCCCTGGAGGTCCAGTGGTTAGAACTCTGCGCTTCCAATGCAGGGGCCCGGGTTTGATCCCTGGTTGGGGAATTAAGATCCTGCAGGATGCATGATGTGGGCAAATATATAAACGAAGAATGAACGAAGGAAATAAAAAATTGCTGTTCGAATCCCATAGTAGTTAAGTGCTGTGAGAAGAATCTGCTTAAGAATGTTCAAATTAGTGGGTGAAACTTTGAAGAGAAACAAGATATTTGTGTAGCTTCTAAGTATCTTCTTCAAAAGTATTTATAGGTGGTTCGAACATATGTCCACAAATTACCTTGACACTTGTTCCTCTAGGAACTGAACTGAACTGAAGTCGCTGTCATGTCCAGCTCTTTGCGACCCCATGGACTATAGCCTACCAGGCTCCTCAGTCCATAGAATTTTCCAGGCAAGAGTACTGGAGTGGGTTTGCCATTTTCTTCTTCTTTCTCTAGGAAGTGGAGCTTAATTTCTTTACCCCCACGTGTGAATTGGACATGATGACTCACTTTTAATGAAGAGTGTGTGGAAGGGAAATATTGTAACTTTACAGTAGAGCGCGTAAGGTGACATCACCTTGAACAAGTGATCAGGGTTCATACCACCAGTGATAAGTCATGTTAATGTCATGTACCCCTGATGTTATGTGGTAAGAAGGACACTTCACTTTGTGATATTCTTCCCCCAAATCTGTAACCCAGTTGAGTCCTGAGCAAACATCAGACTAACCCAGATTGAAGGACATTTTCAACATATTTGACCAGCACTCTAGGAAGGAATCTGCTTCCAGGCTCATTCACATGTTTGCACAATTCGGTGCCTTGTGTGTAGGACTGAGGTGACTGTTTCTAAGAGCCCAGGAGACCACTTGGGCTCTAAGAGAGTGCTCACGTTCTCTCCCCCATCCCTCTTCCATCTCCAGAACAAGCAGTTTAGAGTCTCCTCAATTGAAATGCAAACACCCACATCTTATATCTCTTTCTTCAAGACCAGTGCCTTTGGAGGGATAAACTGACTGAGTCCATTTAGGATGATCTCCCTTTCTCAAAGCCAGCTGTGCCGTGTGACATAACCTCGTCATCAGTCAGTGACTGTCCCATCATATGTGCAGGTTCCTACCTCACACAGTGGAACAGAATCTGCCTGCCAGTGCAGGGGATGCAAGTTCGATCCCTGGGTCGGGAAGATCCCCTGGAGCAGGAAACGGCAACCCACTCCAGTATTCTTGCCTGAAAAACTCCATGGACAGAGAAGCCTGGCAGGCTACAGCCCATGGGGTCTCAGAGAGAGTCAGACACAGTGACTGAACACGAGCTACCACACGCAGGATGAGGCCATCAGCATTTGATTAAATAACTGAGGTATTACCACCTGCATTCATTGATGCATAAGACTAACCAGCATACCTTACTACAGTTTACCCATTTACAGTGTAGAACTCAGTGGATTTTAGCATATTCACAGACTTTTGCAACCATCACTACAATCAGTTTAAAAACATTTTATCATCTCCCAGAGAGAGCTTGTACTTCCTAGCAGTCACTGCCTGTTCACCCTGCCTACCCTTGTCAGCTATGGATTGCCTATTCTGATCATCTTAATAAATTAGTTGTACTTTTTTGACTGGCTTCTTTCATACTGGCATGATGTTTTCAAGGTTTATCTATGTTGTGGCCTATAGCAGTACTTCACTTCTCTTTATTACCAAATAATATTCCATTATGTGAATACGCCATGTTTTATTTATTCATTTGCTATTTGGTGGACTTTTGAGTGTTTCTGATTTTTGGTTTTTAAAATATGCTTCTTGAATGCTATGTACAAGTTTATGTGTGGACATATTTTCATTACACTAGGAATGAGATATCTGGGTCAAATGGTAACTGTGTTTAACCTTTGGAAGGACCACCTGACTGAAAGCAAGGCATGAGGGTTGCAATTATTCTACATCCTTGCACACACTGCTTATTTCATATTGTTTCGATTATAGTCATCGTTGTGGGTGTGAAGTGGTATCTCACTGTGGTTTTGATTTGCAGTTATTTGGTGACTAATGATGTTGAATATCTTTTCATGTGTTTATTAGCTACCAATATTTCTTCTTTTGAGAAATGTCTGTCAGATTCTTTGCCCATTGTTTAATTGGGATATTTGTCTTTTTATTATTGGACTGTAAAGCTTCTTTGTATATTCTGAATATAATAAGTCCCTTACCAAAGATTGATTTGCAAGTATCTTCTCCCATTCTGTGGGTGTCTTTTAACTTTCTTGACAGTGTCCTTGAAGCACAAGTTTTAAATTTTAATGATTTTTTTCTGTTTTTTTCTTTTCTTTCTTGTGCTGTTGCTTTCATCCCTGTGAAATCATGTGTAATAAAAGATCCCAAAGATTTTCATCTCTATTTTCTTTTTAGATGTGTAGTTTTATCTCTTACATTTTTTATCTCTTACATTTAGGTCTTTGATCTGTTTTGAGTTAACTGTCTGTAGGATGAAATAGGGACCCAATGTAATTCTTTTTTACATGACTATCTGAGTGTCCCAGCACCATTTGTTGGAAAGACTATTCTTGTCTTACTACATTTATTTTTAATTGTATATATGTTTTTAATCTTTATAAATTGAATTTTAGTCATTTTATATTTTCCATTTCTCTCCTCATTTTCATATTTTACTTTGTACTCTTGAGTATATGAAGCATACTTTAAATAGCTGTTTTAAAAATCCTTCTCTACCCATCCCAACTGGTATGATGTTTTATCTGTTTCTATTGGGTGTGTGTGTGTGTGTGTGTGTGTGTGTGTGTGTGTGTGTGTGTGTGTNGTTTATCTATGTTGTGGCCTATAGCAGTACTTCACTTCTCTTTATTACCAAATAATATTCCATTATGTGAATACGCCATGTTTTATTTATTCATTTGCTATTTGGTGGACTTTTGAGTGTTTCTGATTTTTGGTTTTTAAAATATGCTTCTTGAATGCTATGTACAAGTTTATGTGTGGACATATTTTCATTACACTAGGAATGAGATATCTGGGTCAAATGGTAACTGTGTTTAACCTTTGGAAGGACCACCTGACTGAAAGCAAGGCATGAGGGTTGCAATTATTCTACATCCTTGCACACACTGCTTATTTCATATTGTTTCGATTATAGTCATCGTTGTGGGTGTGAAGTGGTATCTCACTGTGGTTTTGATTTGCAGTTATTTGGTGACTAATGATGTTGAATATCTTTTCATGTGTTTATTAGCTACCAATATTTCTTCTTTTGAGAAATGTCTGTCAGATTCTTTGCCCATTGTTTAATTGGGATATTTGTCTTTTTATTATTGGACTGTAAAGCTTCTTTGTATATTCTGAATATAATAAGTCCCTTACCAAAGATTGATTTGCAAGTATCTTCTCCCATTCTGTGGGTGTCTTTTAACTTTCTTGACAGTGTCCTTGAAGCACAAGTTTTAAATTTTAATGATTTTTTTCTGTTTTTTTCTTTTCTTTCTTGTGCTGTTGCTTTCATCCCTGTGAAATCATGTGTAATAAAAGATCCCAAAGATTTTCATCTCTATTTTCTTTTTAGATGTGTAGTTTTATCTCTTACATTTTTTATCTCTTACATTTAGGTCTTTGATCTGTTTTGAGTTAACTGTCTGTAGGATGAAATAGGGACCCAATGTAATTCTTTTTTACATGACTATCTGAGTGTCCCAGCACCATTTGTTGGAAAGACTATTCTTGTCTTACTACATTTATTTTTAATTGTATATATGTTTTTAATCTTTATAAATTGAATTTTAGTCATTTTATATTTTCCATTTCTCTCCTCATTTTCATATTTTACTTTGTATTCTTGAGTATATGAAGCATACTTTAAATAGCTGTTTTAAAAATCCTTCTCTACCCATCCCAACTGGTATGATGTTTTATCTGTTTCTATTGGGTGTGTGTGTGTGTGTGTGTGTGTGTGTGTGTGTGTGTGTGTGTGTGTCTGTATTTACTGGTCATGGATCAAAATTTCCAGGATGATTATTTTTGATGGTATTTTCTGGACATTGTGATTTTTTTGTATGTTATTCAGCTTTATTTCTTTTAGTGTGTTGGATTTTATTCTGCCGTGAAGTTATGTTACTTTGAAGATTGTTTTTCAGATTTGTCAAGGCCTGTACATAGCAGCCCTAAGTTCAGTGCTAATTTATTCCCACTACTAAGACAGTGCCTTCTGTGGTCTCTATATGATGCCCTTTGTATTAAGTGGTCTCTTCACTCTGACTAGTGGGAATACAAGCTATTTCCAATCCGATATGAGTTCTCTGATGGTTCTTTCTCCAGCTTTACAGAATTTCACATTGTGTTCATTATTCAACCAAAGATTCAAGGGCACCCATTTGCAGATTGCTGAGTGCAGCTCTCTGTTCCCTAATATTTGCCTCACAAAGTCTGGAACCATGGCCTTCCTGAACTTTGATCTTTTCTCAACTATGTGAGGGTTTGGGGTTCCTTCCCTGAACTGTAGCCTCAAATCTGCCTCCAGGTAGCAAGTCAAGGCAGTCATATTTTGTTTTCCTTTTCCTCAAGGATGCCATTTCTGAACTGCCTATTATATTTGAAAGTAGTCATTTCATATATTTTGTTTGGTTTCCTTATGGTTTACAGTAGAGGTCAATTCTCACAGTGATTAATCCTTCATGGGAAGAAGTGGAAATCTTTTAGTGTTTTTATTTATAATGAATTTCTTGTAAATAGCATACACTACTTGCTTTTTTGTTTTTAAAATCTATTCTGATAGTCTCTGTCTTTTATCAAATTGTGTAGTCCATTTAGATTTAATATAATGTTGTATTACTGAGTTTAGTTCTACCCTCAGAGTATTGGTTTTTAAAATTTCCTTTATTTTTCTCTGCATTTGTTCTTCCCTTTGCCTTTTTTAGATTAATTGAGTGTTTTTAAAGTCCACTTTTATCACTTTTATTGGATTTTTAGCTATACCTCTTTTGTGTTTTTTTTAGTGACTGCTGTAGTGATTGTAATAGTCATCTTTATCTTATCACAGTCTACCTTGAATCAATATTATACTACTCCATGTATAAGGTAAGAATATTACAAAAGTGTAATCCATTTGCTCTTTTCCTGTCCTTTGTGTAATTATTGCCATATATTTTACTCCTGTGTATGTTATTAACCACATAATACATTTTTTTAACTTTAAAAGGATAGTTTTCTCATAAGGAAATCATAGTAATAAAAAATCTTTTTGTTTACCCACGTATTGACCATTTTCTGTGAACTTTGCTGTTTCCTATTGATCTGAATTTTTTTTTGTTTTGCTGTAACATTTCTTTAGCTTGATAACTTTTATGTAACATTTTAAAATGATGTGTTTCTAAATTGTGGCTATAAGTTGGCTTTCATACATCTGAAAAATTTTCTATTGTGTGTCCATATTTGAAGGATATTTTTACTGGTAATAGCATTCTATGTTGATGGATACATTTTTTTAGTAATTAGAAGATTTAATTTCTTATTCTTCGGGCTTCTACTTTCTCTTAAGAATCCTTTGTCAGTTTTTTTTGTTTCTCTTTTGAAAGCAGCATGTCTTTTTCTTCCCTCTGACTTTTTAAAATACATGTTTTTCCTTAGTTTTTAATGTCAGTAATTTTATTTTATTTTATTTATTTATTTATTTTTTTAATTTGACTTTACAATGCTCTATTGGGTTTGTGATACATCGACATGAATCCACCACAGGTGTACACAAGCTCCATATGACGTACCTAAGCAGTAGTTTCCTTTTTTAAATTATGACGTCTATTTGCTCTGTAGATGTTTCGCATCATGTTTGTAAACTCTTCTGCCATTATCTCTTCAGATATTGCCTCCATCCTATTTGAAGGCTTTGCTTCACTTATGTTAGGCTTTTTCACCATGTCCCCGTCTTTGCTTACTGTCTTGTCTGTATTTTACATCCTTGTATCTTCCTTGATCAGTATTTCAATTCGCTTATTCTTTCTTCACATTTTTCCAATTTTCTCTTAGAACTATGTTTTAATTATCATTATTTAACATAACACTTCAGGACTTCTGTATTGTATTAAAACAGTTTTATTCATGATTCTATATCATTTGTTTTCCTGAATTCTGCTAGGCAGTTCTGCCAGACAATCCTGATTTGTCTCTTATGGTTCAAGTCATCTGGCCGCTTTATTGATTTTGGGTGATCTCAGAATTCTTTACTCACACATCTGGTAGTCTGAACTGAATGGTTGATCTCGGAGTCCTCAGCTACAAATGATTATTCTCTGCTGTATTTGGTCTGTTATCCTCCAGAAGTGTAGACTGGGCTGCCCTACATGGTATTTTTAAAATAGAACTCTGAGAGAGAGAGAGAGAGCAGAGTATATTTCCCTCTTGAGGCCTAAGCTCAAAATTTCCATACCATCACTTCTACATTCTACTGTTCTGAAAAAGTCTGGATGCCTATTCATGTTTAGAAAGTGGGAAGAAATTGTACTTTTTCAGTGAGAGCAAGGATAAAGTAATATTATCGATGGTGTACATACAGAGATGAGAACAATTAGGGTGAATTATTTCTCATCTCATCTAATTAGTTCTGTTTTGTTTATTGACACATACATACAATCTTTCATTTTAAAGGGTACAATTCCATGGACTTTAGTATGACTACCGGGTGTGCAACTATCACCATCATATAATTCCAGAGCACTTCAATTACCCCCAAACAAAATTCCATACCCTTTACCCATCACTATCTATTCATTTTCCCCTCTAATACCTGAAAATGACTACTTTCTTTTCTCTGTGTATATGTCTATTCTGGACATTTCATTTAAACGCAGTCATATAATGTGTCTTTTAGTGTCTGACTTCTCTCACTTAGCATACATTTTTGAGGTTTATCCATACTGTGGCGTATATCAGTCCTTCACATCTTTTTTATGACTGAGTAATATTAAATTCTGGAGAAGGAAATGGCAATCCACTTCAGTAGTCTTACCTGGCAAATGGCATGAACAGAGGAGCCTGGTGGGCTACAGTTCATGGGGTCTCAGAGAGTTGGATACGACTGAGCGTCTGACACTTTCACTTCACTTTCAATATTAAATTGCATACCACATATTTATACCTCATCAGTTCATGGATCTTCAGCTTATTTCCACTTTTTTGCTGTTATGAATATTGCTGCTATGAATGTTTGTATGTAAGTTTTTGTATGAACATGTTTTCTCTTTGGTATTTATCTAGGAGTTGATGTTTTTGGTAAATGGTACATGTATATTTAACCTTTTAAGGAATTGCCAGACTTTTTCCAGAGCTATTGCATCATTTTATGTTATAGCCAGCAGTGTGTATTGGATCTAATAACTCTCTTCACCAATACTGGTTATTCATCATTTTCTTTATTATCCTTCTACTTGATGTGAAGTGGTAGCTCATTGTGGTTTTGTTTCATATTTCTCTTATGACTTATGTTCTTTTCATTTGCTTAGTGGCTACTTATGTTCTTTCTATGGGAAATGTCTGTTTAAATCATTTGCCCACTTAAAAAATTAAGTTGTTTTTTAAATTATAGAATTTTAAGAGTTATTTATATGTTCTGAATATAAGATCCTTACAAGACATATGATTCTCAGATATTTTCCCCTATTCTGTGGGTTGTGTCTTCACTTTCTTGATGGTATCATTTGAGACACAGTTTTTAAAATTTTTTCATTTTGGTGGTGTCTAGAATATCTTTTTGTGTTAGTTACTTAAGCTTTTGATGTTATATCTAAGAAACTGTCACCTAGTCCAAAATCATGAAGATTTGTATCTATATTTTCTTCCAACATTTTTATAATTGTAGTTCTTAAATTTTTGATCATTTTTAGTTAATTTTTATATGTTGTGAAGTGTGGGTCCAAATTCATCCTTCTGTATGTGAATATCAAGCTGTCCCAGCACCATTTGTTGAAAAGACTCTTATTTCCCCATTTAAACTTGACACCTTTGTTGAATATCAGTAGGCCATAGATGTATGGTATTATTTCTGTATCTAATTCTGTTTCATGATTTACATATCTATCCTTATGACAATTACACATGGTTTAATTATTAAGACATTGAAATAAGTTTTGAAATTGGAAAGTGTGAGTACCTTTAACACTGTTATTATCAAGACTTTTTTGCCTAGTCTGGGCTTCTGTTTCTCAATATGAATTTTAGGACCTGCTGTTTATTCCTATAAAAAGAAATCTTTTGGAATTTGCATTGGATATGCAGATCAGTTAGGATGAATTGCCATCCGAATATGAAGTCTTCTAATTCATGAATGCAGGTGCCTTTTCACTAACTTTTTTCAATGTTATTTTGTAGTTTTCTTAACTTCATTTTCAAATTTTTCATTGTAAATGTATATCAATACAATGAAACTGATTTGTCTGTAAGTGACCTGTAACATTGTTGAGGACATTAGTAGACTAAATAATTTGTATAGATTTCTTAGTTTTCTGTATGTGAGATTATGTCATGTGCAAGCAAAGTTAGTTTTCTTCTTTTTAAATCTGGTTGCTTTTTTTTTTCTTTTCCTTGCCTCATTGCCCTGTCTAGAACCTCCAGTACACTGCTGTTAGAAGTGACAAGTGAAGACAATTTTGTCTTGGTCTTCAGTCTTTCACCATTAAATATGACGTTAGCTATGAAGTTTTTATACATGTCCTTTATCAGGTTAAAACAATTGCCTGCTGTTCCTAGTTTGTTAAGTTCGCTTTGCTTCTGTGTTTTGGAAGTGTTTGTGAATAATTCTTACTTCTCCTTAAAGTGTTTGGTAGAATTACTGAGTTAAGCCTCCTGCTTTTGGGCTCCTATTTTCTGGCACTTTGTTGATTTCTAACTCGGTCTCCTTACTGTTATAGCCTATGCATATTTTCTTGGTAGTATCTTCCTAGGAATCTCCCGCTTTCATCTAGGTTATCTGCTTTATTGACTTGCAGCTGCTCATAGTGTTTCCCTACAGTCTTTTTTCCCAGTCTTTATCAGTAGTATGTCTCATCTTTCATTACTGATTTTAATAGTGTCTTCTTAAATTTCTTTGTTAGTCTAGCTAAAGCTTTGTTGATCTTGTTGCACATTGCAAGTAACAGTTTGTATTTGACTTTATTGATTTTCTTTATTCTGTTCCTACTCTGCATTTTATTTTCACTCTGATTTTTATTAATTTCCTTTCTTCTGCTTGCTTTCAGTTTAGTTTTCTATTAATTTTTTAGTTTATTAACGTGCAAAGTTAGATTGATATGAGACCTTTTTTGTTTTGAATGAAGGCTTTTACAATATAAATCTCTTTCTGAACAGTCTTCTGGCTGCATCTTGTAAGATTTTTGGTATGTTATGCTTTATTTTAGTTTGTCTGAAAGTAATTTTTAAGTTTCTTATGATTGTTTTTGATCCATTTGTTACTTAGAAACGTGTAATTTCCATAATTTGTGGTTTTTCCATAGATTTCTAATTTCATTCAGTTGTAGTTAGAGAACATACTTTATATTACTTCAGTCCTTTTAAATTTATTGAAGTTTAAGACCTGATGAGGTTTTTTTTATGTGTAATTGAGAATGAAGTATATTCTGTTGTTAAATGGATTTTTAAATTTATTTCTATTTGGTCCAATTGGTTTATAGTGTTTTCTAAGTCTTCTAATACCTTGCTGATCATCTGTCTAGTTCTTTTATTCACTATTGAAAGTGAAGTATTGAAGTCTCCAGCTATTTTTGTTGAATTCTTTATTTCTATTTTAATTTCCGTCAGTGATTGCTCCATGTAGTTTAAGGTTCTGTTGTTAGATACATGTATGTTTACAATTTCTATATCTTATTGATGGATTGTCCTCTTTATCATTATAAAATGTCCCTCTTCATCTCTGGTAAAATTTTAAAAGCCATTCCAACTTTCTTGTGGTTGCTGTTTGTATGTAAATATTTACATGTGTCTCCTATAAAGGATACATAGTTAGCTCTTTGTCTTTCATCTAGTCTGTCTTTTCTGCCTTTTGATTGAATCATTTGATCTATTCACATTTAATGTTATTTTTGATGTAATTGGATTTCTGTTATTTTTCCCCTGTATATGATGAATTTGGTTCTTCCACTTTTCATTTATTTATTTTGCAGTAAGTAAATATTTTATAATATCGCATTTTAATTTTTAATAACTTTTTCATTATATTTTTTGAGCTATATTCTTAGTGGTTACTCCAGGGTTTTCTTAATATCTTAACTTATTAAAATATGCTTCATTTATGCTAACATAGTTCCAATGAGATAAAATGATATTACTTTTATAAGTCTAATTTCTTTCTTCTCTTTTTGTGGTATTGTCATATGTATTACATCGACATATGTTGCAAACCAAAGAGTACATTTTACAGTTATCACTTTAGATAATTTCATGTCTTTTAAAGAATCTGAGGGGAAAAAAGGAGGATGAGTATTTACTTTTAGCTTTTGTTAATCTTTGTATTTACCGTTTCTAGTTTTCTTCATTTGTTCCTGTGAATCTGTGTTACCATCTAGTAATACCACATTATATCCTTAGACCAATATAGATTGTTTTTCCCATGCACTTGCTCTGTGCTGTTATTGGGAAGTACTTTACATTTTATGTTTTATAGGCCCAGTAATACCTTTATATCATTTAAAATGAAACCTGTAAAAATCAGGTAAAAAAAGAAAGGAGGCAAAATATATGTTTTTAACCTTCTTTTATAAATGAGAGTTATGTTATTGGTGCTCTGTGTTTTATTTTGAGGAGTGAAGTTACTGTCTGGTATCACATGCTTTCACCCTAAAGAGCTTGCTTTAGTATTTCTTGTAAGGTATATCTCCTGGCAGTGAATTCTCTCAATTTTTGTTTATCTGTGAATGTTCCACTTTAATTTTTGAAAAGTGGTCTTGTTGGTAGAAAATTTTTGGTTGGTCATGTGTTTCTTTTGAGAACTTTGAATATATTATTCTAATGCCTACTGACCTCCATTTTTCTTGATTAAAAGTTAGTTATTAATCTTATTGGGATTTTTGTAAGTGAGAAGTAATATTTTCTCCTACTGCTTTCAAGATTTTCTACTTGTCTTTGCCTTTCATCACTTTTATTATAATGTATTTGTCAATCTCTTCATATGTATTGTAGTTAAAGTTCATTAGGCTTCTTGGTTCAGTTCTATTGCTCAGTTGTGTATGACTCTGTGATGCCATGGACTGCAGCACGCCTGGCTTCCCTGTCCATCATCAAATCCCAGAGTTTACTCAAACTCATGTCCATTGAGTTGGTGATGCCATCCAACCATCTCATCCTCTGTCATCCCCTTCTCCTCCCACCTTCAATCTTTCCCAGCATTAGGGTCTTTTCAAATGAGTCAGTTCTTCGCATCAGGTGGCCAAAGTATTGGAGTTTCAGCTTCAGCATCAGTCCTTCCAATGAATATTCAGGCTTATTGGATGTATAGATTAATATTTTTATCAAATTTGGTGACTTCTAAGGAATTATTTCTTCAAGTAAATTTTAGCCTTCTTTGTCTCTTTCCTATCCCCCCAACATTCCCATTACATATAGATTGGCAATTTTCATCAGTTCAGTTGAGTTCAGTAGCTCAGTCATGTCCGACTTTTTGTGACCCCATGAATTGCAGCACGCCAGGCCTCCCTGTCCATCACCATCTCCCGGAGTTCACTCAGACTATGCCATCCAGCCATCTCATCCTCAGTCATCCCCTTCTCCTCCTGCCCCCAATCCCTCCCAGTATCACAGTCTTTTCCAATGAGTTAACTCTTCTCATGAGGTGGCCAAAGTACTGGAGTTTCAGATTTAGCATCATTCCTTCCAAAGAAATCCCAGGGTTGATCTCCTTCAGAATGGACTGGTTGGATCTCCTTGCAGTCCAAGAGACTCTCAAGAGTCTTCTCCAACACCACAGTTCAAAAACATCAATTCTTTGTTGCTCAGCCTTCTTCACAGTCCAACTCTCATATCCATACATGACCACAGGAAAAAGCATAGCCTTGACTAGACGGACCTTAGTTGGCAAAGTAATGTCTCTGCTTTTGAATATACTATCTAGATTGGTCATAACTTTTCTTCTAAGGACTAAGCATCTTTTAATTTCATGGCTGCAATCACCATCTGCAGTGATTTTGGAGCCCCCCAAAATAAAGTCTGACACTGTTTCCACTGTTTCCCCATCTATTTGCCATGAATTGATGGGACTGGATGCCATGATCTTCGTTTTCTGAAAGTTGAACTTTAAGGCAACTTTTTCACTCTCCTCTTTCACTTTCATCAAAAGCCTTTTTCCCCTGAAGTCTTCGGCACACACAGGCTGTGTGGGGTGAGAAGGCCCCGAGGCCAGCGGGGTGCCCGCTCCCAGGGCATGGCTCCCCCATCAGGGAGCAGGGTGGGGAGAGGAAGGGG
>SJYV01038415.1:0-13301 GCA_006410875.1 Neotragus pygmaeus | reverse complement strand
CCCTGCTCTGAGGTCCGGGCTAAGTGCCGCTGTCGCCCTGTGCTGAGAGCTGTCCTGAGTTTTACTCTCCACTTCCACTTTCATCAAGAGGCTTTTTAGTTCCTCTTCACTTTCTGCCATCAGGGAGGTGTCATCTGCATATCTGAGGTTATTGATATTTCTGTCGGCAATCTTGATTCCAGCTTGTGTTTCTTCCAGTCCAGCGTTTCTCATGATGTACTCTGCATAGAAGTTAAACAAGCAGGGTGACAGTATACAGCCTTGACGTACTCCTTTTCCTATTTGAAACCAGTCTGTTGTTCCATGTTCAGTCTCACTGTTGCTTCCTGACCTGCATACAGATTTCTCAAGAGGCAGGTCAGGTGGTCTGGTATTCCCATCTCTTTCAGAATTTTCCACAGTTTATTGTGATCCACACAGTCAAAGGCTTTGGCATAGTCAATACAGCAGAAACAGATATTTTTCTGGAACTCTCTTGCCGTTTCCATGATCCAGCGGATGTTGGCAGTTTGATCTCTGGTTCCTCTGCCTTTTCTAAAACCACCTTGGACATCAGGGAGTTCACGGTTCACATATTGCTGAAGCCTGGCTTGGAGAGTTTTGAGCATTACTTTACTAGCATGTGAGATGAGTGCAATTGTGTGGTAGTTTGAGCGTTCTTTGGCATTGCCTTTCTTTGGAATTGGAATGAAAACTGACCTTTTGCCGTCCTGTGGCCACTGCTGAGTTTTCCAAATTTGTTGGCATATTGAGTGTAGCACTTTCATGGTTTCCCACAATTAACTGAGGATTTGTTCATTTTTCTTCATTTTGTTTTCTCTGTCCTTCAGCTGACATGCTTTCTATTGATCTGTCTTCACATTTTCTAATTCTTCTGACAGTTCAGATTTACTGTTGAATCCCTCTCTGTAGTATATTTTCATTTCAGTTTTTGTAATGCTTCCCCCCCCCCAGTATTTGTAGAGTTCTGTTTACTTTTTCTTTCTTTTAGCCACACTGCATGGCATGCAGGATCTTAGTTCCCCAACCGGGGATTGAACCTCTGCCCCCTGCAGTGGAAGTATGGGGCCTTAAACATTGGGCCATTAGGGAAGTCCTTCATTTCAGTTATTGTTCTATTGTTATCACTTCCATTATTTATTTTTTTAAAATTTTTATATTTTTTGATATTTTCTTTTGAATGAGACTGTAGTCTAGTAATACCCACTTTTACTTCCTTAAACTTGATTTTCTTAGTTTTTTTGCTTTGGTTTTGAATACTTTTTATTGTCTTGTAACTGTTCTTTTACTCAAATTCTTAGGGTGTTCTCATTTTTATTCTCTCTCTCTCTTTTTCCTGACTTTCCTTTATGAAGTTTAATTCAGTAAGTGTTTTTTTTTCCTGTATCAAAGATTTGCAGACCAAGGTCTGATGGCCAAACCTGCTGATTGCCTATTTTTATGAATACAGTTTTATTGGATTATAGCTATTATCAATTGTCTGTATTCTGTATGTGGTTACTTTTGCACTACAAGGCAGCAGTGGTAGTTGTGAAGAGGTTCCATGGTCCACAGAGCCTGACATAACTTGTGTGACCTGAGTTGATGAAATATTTCAAGAGGCCATTTACATCTGCTTTTGCAAGATGCATGAGGCTTTTCTTATTTACAGAGCAGGTTTTTTTTTTTAAATTAATTAATTAATTTATTTTTTAATTTGACTTTACAATACTCTATTGGGTTTGCCATACATCGACATGAATCCACCACAGGTGTACACAAGCTCCCAATCCCGAATCCCCCTCCCACCTCCCACCCCACAACGTCTCTCTGGATCATCCCCGTACACCAGCCCCAAGCATCCTGCATCCTGTATCAACATAGACTGGTGATTCGTTTCTTACATAATAGTATATATGCTTCAATGCCATTCTCCCAGATCATCCCGCCCTCTCCTACTCCCTCTGAGGCCAAAAGTCCATTCTCTATGTCTGTGTCCTTTTGTTGTCTCATATACAGGGTCATCATTACTATCTTTCTAAATTCCATATATATGTGTCAGTATGCTGTATTGGTGTTTTTCTTTCTGGCTTACTTCACTCTGTATAATAGGCTCCAGTTTCATCCATCTCATTAGAACTGATTCAAATTTATTCTTTTTAATGGCAGAGTAATACTCCATTGTGTATATATGCCACAGCTTGCTTATCCATTCATCTGTTGATGGACATCTAGGTTGTTTCCATGTCCTGGCTATTATAAACAGTGCTGCGATGAACATTGGGGTACACGTGTCTCTTTCAATTCTGGTTTCCTCGGTGTGTATGCCCAGCAGTGGGATTGCTGGGTCATAAGGCAGTCATTTCTTAATCTCTCATTTACTATGTATTTAGGCAAATACAGGTGCCCAATATCCCAAGTAAACCAAGTAATCTCGTAAATGAAATGACATATTTTAAATTATAAGACTTATCTTTCCAGAAGAAAACAAAATCGTACTCTAAGTAACATGTTCATATGTGATAATATTTGTAATTTTTGAGTTTTTAGTGAGAAAAATCAGATTGCTAAGATATTGGTATCGACATTTCATATTTATTTATATCAGTGAGAAAAATCAGATTGCTAAGATATTGATATTGACTTTTCATATTTATTTTATTTCAAGTATTTTTTTCCTATTTGCATAAGCCACAGAATGTGAATATTTGGACTTAGAACTGTAAATAAAAATATAAGAAGGAAAATATAGTTTTAAGTCATGTGGCTGTTAGAACGTTTGTGTTTGCCAGAATTCTTACTATATGTGAAACCTAATGTATATCTACTAAATATCAAGTATAATTATGTAGAAATGTAGAAAGGAAATTAAATGGACATGATTTCCCAACTCCGAGAAGTTGTACATGTTTGTGAGAAATAGCAATGACATAGAAATTAAAGCTCTAAGCACATAAACTGACTTTGAAACAAATACTGCCAATGACTACTGTCTGATTTCATTTTTCTAAAGTATGTTCTTTATATACAGTTTATTTGAATAACTTTTATAGCATGTGTTTTCCTATCCTTAATTTTTAGTTTCGGTTATAAGTTGATATTGAAAATTTATATTATAGGGAAACAGAAATACCATGTGACCACATAATGTTTCTCTAGTGTATATCTAAGCTGTAAAATCATCATCATATAAAATTTACCAAATAAAAGGCCACAGTATGATGATTTTATAGGTGCTTATTCAGCATAAAAAGATAACCTCAAGTGCTGACGAAAACAGAATAGTTTCAACATTGTCATGTCATAAAAATATACATTTTAAACAATTGAATTTAAAATACATTTGTGCCATTTTAGCCCAAAGTATGGCACCTCAAGGGAATTCTCTCAAAATGAGTTTACATTGAAAAGTATTTTAACACAATTTTTTTTGTCTCAGAAATTGTTAAAGTTACTATACAATGATAATTCTTTAAAGGAACACCGCAAGTATGACATTATTTAGCTCTGCCGTAAGAATAAATAAAATGTTTACCCAAGTTTTAAAATATTAATATATATCATTTGTTTTTTAGTATAGTTTTGAATACAAATAGTATTACTGTGAAACTTCAAGTTATTATTAAAAGATATCATGTTATATTCATTTACTATTTATGATGTTACCTGTCATCAGTACATCTGAGTTCCTTTTTTGCGCACGATAATTTCCTTTTCCTTGCATTTCTGTACCTTGTCATTCATTTCTGTCATTGTCATATATTGTGTTTCCAAAGTTTATTCACAAATGTAAATCTGATCTATTTACATATTCTTTATGAAGGAAAAACACTGTTATGTAGAAATCTTTTTTAATAAAGGAAACCTCAGTTCACTTCAGTAGCTCATTTGTGTCTAACTCTTTGTGACCCCATGTGCACGCCAGGCTTCCCTGACTATCACCAACTCCCGGAGCTTACTCAGACTCATGTCCATCAAGTCAGGGATGTCATCCTACCTTCTCATCCTCTGTCATCCCCTTCTCCTCCCGCCTTCAATCTTTCCCAGCATCAGGGTGTTTTCCAACGAGTCAGTTCTTCGCATCCGGTGGCCAAAGTGTTGGAGTTTCATCAGTCCTTCCAGGGAATATTCAAAATTGATTTCCTTTAGGATTGACTGTTTGGATCTCCATGCAGTCCAAGGGACTCTCAAGAGTCTTTTCCAACACCACAGTTCAAAAGCATCAATTCTTTGGCACTCAGCTTTCTTTACAGTCCAACTCTCACATCCATACATGACCACTGGAAAAACTATAGCCTTGACTAGATGGACCTTTGTTGGCAAAGTAATGTCTCTGCCTTTTAATATGCTGCCTAGGTTGGTTATAGCTTTTCTTCCAAGGAGCTAGTATCTTTTAATTTCATGGCTGCAGTCACTATCTGCAGTGATTTTGGAGCCCCCCCCAAAATAAAGTCTCTCAGTATTTCCATTGTTTCCCCATCTATTTGCCATGAAATTTAGGACAGGATTCCATGGTCTTAGTTTTCTGAATGTTGAGTTTTAAGCCAACTTAAAGCCAACTTCTCCTCTTTGACTTTCATTAAAAGGCTCTTTAGTTCTTCTTTGCTTTCTGCCATAATGGTGGTGTCATCTGAGGTCATTGATATTTCTCCCGGCAATCTTGATTTCAGCTTGTTCTTCATCCAGTCTGGCATTTCCCATAATGTACCCTGCATATAAGCTAAATAAGCAGGGTGGCAATATACAGCCTTGATGTATTCCTTTTCCAATTTGGAACCAGTCTGTTGTTCCATGTCCAGTTCTAACTGTTGATTCTTGACCTGCATACAGATTTCTTAGGAGGCAGGTAAGGTGATCTGGCATTCCTATCTCTTGAAGAAAGAAAATCTTGAAAGAAAATCTCATCCCTTGAAGAAAGCAAACAGAGGTTCATAAAAATTTACCTACTGCCAAAATTATTTTTTGTGTGTATGTAGGGTTGTATGTTTTTACTGTATATTAATTACATGTTTTTTTCCAAAGCAAGCGATCATAAACAATGAGAAGCTTAGTTTCTGCAATATTTGCCACATAGATTTTATATCCTAGGAATACAAATTTCTCAGTGGGGATAAATATGGGGATGACAATTATCTCCGTAATTATAAAGTTCTAATGGATCCTATTAAAATAATTAAAAAGGCAGAAGACGATAGGTATCCTGAATGCACAAGCAAATAACTCCACATGACAGTATTTTATATTTTGATCAAAATAGTGACTCATTATCTCATTTTTTAAAGTGTATGAAAACAGGAAAAAGCCAAATAATTTCATTTTTTATCAGTAGAATTGTTTAACTAGCTGTATGTGTGCAGAAACACAATAGTTCTCATTAAAAGTTTTTGAAAGGCCTAATGGCATGATCAGCCCTGTCTTTTTTAAAACATATCTGAAGGTTGAGGAATGAAATTGTAGCCGAACTGAAGGTGGAACGATCAGTTACTGAATTATATTGGTATCAGTCAGAGAGTGTAAGTGACAGGACTTGAGTGATGGCTATCACCGTGGAAAGGAAAGGTCAGATACAAGAAAGATACTTCCTTGTAGAATCTGGAACCTACTGGCTGATTAGATGGTGGGCACAATGAAAAGTATGAGGTTTGTGTCCTAAATATTTGGAACACTGATCTTTAACAAAGCAATGTGGAGTAAGAAAATGAAATGAGTTCATATGAACCAAATTCACTGGGTGTAACTATTATACTGTGACGTGTTTCAGGTAGTATTCTGGAATACTAAAACTGAGAATGACTTTAGAAGTTTAAAAGAGCGATTTTTGGGTAAAGACACTTTTTATACAATACATAAAAACTATATTATTTCATTGTTGGCAGTGGTAACAGTAATGAAGGTAATAGTTAAATTCATTAAGTCCTTGATATGTGTTCAGAATTTAAAATACATTATCTCATTTAATTCTCACAAAAGTCCCAAGAGTATCTCCCTGCTCTTCAAGACAGAGAGACTAAGACTAGAGAGGTTTATATAAATTGCCCAAGGTCAACATACTAGTGATTACAGATGCGCATTTTGTAGCTAAGCTGTTTGACTCTAAAGATCTTGTGCTCTTTGAAACTCATTTTAGTAAGTAGATGTTCCAAATTAGAAATGGAAAAACATCCAAAAAAGGATGAGATAAATACTTGGATCCACATTAGACTTAAGGATATTCCAAAGACTTTGAAGTGTTTTCACAAAAAATTTTAAATGAGTAAATTAAACTTCCCTTTAATTAAAAATAACCCATGTCATAACCCTAGTCTTTGGATGGCAAGAGGATAATTGATTATTTTTAAAATAAGATAATAAAGTCTTCCCTGAAATGTGATGTACATGTTTGTGATGGGGAATATTCAGTATCATTTTGGTTTTGACTTACAGCTTGTACATGCAGTGGCCATGCAAATATTTGTCATATGCACACAGGAAAATGTTTCTGCACAACTAAAGGAATAAAAGGTGATCAATGCCAATTGTAAGTAAAAATTACTTTATAGAACTTTTGTGGGTTAAATTTGTGCTGTGGAAGTGATTGCTACAGGTTTCCCTTTGAAGTTTAGTGTTGTGTTAGTTAAGCAACCAATATTATCATCAACTATGCTGGTTTGCATTTTATCAATCTTCAGACAACTTAAGCCTTTAAATGACAGTTTCATGGAAGTTTTAAAACAGAGCCCATAGAATATTTGTCTTTCTAGAACATCTTACATATGAAATCTCAAATTTGGGTGGCTATCTTTATAATTTTCCTCTATGTATTGTTAAAGAACTGAAATTCAGTGTTTCTGTGCATTTCTTTCTTTAGTCTTTTATTGTTAATCCTGATCATCAAAATCTCATTAAGCCTTTCAGTTGGTTTCTTATACTCATTTTCTTGTTTTTTTTTATTTCATTAGACATGAACCCACTCTTGTTGTTTCTGCTTTTAGTAGTTCTATGCATGTTTTTTGTCTTTTTGTAGTTTAGTTGTTAATCTGAAGATTGATTCTTGCCCACCTCCAAAAGAAGTAACTTTAAAAACTAATTGTTTCAGGTTATTTAAATGATTTTTCTTACTTATATTCTTTATATATTAGAATCATTTTGATAGTTTTGAATTATTTGTCTGCATGTATTTGTCTTTGTATTAGATATAGTGTATTTGACATAAACCACATAATTATTTTAAAAATTAATAAAGCATTCTCCAAAACTGTATCTATCTATATATAAATAAAAGTTTATGTCCAAAGAAATCTGTTAGCCTTGGAAAATGATCTTTCTGCTTGTTTTTACTTAGAACAAATATATTATTTGCTGTAGAATTATCCTGCATTTTTCATGTTTGATGATCATGTCTTTGGCTAGTCTCTGAGGTGTCATAGGTTTTCAAGAGAAGGTGAACAGAACAAGTTTTTATTCCTTCTCCAGTCTCTATATTTAAAAGTAACGACAAAGCATAAAATCATAGGGAAATTCCTGTTAAGGAAGGCTATTTTGTTCTCAGTACCAATTCAATTAAGCAGAGTCCTATGCTTTAAGTCAGAGATGCCACCAGTATTTTGCAATGCCATATACTGGTTGTTATAAGCAGGGCTAACTTTGTGGTCATGTGACATGTGCATTTGCACAGGGCCTCAACCTTAGAAGAGCTTATTGACTGATTGAATGTTCTGCTGTTGCCATATAAAATTTTAATAGATTGTTAACAAGAGCCCTTCATTTTCATTTTGCCCTGTTCCTTGCTTCCCCTTTTCCTAGTGATTTATGTAGTAGATCTTGGTCTTAAGCAACAAATATTTTTGTTAGGCTTCTAATATCATTTTTAACACTGACAGTTTAAATTTGTACTTTATTTTTTCATAAATGGCAGAGCCATCTATAATAATTATCTCTTATGTGATATAGTACTTTAGTAACACATTTTTGATTCCAGGTGAAAGAGACAGTATTCTAATTCACTGAATTCATGGGTTTGTAAGCTTAGATATACAGTTATAAGATTTGACATATGCATGAAAAATTAGAAAAATAATTTATGTAGTTCTGAATGATGGAAGTACATTTTACTGCTAGTTACTATAATTAGGGGAAATTTTTTACAAGTATGGGAGAAATTGGGATACTAAATTGTGAGCATATTTTGTAGATAGTTTTTTTGTTTGTTTTCTTTTTTAAAATTAATTAATTTATTTTAATTGGAGGCTAATTACTTTGCAGTATTGTAGTGGTTTTTGCCGTACATTTACATGAAACAGCCATGAGTGTACATATGTTCCCCATCCTGAACCCCCCTCCCACCTCTCTCCCCATCCCATCCCTCAGGGTCATCCCAGTGCTCCGGCCCTGAGCACCCTGTCTCATGCATCAGATCTGGACTGATGGTAATATACACACATGGTAATATATGTGTGTATATTACCATTCACATATGGTAATATACATGTTTCAATGCTATTCTCTCAAATTGCCCCACCCCTGCCTTCTCCAACAGAGTCTAAAAGTCTGTTCTTTACATCTGTGTCTCTTTTGCTGTCTTGCATATAGGGTCATCGTTACCATCTTCTAAATTCCATATATATACGTTAATATATCGTATTGGTGTTTTTCTTTCTGACTTACTTCACTCTATCTAAGTTTTTATGGATAGAATTACTCTCATTGCTTTTTCAGTTTACTTATTTGTTTTATTTATATTTATAATTATTTACATAATATATATAATATATTTATAAAATACGAATGTTTATATTACATATTTATATTAAATACCTATATTTATTTTTGTATACATATTTGTTTTATTTATCTTAGTGTGGGGCGATGGTGACATTAGCATCCTCACAAAATTTTTTTAAGTTAATTAAAATTTTTTGTTGTTGTTGTTGTTGCACTGGGTCTTCTCTAGTTGCAGTGAGTGAGGGCTCCTCTTCATTGCAATGCATGCTCTCCTCATTGATGCATCCCCTTGGTGCAGACCTCGGACCCTTGGGTGCTTGGGCTCATTAGTTGCCTTGTGTGAATTCAGTAGTTGTGATTCCAGGGCTTAGTTGCCATGCAGTACGTGGAATCATCTCAGACCAGGGATTGAACCCGTGTCCCCTGCATTGGCAGGTGGATTCTTAACCATTGGACTGCCAGGGAAGTCTAGGGTCCTGATTCTTAAAACTATAATTTAAAGCAGTAATTTCCTGCCATGTGCTTATACTGGAAAAAATGCTCTTGTTAGGAAGCAAAGCTAGTCTCTCATGTCAGTAGACAATCATTAAATGAGTGCTTCTTACTATTAATGAAGATGAATAACACATGGCTTTTACTTAAAGTATTAGGCTTGCAGTGGAGACCGTAGGCAAAATATACTACACTACTTTCTTACATTAGTTCTTGAGATGTTTATAAATGAGCCTTTCCTTCTTCCCGGGATAATTTCTATTTGGCTTTAAGTAAGGAGTTGCAAAGAGTAGGATACCATTTAGCAACAGAACAATAACAAATGTAGTTAGAAGGGGGCTTCCCAGGTGGCATTAATGGTAAAGAACCTGCCTAATGCTGGAGATGTAAAACAGGTTCGATCCCTGGGTCAGGACGATCCCCCAGAGGAGGGCATGACTACCCACTCCCATATTCTTGCCTGTAGAATTCCATGGACAGAGGAGCCTGACGAGCTACAGTCCATAGGGTTGCAGAGAGTCGGACACGACTGAAGCAGCTTAGCGCAGCATGCACATGTAGTTAGACATCACATCTTCCGGTAGATTTTTCATGACCTCTCCAAACTGAAATTGAGTCTTTTTCTATTTGTGAATTTTTCCAATGTATTATATATATACTTGCTTATATCCTTTATTAAGTGAAACTCTTTGGGGACAGTTGCATCAGTACCACAATGTAAATGTTCAATAAATTTATTCAATGGAATAGAATGAAGAAAATGTTGAATGAGGACTGAAAGGAATGATTGATTTATCACGGAAGAATAAGGATAGTTAGAACAGGGCATATTTAAGATGAAAGTTGAAGAGAGTTCAAGTTTTCTGAGGAGAGAATATAGTAAAGAGAAGGGGAAAGATTAGTAAAGCAAAGAAGTAAACATGAACATGATCATACATTTCTAGTTTTTGCTCAAGGATGCAGAGAGTCGGAAAAAGCATTGTTCCCACCTTTACAATGAAAGAAACAAAGCTGGGCAAATACAGATTCATGAGTTTTCTTGAAAGCATTGGAGTCTTGAGATTATAGGGTGACCAAATGGCCAGAAATCTAAAGAGAAGCAAGAGCTTTCAGGGAGAGATGATAAAGAAATACTGACTAACATGGAGTGAAGCCAGCAGGAAGCTTAAATGTCCAGCTGATAAATTAGTGCTCAAGTGCTCATCATCAATAATATAAAGGTCCTGGGAATGCGGAGTTGTGGGTCTCCACCCTTTTTAGAATCTTTTTCCATTAACCCCATGGGAAATAATTAGAGAAAATTTTAGCAGTGCATTTCCTGTGGTGTAAGGTCGGGGGAGGAGGGGAATNTTCTTGAAAGCATTGGAGTCTTGAGATTATAGGGTGACCAAATGGCCAGAAATCTAAAGAGAAGCAAGAGCTTTCAGGGAGAGATGATAAAGAAATACTGACTAACATGGAGTGAAGCCAGCAGGAAGCTTAAATGTCCAGCTGATAAATTAGTGCTCAAGTGCTCATCATCAATAATATAAAGGTCCTGGGAATGCGGAGTTGTGGGTCTCCACCCTTTTTAGAATCTTTTTCCATTAACCCCATGGGAAATAATTAGAGAAAATTTTAGCAGTGCATTTCCTGTGGTGTAAGGTCGGGGGAGGAGGGGAATAGTAGACATCCTGGGTAGGCCTTCAATATGGGGTCAAAATATTTATTTAAAGGAACACCAAATTATTAATCTTGCCATGGTAGAGTCCTCATTTTGGCACTGGCCTGAACACAGTTGGAACTCAAAATTGGTAAGTTAAAAAAATGAATTTAATGAAAATATAAGCTAACATGAAATGAGTGAAAATTGTTTCTCTGGAAAATTTTTTCAATTTGAGGAGCAACATGCAGACTTTAAAGAAAACAGACATATTTTTCCTGTAAAATTTCTCAGTTAACAATGTGAAGGTGACGCTTGTTTGCATTATGTACAATACAATGTCTGTCATTTTCAATGCATGTTTAAAGAAGGTCAGAAATTTTAAGAAGGTCAGTGGTTCATTTATTTTTCTTTCAACCTCTGACAACACTTCTGATAGATATGGATGTTTCTTGGTGGGAAATAAAAGATTTCAGATGAAAATAGGTAGAAGAAGCATTGATAAAATATTGTGGTATATACTTATGATATTGTCTGGCCAACTCCCATGGCTTTCATGGTTTCACCATGACTACAGCAGTTTCCTGTACCTTTCAATATTCTGCATAAAGAATGAAGATCTTTGTTTCTCTTTTAGTTGCAAAACTACTCATTTCTACTCAGGTACAAACAGGAAGTGTAAGTCAATAACGTGTTATATATCGTACCCAGTAAGTATGAAGCTCAAAATATTTCGGTTGGACAAAGGAAGCATCAAATTATTAGGTCAGTGGTTCTCAGTGATGGTGGAATAGCATCTTTAGAACTTAATGAATTTTCCTAAACCAATATAATATGTAAAGCAATTAGCCTCCAATTAAAATAAATAAATTTATATTAAAAAATTAGATAGTGTTATGGCCTTTAGAGATGAATCATAGCCCCTTTGTTAGCATGGAAACTTATAGGGACCAGGTTATAAATAGAATTTTGGTCCAAATCTGTTTAATTCAGTGTGATAGCAATAGTCCCTCGGTTGTGTCCAATTCTTTGCCACCTATAGACTGTAGCCCGCCAGCTCCTCTGTCCATGGATTTCTCCAGACAGGAATACTGGAGTGGGTAGCCATTCCCTTCTCCAGAGGATCTTCCAGATCCAGGGATCAAACCCAGGTCTCCCGAATTGCAAGCAGATTCTTTATAGTCTGAGTCACCAGGGAAGCCCCCTACATCAGTCTGTAAACTCACTCTGTGGTCATTTTCCTGTCCCTACATGCATAATTGGAATGGATATATGTAGCAGCTGGCAGAATCTCTTGTTGGTCTTCTGACTCTTGGGTAAAGAGCTGTTAGGTAGAAAGGGTCAAGTGGAAGGAGTCTCTGAAATTCCTTCCATCCACTCTGGACCCAATGAAGATGGTAAATTAGAAATTAGAGATCTTATACCAAGATAACTGATAGGCTGTTGAAATGGAGAAAATAAGGAAGTATTATATTCTCAAATATTAGCTGGATCTTACTTGTAAATATTTAGTTCAGTTCAGTCGCTTAGTCGTGTCCGACTCTTTGCTAAAATAATTCCCTAGATTAAAATATAGGTAAGATTTAGATAAAATGTCACAGAAAACATTCATTCTACCTGAAACCATACCACATGTCAAAGCACACATTCTATTTCTGGAACTTAAAAAGACCTTGGAAACTATATCATTTCTTAGACAATAGTAAATAGAGGATAATTTGGAAAAACACATAGTAATACTGAGCCAGTAGAGTTGTGTTTTGGGCTTCTGGGAACACTGTCAGAATTCCTAGCTGAAAATCAATTGGCATTACTCAAATAAATAGTTTTAATATGTAATTTTTACCACATACATTTTATATCATAGGAATACAATTTTTTTCCCAAAATATATAGGATAGGATTAAAATAACAAAATTAGTTCTTATTTTCTTAAAAGGAGTCTGAAACAGTCTCTGGACACATATTGCAAAATGTGTGCTATATATACCATGAATTGCATAAGTATTTGTTGATGAAGTTTTCTGAAATGTTGAATTCATCTTTGGTAAATTCTGAATAAAATTATATATGGTCTGTTTTCAACTTATGTGGTAATTGCATTCCTAGAAAATTCACTATATATTATAAACATGGAAAATAAATTTTTGTTTATAGGTAAAAAGTTTAGGTTCTACTGTCAAATAATTATGGACAAAACAATTTTCTGTTTTCCAAGGTGTAAAATTTGGATTGACTCTTTTTGTCATGAGGAGTTGCCTTGTGCATTCAGGCCATCTATCATCCTCTGCCTCTTTTTTCCGTTATTCTAATACGGTCCATTAGAACTCCATAATTATGGAGATAATGGTTACCTGCACATTTATCCCCATTGAGAACCACTGATCAAGTTAATTGGTGTTTTCCTTTGTTGTTTTATTTATTGTATATAAGATCTTCAGTTCAGTTCAGTCGCTCAGTCGTGTCCCACTCTTTGCGACCCCATGAA
>SJYV01038397.1:0-15960 GCA_006410875.1 Neotragus pygmaeus | reverse complement strand
GAAGAGTTGACTCATTGGAAAAGACTCTGATGCTGGGAGAGATTGGGGGCACGAGGAGAAGGGGACGACTGAGGACGAGATGGCTGGATGGCATCACTGACTCGATGGACGAGAGTCTAAGTGAACTCCGGGAGTTGGTGATGGACAGGGAGGCCACGAAGAGTTGGACACGACTGAGTGACTGAACTGAACTGATGCTTATTTACCATCATTTCAAATCTAAGTTTTTGACCAGGGCTCTGAAACATTTGCTTTTGACTGGCCTGCTAAAAATGGTTAAACTTTGATGGAGTGTCCTTCCTGATCCCCATGATACATGGCATCCCATGCAACATGACATAGGTACATGGGTACACTGTTCATGTATGACTAAGACTCAATTTTTAAAATACTTACCTTACCACACAACTCCAAAATTTCAAGTTACAAAATATGTGGAGTGGTTGTTTTAGATAGACATTCCAAAATATAATTATTCTTATAGAGTTTACCTAGAAGCTCTTGCATCATTTGCACTGATTTAGTATCACCATAGGGCTTCTCAGGTGGTGCTAGTGGTACTACATGTAAGAGATACAGGTTTGCTCCCTAAGTCATGAAAATCCCCTGGAGGAGGGTATAGAAACCCACTCCAGTATTCTTGCCTGGAGAATCCTGTGGACAGTGGAGCCTGGTGGGTTCCAGTCCATGGAGTCATAAAGAGTCAGACATGATTGAAGCAACTTAACATGCACTCACAGTATCATCATAGAAAGAAAGAAAGAAAAAAGGAAAGAAAGAAAGAAAGAAAGTGAAGTAGCTCAGTCATGTCTTGACTCTTTGTGACCCCATGGACTATAGCCTACCAAGCTCCTCTGTTCATGGGATTCTCCAGACAAGACTACTGGAGTGGGTTGCCATTTCCTTCTCCAGAGCATCTTCCCTATCCAGAAAATGAACCTGGGTCTCCCACATTGTAGGCAGATGCTTTACCAGGGAAGCCAGTATCATCATAACAGGTTATTTTTCTTTCTGATATGTTTGCAACAGATATAAGGTCTAATAAAGCTAGGTACAACAGCAGAATTATATTGGGTTGATTAAATAGTCATTTTTTTTTGTCCATAAGATGGCTCAGGTAGCCTTAGTTATCTTTAACTTCATTTGAAACAATTTTGCTAGATTGTAATGTGACAGTATATCACAATCAATCATATCAGTGTGCATTAAAAAATCTTATCAAAATTGGTGAAGTTTTGTGTAATCATTGAATATTAAAGATGGAAAAAAGCAATGTTTTTGTCATATTATGCTTTATTACTTCAAGAAAGATAATACAACTGAAAAAAAGAGAAAGATTTGTGCAGTATATGGATAAGGTGCTGTGATTCACTGAATCTGTCAAAAATGGTTTGTAAAGTTTCATGCTGGAGATTTTTCACTGGAAAATTCTCCACAGTTTGGCAGATCATTTGAAGTAGATCGTGATCAAATTGAGACATTAATTGAGGACAATAAATGTTATTCAACCTTGGAGATAGCCTGCATACTCAAAATATCCAAGTGAAGCTCTGAAAATTATTTGGGTCAGCTTGGCTATGTTAATTGCTTTGACATTTGGATTCCACATCAGTTAAGTGAAAGAAAATTATTGACTGTATTTCTGCATGTGATTCTCTGTGTTGCAGCAAAGAAAACATTTTGTTTTTAAAACAAATTGTGATGGGTGGTGACAAATGAATACTGTACAATAATGTGGAATGCAAAAGTTTATGAGACCAGTGTAATGATCCACCATAATCAACAAAGCTGTTCATCCAAATTAAGTGATGCTGTGTATCTTGTGGGGTTGGAAGGGAGTCCTCTACTATAAACTTTTTCTAGAAAACCAAACAATTAATTACAAGTACTGATCCCAATTATATCAACTGAAAGCAACACTCTGCAAAAAGCATCCAGAATTAGTCAACAGGAAACACATAATCTTCCATCAGGATAACACAAGACTGCTTGTTTCTTCAATGACCAGGTAAAACCTGCTACAGCTTACCTGGAATGTTCTGATTTATCCTCTGTATTCAACAGACCCTGTCTGTACCTTCAAAGTTCCATTTATTTTGATCTTTACAAAATTCCCCTAATGGAAAAATTCAATTCCCTGAAAGACTGTAAAAGGCACCTAGAACAGTTCTTTGTTTAAAAAGATAAAAGTTTTAGGAAGATGAAACTATGAAGTTGCCTAAAAAATGGCAGATAGTAGTGGAACAAAATGAATATGTTGTTTAATAAAGGTCTTGGTAAAAATGAAAAAAAAAAGGGTCTCTTATTTTTACTTAAAAACTGAAGGGACTTTTTGGCTAATCTGATAATTAACATCAATGATTCTAAAGACATGACTATAATAATCGAACAAGTTTAAGCATGTTTCTATACAAGAACTGATTTAGTACTGAATACTTCCCAGATCCCATGGATCTGAATTCATCCTCATCAATTTTCTAAATATTTAGAGGCATTTAATTTGCAAGTGCTTACTTTTAAGTTCATTAACTAGAGTTCTATTGCGAGTTAATTTTCACATGAAGACAGAACCAGAGATCTCATAGCTTTTCTGCCTGAGTTATAAAAAACCTCCCTGCAGTCTTTCATTTTTTCCCTTGAATCTTAGGAATTAGAGGTGATGTGCATAAGTGTTCCTGAGAACTCTGATAGAACATTTACATCAAGGCACAAAGGGAGAGAAATACCAATTCTTTTTCCTGGGAATGTAGCTGAAGATCTCTTTGATTTTTGCAAGAATATCCTACAAGATGAAACAGAGCTCTAATCACCCACACTAAATTATTCACAGCCAAATAACAAATCAAAACAATGCAGAAAGGTCTCTGAAAGTTGCAGTTCTTTAGTCCCTGAAAGGGATATTCCCAATGAATGCCCCATCAGAGACAAAGCTGAATGAATGAATGACCAAGCCTAGTCCAAAAGGGAAAATCCTAACCAATGCTTTGTCACAGGTGAAGCCCAATGCAATAGAGAGCTCTGTTACTAAACAAACTCATCTCAACTGGCCAGTGCATATACTGATACACACACACACACACAAACAGCAAACGTGGTAACAAATAAGCTACTGTTATACAGACAGAAAATCAGAGAACATGTAGTCTCAGAAGTCTACTTTCACACCCAGATGGAGACCTCAAATAGATTGGCCCAGTTCTTGAAAAAAAAAAAAAAATACCCAGAGTGTCTCTGAGGGAGACCTGAGCAGCTCAGTTCCTGCCAGGGAAATATCCCAGATGGAGTGGAGGAATTTCCCAGTGCTAGTTGGAGCAACTTAGCCTCAAGAGGCACTGAACATGGACTGTAGTTTCAGATGTTTCTTGAATCCAAACAGCCTTTGTTGTGGGGTGACTGGTACTTATTATAGAGAGCCCCTTCCAGTTTTCTGAGCAAAGTGAGCCCTAACATCTGCTAGGGACTTAGGGAAGGGGCTACTTCTGGTTGAACGGCCATGGGCACAGACTCCTGGCTGTCTCGCCAAAAATGTTACTGCGCATATGTCTAGGTGCCTGAGGCACAGTGAGGCCAAACAAACTGAAATAGACTTTGGAGCAGAGGAAGGTTTTTGCAAGGCCAAGCAGGGAGAGCAGGTGGCTCATGCTCAGAAATCCCAAACTCCATGATAGTTTTGGAAAAAAAGTTTTTATAAGCAAAAGTTTGGGAGAGGGCTGGAGGATGCGTGGCTTTCTTCTGCTTAGTGATGCGGTAACAAGGTGATGTTCCAGACTCTTAGGCTCAATCTGAAGTTGCCATCCTCCACTTAAGTTGGTGGCCTTATTTCCTGTGGAAGAACTCAAAGATTTTGTTATGTCCACTCTTTTGAGGAGGAACCAGGACCCTTCTCCAAGGCTGCCTTATTGTTTCTTGATTTCTTCTTCTTTTTTTCTGCGTTCCCTCCTTTCCCTGATTAGCAACTGTTTTGGATCTGCCTTTTGGAACTCAGGAAGGTAAAAGAGGCTGAATGAAGTCTATTTCCTACAAATAAGGGACAGGGGACTGAAAAGATTTTGTGCCCAGGAGGGTATCAACATCCTGCTCAGTTTCAGTAGTAAACGTAATTTTCAAAATAAAAAAATTCCAATGGTTGAAGACAGTCTTGCTCATATTACAAACTGTGATATTTATCACATTTAATTCTGAGATTTGGGCCAGATAGAGCAGTGCTTTAAATATCTGCATGTACATNAATAAGGGACAGGGGACTGAAAAGATTTTGTGCCCAGGAGGGTATCAATGTCCTGCTCAGTTTCAGAAGTAAACGTAATTTTCAAAATAAAAAAATTCCTATGGTTGAAGACAGTCTTGCTCATATTACAAACTGTGATATTTATCACATTTAATTCTGAGATTTGGGACAGATAGAGCAGTGCTTTAAATATCTGCATGTACACGATTATCAACGCACACATACACACACTAATACACACACACTCACACAAGAATGGATAATGTGAGGTTAGAGAGATGAGGCAAGAGGGATGAGACAAGAAAGAGGGGCCATTGAGATTTATGGGCACAAAGTCCAGGATGGCTTGCCAAAATTGTTACGAAACACGAGTTCATGTGCCTGAAGCAAAGTAGGATAAATGTAAGAGTTTGAAGCAGAGGAAGGTTTAAACAAGGCCAAGCAAAGAGAATCAGTGGCTAGTACTCAAAAAAGTCAAACTCTTTGATGGTTTGGGAGAAAAGATTTTATAGGCAAAATCTGCGGGGAGGATGGCAGGGTGTGTGACTTTCCTGTTTGGGGGTGAGGTAACAGGACAATGTTCCTAGAATCTTGTGTTCAGACTGGAGTAACCATCTTCCATCTGTGGTGATGGCCTTATTTCCTGAAGATGAACTCCAAGATTGCTTTGTAGCCTCTTTGAAGAGGAACTCTTCCAAAGGCTGCTCTAATGTTTCTTGATTGCTTCTTCTTTCTGCATTCCGTCCTTCCCTGATTGATGTTGTAGTTCAGTTTCTAAGTCTTGTCTGACTCTTTGTGACCTCATGGACTTCAGCATGCCAGGCTCCTCTGTCCTCCTCTATCTCCTAGAGTTTGTGCAAATCCATGACCACTGTGTCAGTGATGCTATCTAAACATCTCATTNCTTCCCAGACCAGGCCTCCCTGGAACGGGACGCTGTGCTGCTGAAACAATAGGGGGCGTGTCCTCGCGCAGAGGTGAAGGCGCTCTGCTGTGTCTCTTGAGAAAAACAAGCGAGCTTCAGGACTTGCCACTTTGTGCAGCAAAAGGGGTGGAAGATAAGAGTTTATATTTGCATTCTCTTGGCTTTGCAAGGCAAATCTGAATGGATTTAGGGAAAAGCTACCGAAAGAGCTTATCTGTTAGGTGCGGAGTCTGGATGGACCAAGTAAAGCTTGGAGAAAGACTCTCCATCCTCCCCTTTCTGTGTTGACTGCTGAAAGGAAGAAAGGGCTTCCAATTCAGACTTCACTAAGTATATCCTTATAACGGGGTAGGGCAGATTCACCTGTATCACACCGGGAGAATAAGCAGTCCAACAATTCTGAAATTATACACAAAACTTTCCCTGGAAGTATCTTGGCTGTATGTTCACAGGGGAAAACTACAAGTTTTTGGAAGATGGACATGTTAACTAGCCAACAGCAGAGGATGGGCTGAATTAACTGTGGTTGAGTCACAAGACAGAACAGTAAAAGCTAATTAAAATAACATGAAGTACAGCTGACCCTTGAACAGATGGGTGCTATCCCACTTCCTGCAGTGGAAAATCTGCATATAACTTCATGGGTGATCCTCCTATTCATGGTTCTACATCCGGGGATTCAACAGACCATGGGCAGTACTGTAGTACATATTTTTTGAAAAAAATTCATGAAGTTCAAATCTATGCAGTTCAAGGGTCAACTGTATATGTATTGATGTGTCTTTGAATGGAAAAGTTGGTCATTGAATGGAAAAGCAGATTACATATTTGTATAATCTGATGTAATAATTGTGAAAATGTAGACATAGATATAAATTATTTGAGAATAATACACCAAAATGTCATCAGTGGTTATAGCTACATAGTAGGGCATGATCAATTTAAATGTTTATTTTTTACTTATCTAACTTTTTAAATATTATGAATCAATACTGGAATTAAAGTTAATTTAAAATAATCTTCCGAATATATGGGTATATTTGAAAAGATAATTTTAAATGCTGGGATCATTACTATATATCCTGTTATGGAACCTGCTTTTTCAGCTTGAGCATTCATTAAATGCTAATGATGGGAAACTGAAGGTAGGAGGAGAAGGGGACGACAGAGGATGAGATGGTTGAATGGCATCACTGACTCAGGGGACATGAGCTTGCACAGACTCTGGGAGATGGTGAGGGACAGGGAAGCCTGGCGTGTGGCTGGAGTCAAAAACAGTCGGACATGGCTTAGCGACTGAACAACAGGACACACCTCAAGGAGACTGAGTGGTGGGGCTAAAGCTTCTGTGTCCGTTTGCATTATTTTTTCCTCATTTGGATCTTCTGAGTTTTCTACTGTCAACATTTAGCAATTTATGCAATTAAGAAATGAACAATTTTTTAAAGAAATAGTTGGTGGCTTTCGAAGCTCTTTTGGGGCAATCTGCGCACAATTTATGGGAAAGCAGGCAGGGCCACGGTAACTCCATGTGGAGAAACAGACACTGAGGTTAGGAGGTTTGCTGGGAGATTCCGGGCCATCAGAGTGAAGCTGGGTCTGGACCCCAGTTTCTAACACATGGCTCATTCTGCCTGCTGTGCACCTTCCCAGAGTCCTCCCAGACATCTAGAAGGCTCGGGCTCAGTTCCTGCTCCACTAGGAAAGCGTACAAGGCCGTCTGTGATGCCCAGTGAAAATGCACAAGAGGAGGGGCTCCCCGACACGAGGGAGCATCCCTCAGGAGACATTCTCAAGAATCCTCTTCCCACTTTTCCCTGAATAGGCTTACCACTGCATGTGGGCAGATTCACAAATATTTCTAGAGGAAGTGATTTCCATTAAAAGAAAAGAAAAGGTAATTCCCAGTTAGAGATTTTTTAAAAAATGTTATTAAAGGGTAAACTAATATTTTACCCCTGGATTTCAGAGCTGGGGTGGTTGGCTCAGAGGCACTTGATCAGTCTCGGATGGCTGCCATGAATGAGTGGACAGATGGAAGGATGATTAGTTGAGATGCATCACTTGAAAGAGGGAAGGGAAAGAAAGGAAGGAAAGCAGGCGGGCAGGGTTGGGGGAGGCTGCTCGGCTTGGTTGCAGAGATGAACTGAAAATGGCTGGGATGGAAGAAAGATGGTTGGCTCCCAAGCGGGAGGGATGTGATGGAGCAATGGGTTGGTGGATGTAAAGATAGACTGATGGATGGATGGAATAAATAGATAAAGCTGAAATCGACACTGAAGTATAACGAGACTCTTATTCAAGTACTGGGGCCTGGCATAATCCGTAATTCTCTTCTGTGGCGCTGGTTTAGTCATTCATTCATGTCCAGATCTTACAGCACCCTGGGCTGGAGCCCACCAGGCTCCTCTGTCCGTGGGATTTCCCAGGCAAGAGTACCGAGATGGGCTGCCATTTCCTCCTCCAGGGGATCTCTCTGATCTAAGGATCAAACTCGTCTTCTGCAATGCAGATGGATTCTTTACTGCTGAGCCACCAGGGAAGCACCAGCTCTCTTCTAGGAAGGATGGAGATTCACGGCTTCTCATACGAGTCTCTCTAACAGCTGCCGAGGTGGATGCAGGGTTCTCCACTGGGACCCGTCCTCCTCACAACCGTAAAATGGCAGAGAGAGTAAGAAGAGGCTGAAAGGGGGACGTGCAAGAGGCAGCATCTTTGCTTTAGGGGAGGTAGTGAACTGAAACCCCCTTGCGGATCATGAACGTCCAAGCTATTAGAGACTTTGTAAAATACTGGGCATTTAAGATAAACCTGTAGAGCACAGAAGGGAACAGAAGAGAGTGGGGTCATGAAAACCATTCAGTAGGATGGGACAGGCCATCCCGCCACGGGCATGGCCAAGGCTAAATGGCAGTGAGTAATGCTGCGCGCCTGATGCTCTTCCTGTCACTCCTCAAAGCTTTTTTTTTTCCATTTTAAGAGTGCCAAAAGGTATGTTTCTAATTTTATTCCTCTCCAGTTCTTTTTATAGTACTCAAACCTGGGCGAATGTCAGGAATATAAAGGCATGTCATTTTTTTGGAGTTTAAGTCAGCCAGAAGTTGAGGCTTCCTGGATTTCCTGCTCCTTTGCATCACCTGCTGTTTGCGGTGCCAGCTGCACCTGCGTGGTCTTTCGAGGGCGCATCTGCCNTCTCCAGTTCTTTTTATAGTACTCAAACCTGGGCGAATGTCAGGAATATAAAGGCACGTCATTTTTTTGGAGTTTAAGTCAGCCAGAAGTTGAGGCTTCCTGGATTTCCTGCTCCTTTGCATCACCTGCTGTTTGCGGTGCCAGCTGCACCTGCGTGGTCTTTTGAGGGCACATCTGCCTGCTCACGGCCTGCCAGGCCACTAGCAAAGCTGGCGGACAAGGCGCACACTCGGGTGTTTTTTTTTTTTAAGATTCTGTCCCTGTAATGAGAGCAAAGCCCCAGGCTTCCTGCAACCCCTCCCAAGGTTTGCAAGAGGACCAAGAGGCAGCAGGGTTCCTTCAGACAAGGCCAGTGAGCAGCTCCGAAGGAAGGAAGGACCTTTCTGGCCCCGGGAACGGAGTCTTGGCTGGGTCTTTGTGCTGCCTGTGAAAGAAGCGCGCTCTCCTGCAGGCTTGGCATCAAGGGGGAATAGCCGATGCTGCCCGAGCCCGTCCACACCCTTGTCCTTCCCCTTCAGCGATGACAGGCTGGAATTCCAATGGCCAGGACCTCGTCCTATGGCCCGAAGACTTTCTCTTGACCTGGAGCACCCGCCTTGCAACTGGTGCAGCAGGCCACAGCACCCAGGAACGGATGCCTCTGGAGCAGCCGCCCAACAGGGCAGGACAAGGGGTGGTGTAAGAGCACCCTGGCTCCCTTACCCCCAGACAGGGCACTCAGAGGCGCAGTCTGCACTGGCTTCCAGAGCTTTCTGAGCAGGTCTAAGCCTCAGTCGCCCACTGAACATGGTTTGGCATTACCTGCTTAGCTGTCTTCCCTTTCCTGTCCCATGTCCCCACACCCCTGCCAGTGTCTCCTGGGATCACCTTCCAAACAAACTGCTCCATCTGGAGTCTGTCTTAGGGTCAGACTCAGAGAGATCCCAAAGATGGGCGCCCATCTCAACCAGTGGGGGCTGCTGTGGAGGAGGGAGGGATCTGTGACGGATTCCCTCCCAAAACCAGAAGTGCGGCTCCTCCTGGAGCCTGAGCTGTGGCACAGGGCTTGGAGGCCCCGTGATGCACTTCGGGGTCTCTCCGGCCTCTGTCCCAGGAGCGGTGAGTTGACAGAGAAGCCCAGCCAGAGATGTAAGTAGACAGAGGCTGTGACGCTGGCACAGTGGGGCCACGGGAGGGCCCCCACCTGCTCCTGCCCCTCTCTGTGAGCACCCTCCTCCCCGTGACGTCACAGGTGGAGCGGTCATGAGAAACAGAGGACAAGAGCGGCAGGGGAAGCAGAAGGCTTCTCTGTATCCTGCTCGTTTCCTTTAGATTCAACTTAACGCTTTTTGTCTGAAGTATATTTAATAGTGTATTTTTTACAGAGGATCTGCTGGGGTAAACTTTCTACTTTGGGCTTCCCTGGTGGTTTAGTGGGAAAGAGTCCGCCTGCCAGTGCAGGAGACACGGGTTTGATCCCTGATCAGGGAGGATCCCACACACTGAGGAGCAGCTAAGCCCATTCACCACGGCTGCTGAGCCCGCGCCCCGGAGCCGGGAGCCACGGCTGCTGAAGCCCGCACGCCCCGNGGAAAGAGTCCGCCTGCCAGTGCAGGAGACACGGGTTTGATCCCTGATCAGGGAGGATCCCACACACTGAGGAGCAGCTAAGCCCATTCACCACGGCTGCTGAGCCCGCGCCCCGGAGCCGGGAGCCACGGCTCCTGAAGTCTGCACGCCCCAGAGCTGGGAGCCACGGCTGCTGAAGCCCACACGCCCTGAAGCCGGGAGCCACGGCTGCTGAGCCCGCACACCCTGGAACCTGTGCTTGCAAACGAGAGAAGCCGCCGCAGTGAGAAGCCTGCACAGCGATGAAGACCCAGCACAGACAGAAATAAATAAGTGAAGCTGTTTCTATAAACTTTCTCATTTAATTGAAGCATCTTTATGGTGTCCTTGCTCTTGAATAACCCTTTGGCTAGATTTTGGCCTCTACCTTGGTCCTTACTTTCTGTCGGCACATGTCTTTACTTCTGACTTCTCTTGTTGAGAAGGCTATTTTCAGTTGGGCTGCGTTGCTTCGTAGGCAAGCCCGTTTTGTTTTTTAATCTCTGGTTTCTTTATCAAGAGAGATTTAATCTCTTTTCCCTCTCTGGTGTTNCTGAGACACGTCTTTACTTCTGACTTCTCTTGTTGAGAAGGCTATTTTCAGTTGGGCTGCGTTGCTTCGTAGGCAAGCCCGTTTTGTTTTTTAATCTCTGGTTTCTTTATCAAGAGAGATTTAATCTCTTTTCCCTCTCTGGTGTTCTGCAATTTTATTTTCATCTGTAGGTGTGCCTATATTTTTACTTATATTACTCAGGACTCCCTACCACTTGAGTATGAAGGATCATGTCTTCTGTTCTTTAAAAAACAAACAAACGAAAAAACCAACCCAGCCAGTATCTCTCTGGGGATTGCCACTGTCTCATTTATTTTCTTCCAGCTGAAAATTCCTATCAAGGATGTGACGGCTCATGTTGTCCTACCCTTCATGCCTCTAAAGCTCTCTTTAATATTTTCAATCTCCCTGTGGCTCCATCTTCCAATTTACAAACTTTTCCTTTAGCTGCGTCTAAGCTGCTGCTTAACCTTATCCACTGAGTATTTTATTTAAATAATCCTATTTTTCATTTCTTCAAGTTCTATTTGGCTCTTCTTCAAATCTACCTGGTCATGTTTATCTCCATTTATTACTTGCTCATCTGTGGTTTACATTTTAAATGCATTACTCCACGCTTTCTGAATATTCTATTACCTAAAAGCTACGGTGTGTGGTGTAGACAGTTAGCTCTAGATGACGTGTCCTTTAGCATTTTATGATTCTTCATCTTTATTGTAAGCTGTCTTCCACGGGGAGGGTCATGCTTTGTTCTCTGTGAGAATCCTGTGCGACGTGGAACACAGAAGTGTCCCTCCACGGCGGTTTTGGTTTTGCTACTGGCAGCTGCTTGCGGGCAGCTGGAGCAGCTAAAAGTGACCACACCGATGCAGCCTCTCAGGCCTGTTTTCCTCAGCTGAGCCTTGGAGCCTCCTATCCTGCTGGCATGGCCCCCTAGACACGTTCCTCCGGCACCTCAGACGGCACTCTGTCTTCAGGTCATGTGTCCGCTTCCTCAGTTAATCTCCGAGCCCCTCAACATTCATCAAATGACACAGAGCTCATAAACATCTGCTGACTGAAGCAACGTGAAGAAAGAAGTCCTCAGAGCCTCAGCTTTTTTGAATGGGATGTTATCTTTCATCCTCACTTCAAAGAACTGGGGGAAGATAGACCTTCTGGGTCAAAGCGTACTTTAATTCAACCTGCAAGATCACTGCATCAAGTGCTTGAAAGCGTTAGTCGCTCAGGCGTATCTGACTCTTTGTGATCCGTGGACTGCAGCCCACCAGGCCCCTCTGTTCGTGGGATGCTCCAGGAAAGAATACTGGAGTGGGTTGCCATTCCCTTCTCCAGGGGGTCTTCCCCACCCAGGGATCAGCCTTGATCTCTTGCATTGCAGGTGGGTTCTTTAGCATCTGAACGCCCCGGGAAGGCCCATGTTCCTGGCACGAGAGAATCGACTACGAGGTGCTCACCAGGTCTGAGGCACCACAGTGGTACGGCGCTGTGCTCCGCCATGCCGGGTGATGGGCCACCAGGTACCACTGTCTGCTTCCCTAGTGCTTTGTGAGGCAGGAATGGTTTCAGCGGGAAAAGCCCATCATGTAGTAAAACAGGCCCTGAGAAGTAACGAACTCTTGAGTCACTTGGACTGCAAGGAGATCAAACCAATCAATCCTAAAGGAAATCAACCCTGAATATTCAACGGAAGGACTGACGCTGAAGCTGAAGCTCCTATACTTTGGCCACCTGATGTGAAGAACTGACTCATTGCAAAAGACCCTGATGCTGGGAAAGATTGAGGGCAGGAGGAGAAGGGGATGACAGAGGATGACATGGTTGGATGGCATCACCGACTCGATGGACATGAGTCTGGGCAAATTCCAGGAGACAGGGGAGAACAGCGAATCCTGCGTGCTGCAGTCCATGCGGTGCAGAGTCGTACACGACTGAGTGGCTGAACAAGTAACAATTTCAAACTTTTCTGAGATCAAGACTGGACTTGAGGTTGATTCCCTCCTAAATCAAATGGCAGCAGCCAAAAGAGCAGCTCAATGGAGCATTCTCTGAAGACAGTGACCCTATACCCTGGCACGTGTGTAAGCCAGAAGCACGTGCTAAACAGCAGGTCTGAGTGAATTTTGACTCACTGAGCTCCAGGTACAGGTAGGGTTCCATCTAATACTCAACACTCTATCTGTGAAATACAAACTACCTCCGAACACCAGGAGCTCTTGACAGTGGTGAAGCCATTCTTGTGAAATGCTTGTTCCTTTTTTAACTCAAGCATTCTGCGGTGGGAAAGGCCTGGGACCGCAGTGGTTCCCTGGCTCCAAAGAGCTGTCTTCCTCTGCCCCCTAGTGGCCTCATGACAAATNTTGGCCACCTCATGAGAAGAGTTGACTCATTGGAAAAGACCCTGAGGCTGGGAGGGATTGGGGGCAGGAGAAGGGGATGACAGAAGATGAGATGGATGGATGGCATCACCAACTCGATGGACAAGAGTTTGAGTGAACTCCGGAAGATGGTGAAGGACAGGGAGGCCTGGCGTGCTGTGATTCATGGAGTCGCAGAGAGTCGGACACGACTGAGTGACTGAACTGAACGGAAGATATTGGGCTTCCCAGGTGGCTCAGTGGATAGGGATTCCGCTTACAATGCAGGAGACACAGACAGACATGAGTTCAATCCTTGGGTTGGGAAGATCCCCTGGAGGAGAGAATGGCAAACCACTCCATTATTCTTGCCTGGAGAATCCCATGGACAGAGGACCCTGGCGTGCTGCAGTCCATAGGGTCACAAGAGTTAGACACAACTGAAGCGACTTAGCACACATGCATAATGGCTTTACAATGTTGTGTTAATTTTTGCTATGCGTTATAGCAGTTACATGTATGCATATATCCCCTCGCTCTTGTCTTCCTCCCCTCCCCCGAGCCTCGTCTCCAGTCAGCACAGAGCAGCAGCCTGAGCTCCTTGTGCTCTACAGCAGCTTCCTCCTAGCTCTCTGTTTCACACATGATAGTGCATATGGGTCAATCCTAATCTCCCAATTAGTCCCACCCTCTCCTTCCCCTACTGTGTCCACAAGTCTGTTCCCTACTTCTGCATCTCTATTCCTGCCCTGCAAAGAGGTTCATCCATTCCATATATATGTGTGAATACCATAATTGTTTTGCTCTTTCTGACTTACTTCACTCTGTATGACAAGCTCTAGTTTTATCCACATCATTACAACTGACTCAATTTTGTACCTTTTTATGGCCAAGTAATATTCCATCAGGCAGTCTTTCTTATACTGTGCTCTCTTTGTCTTTGCATTTGAGTTTACTATTCACAAAGTCCTGCCCATCTCTTAGGTTCAGTTCAGTTTAGTTCAGCCACTCAGTCGTGTCCGATTCTTTGTGACCCCATGAATCACAGCATGCCAGGCTTCCCTGTCCATCACCAACTCCTGGAGTTCACTCAAACTCATGTCNCGGCTGGTCTGAGTTGCCAAGTGAAGCACAGCAGTCTAGGAGACCAGGACATCATCCTGTACTGGGGTGAGAAGGAACTGGGGATGTGAGAAGAACAGAGAGAGGGCCTGGGAAAAGGGAGGGATTTGATGGGTGAGATACGGAGGGAGATGGAGAAGAAAGAGAGACAGAGGGAGAAGTAGGGAGGGAGAGGAAAAGAGAGAGAGAGATAGAAGTTGAGGTTTATTTCTGGGTCTACAGTGCTGAAGGAATGAAAATAATGATCTAAGGTATAGAATAGGTAAGAGTGAAGGACTATAGACTGGGTGGGATGGGGAAAGAAGGAGAGACTAAGGGTGGCTGTGACTATACAACATCTGGGAATAAGAGAAAGGGAACCAGCAATGTCCATAAGCAGGTAATGGTGGTGCTGGCACTCAGGTGGGCAAGGAGGCCAGGCGAACTAGTGAATGGGTTTGAAGTGACATCCTTGTGTCCTCTCCATATTGCCAGGACACCCCACGTACATTGGCTTGATATTTGTGGCAATAATAGTGCCCTCCTTGATCCTCTTGATATGTCTTGCATTATGGTTTTGGAGGCATTGGTGAGTTTTTATTTTTAATCTTTCCTTTCAGTCCATTGTCTCACTCTTTCCCTCCATTTAGTCTACTGCATCATTCTAGTCTCAGCATTTCCATCAGAACTTTTCTCCTTTCTGCCCAACTCACATTTTTATGTAAAACTATTTTTTTTAAAGTTATGGTAAAATATACATGACATAAAACTTACATTAGTCATTTTTAACATGAAGTTTAGTAAGATTGAGTACATTCACGTTGTATGCAACCAATCTCTACAACTCATTTCATTTTGAAAAACTGAATGTCTATGCCCATTAAGTCCCATTGCTCATTCATTGCTCTTCCATCCCTTGGCAACCTTGATTTTACTTTCTGTCTAAAGAAATCTGACTACTTTAAGTAATTCTTATAAGTGGAATCATCACTATTTTTCTTTTTGTGACTGCCTTATTCCATGAAGCAAAGTGTCCTCATCATTCATTCATGTAGCGACACATATTAGAATTTCTGTCCTTTTTAAGACTGTATAACAAATTTTATCTATTTATCTGCCAATGGAAGCTTGAGTTGATTCTACTTTTTGGCTGTGTGAATACTGCTGCCATGAACACAGCTATACAAATATCTATGTAGAGTAATTTTGTTTGCTTCTGTTCATTTTTATTTAATAAAAAATTTTTTTTTGGTCAGAATATAGTTGATTTAAATATTGTGTTACTTTCTGTTGTACAGCAAAATGAATCAGTTATACATATATCCACTCTTTTTAGAATAGAATATGTGGGAACAGAAATTCCCACATAGATCATTACAGAGTATTGAGTAGAATTCCCTGTGATACACAGCAGGTCCCCTGTTAATTATCTCTTTTATATATATTTGTGCATATATGTCAATTCCAATCTCCCAATTTATCCTTCACTCCCTCTCCCCTAGTAACCATAAGATTGTTGTATAAAACTGTAACTCTATTTCTACTTTGTAGATAAGTTTATTTGTATCATTTTTTAAATTCCACATGTAAGCAATGTCATAATTTGTCCTTTACTGTTCGACTGCTTGTGTTCTTAACAGGTCATATCAGACTATCTTGTGATTCCTGACTATGTCTCCTTTCCCATTTGGAGCAATTACCCAGGATCCCAGAACTCAGGTTGACAGCCCAGGAGTCAATCTTATTATATTTCATCAAATAACCATCATATCTGATCAAATCAGTGTTCTGATAAGCTTTAGATAAATCATAATTTATATACTGGTGGAAAAATGATAAAAAAGTGTACATTATAAGACAATATCACTAGTAGAATCCACACAGATTTCAGATGTGAAGTGTGAGAAATAATGTATCTCAGACTAAATGGAATGATGTACAGGACTAAATTGTGACATCCCTTTGGCTTCTTATTTTATAATATTTTTTTCACTCCTTCTACTGAAATATTTGTCAA
>SJYV01038392.1:10668-22890 GCA_006410875.1 Neotragus pygmaeus | reverse complement strand
CTACTATCTTCCTTTTTCTATATCCCAATTACATTGAATAATATCCTTCAGGTGCCTAAAAGATAAAGAGTATGGAGACCTGGCAGCAATCATTGAGTCAACAGTGAAAACCTGTCACGAATATAATGTTTAGCTTTTAGAAAAGGCTCTGTGTCTCTAAGATGCTCTAAGCTTCATGCCTCTCGCGGTTGGGGGGGCTGTAACAATTCATAAGTTGTAAAAAGTCTCCAACTGTTAGGCAACTTAGAGAGTTATTAGAGGGGGGTTTTAACTGAAACATTCCTTTTAAATGCAGAATACTGAAGCCCTAAGTTAACTTTTTCCAGATAATGTCAGAAGAGTAGAAAAGCAGTGTACAATAAGGCAGGCAGATTCTGGTGTTTGGGGTACATGCTCAGGAAATTCCAGGGGGAGCCCTGAGGCCTGACTCGCCTTGCCCATCAGGCCTCTCCACATGACCTCGTCATGGGTGGGATCTCCTCACGCTGGCTCCTGGCAACTATTGTTGTTGTTGTTCAGTGGTTCAGTCATGTCCAACTCTTTGCGACCTCATGGACTGCAGAACACCAGGCTTCCCCATCCTTCACTATCTCCTGGAGCTTGCTCAAGCTCACGTCCATTGAGTCCGTGATACCATCCAACCACCTCATCCTCTGTTGTCCCTTTCTCATCTTGTCCCCAAACATTCCAGCATCAGACACCATTTTATTGAGGCATTTTAAAAAGTAGAAGAAAAATTTAGGATAAACGCAGTAGAGAAGTCCCCTGGGACAAGATGATGGGTACAGTTTCCCTCATCAGGAAAACCCCTCCAAACACACAGAGCATCCGAAGACACCTGCCTCACTCCTCAATAGCAGTAGAGCAGTGGGCTAGTAAGCTCCTTGGGAGCAGAACTGCATTGGTTTTTGTTCACTGTTTCACTCTACATGACTGTCAAAATATTCGATTAAACTGTATTGAGTGCATTACTAAACAAAGGAATCAATAGATAAATGTAATGATATGATGTAAAGGATATTTGCTTCTTTCCAAGGCAAGCTACCCCAAGTGAACTTGTAAATTTTAGAAGTGATGAAAATACACTGTGCTATGAAACACACACACACACACACACACACNAATAGATAAATGTAATGATATGATGTAAAGGATATTTGCTTCTTTCCAAGGCAAGCTACCCCAAGTGAACTTGTAAATTTTAGAAGTGATGAAAATACACTGTGCTATGAAACACACACACACACACACACACACACACACGACAATAGGCACAGGAACATGGGTATATGAATCCTGTTCCAGTCCTTGACTCTGTCCTACGGTGAGAGGAGGAAGGGATGTTGTTCCGAAGAGAGGAACCTGATGGTGGCCCTAATTCAACATAAGCGAGATGCCCTGGGCCTTGCTTGTGGGGAGACCAAGTCACGAAGGACTCGTTATAACTTCAAAGCTAAGGCAGAAATTGCATTTAGTTTTTAGCTGTATTTTGTAAGCTCTAGCCCTACTCTAAGCCTTAGAATGCTTTATCCTGAAACCAAATAGAAAACCTGAGTGAACAAGAGCCCATTACTGCAGGTGAAGAACATGCATGGGTCACCACAGTGGTGGAGCTCCCATAGTCTTCTTCCATTAAAGTCTTGAGCCCAGGATTTAAAACCAAGAAATCAAACTTCAAAGCTTTCCTGAATTAGTGAAATCTAATCTTCTAGTAGTCATGTATGGATGTGAGAGTTGGACTGTGAAGAAAGCTGAGCGCCGAAGAATTGATGCTTTGAACTGTGGNAGACATTACTTTGCCGACTAAGGTCCGTCTAGCCAACGCTATGGTTTTTCCTGTGGTCATGTATGGATATGAGAGTTGGACTGTGAAGAAGGCTGAGCGCCGAAGAATTGATGCTTTTGAACTGTGATGTTGGAGAAGACTCTCGAGAGTCCCTTGGACTGCAAGGAGATCCAACCAGTCCATTCTGAAGGAGATCAGCCCTGGGATTTCTTTGGAAGGAATGATGCTAAAGCTGAAACTCCAGTACTTTGGCCACCTCATGTGAAGAGTTGACTCACTGGAAAAGACTTTGATGCTGGGAGGGATTGGGGGCAGGAGGAGAAGGGGACAACAGAGGATGAGATGGCTGGATGGCATCACTAACTCGATGGACGTGAGTCTGAGTGAACTCTGGGAGTTGGTGATGGACAGGGAGGCCTGGCGTGCTGCGATTCATGGGGTCGCAGAGTCGGACGCGACTGAGCGATTGAACTGAACTGAAGCATCCTGGATTTTATTTCAGTCCACTCAGAGTGTTGGAAGACAGTTTTCCCTTCTCTTTAGATTATTTTAACTCTGGCTAAAGAACACATCCGTTGAAATTAAAAAGAATTGATTTGCATCCTGACTTTGAGGTGAATGACTGCCTGAGTACTGACTTAGCCTGAAATTCACTTCCTGTCAAATGGGCCACTTGGCGTAAATGAATTCAGCTTAAAATTCCTAATAATGCCACGAGCCTTGGCATAAATAAATGAAAGTGGAGATTTAATGCTGTACGGATAATGTCTTCTTTCCCAAGATTTAGGCCCTAGAACAGTAACCAAACATACTTGACAAATAAATAATGAGAAAGAGGAATGAAAGGGGCAGAAATGACACACTAACACCAGTGGTAGTGAAGACAGTTGTGTATGGCCCTGCTCCCATGTCACCCAGGGCCCGAGTGAGTCCTCTACTTGCTGAGATAAACATTCCCAATTTGCCATGTTTGCATCCCCCGCCCCGCCAGATCCTGAGTTTGGGCAGGAATGGAAGGGAGAGCCAATATGCTCATATTTTCTTTGCAGAGCTCCTGAGCATTTCAAGAAGAATGTACAGGGTAGAGTCAGGAATGTCTGATAACGCAAATGCAAGGAAGGCCTTATATTTGCATTATAGGAGTGTTGTGGCATATATACAGATGTCCCTTGGAAAATGTAATCTGCCATATTCATACCACATGTTTCATTTTTGTTTCCTGCAATGAGATGTTGACATTTCCCCATTGAGAGGGCACGTTCCCTACCTTTGAACCTGAGAAAATCTTTGTAACTGCAGTAGAATGCAGTGGAAGTGATAGGGTTTGACCTCTGAGCTGTGGTCATGAAGGGTCATGTGGCCTCTTTCTGGCTCCCTCTCTCTCAGGATGCTCACCTCCTAACCCAGCTGCCACGTGGTAAGGAAGCCCTGGCCACTTGGAGGAGCACTCACAGGTGTTCCAATCCACAGTCTGAGCTCAGAGGTGGTCCTAGGCAGGGTGAGGAGGGGAGAAAGGAGGCTGGGGCTGGGGGGGAGATGGAGGAGCCCGGAAATCACCCCTAGTGTGCTCACTAGCCAACTGGCAATGTCCCTACTGTGCTCAGTAGCTGACATAGGGAGACTGAGCTTTCAGTAGCTTTGCTCCACGGTCCCATGGATCTGTCTCCTGCTTTAGCAGTGTTTGGACAGAACGGACCCAGGGATGCCCCTCGCTGCAGCCTCTGACCACCCTCCAAACTCCTTTTGCAACCTTCGGAATCAGCCACTCAACTGTCCTCGATCACTGGGACCAGCCAACACCACTTTTTGAGCTTAACTCCCTATTACCCACCAACCATAGGCTCTCAGATTCATCAGAATTATTTCACCTAGGTGGAGACTGCCGTCAACCGCCTGGTCAACCTGCATCTGTGGGCCTCCTTCACCTATTTCTCCCCGGGGTTCTCTTTTGACCATGATGATGTAGCTCCGGAGGGTGTGGGCCCCTTTTCCCATGAATTGGCCAAGAAGAAGCACTCAGTGTCTCTTGAATAAAACGAGCGCAGTGACCGCACCCTCTTCCAGGATACGCAGAAGCTTCTCGAGACAAGCACAGAAAATCCAGGATGCCATGGAAGCCACCCTTCTCAGGAGAAGAACTTGAATCAGGCCATTTTGGACCAGTGGGCCCTGGGTTCTGCCCGAGCAGACCACCACCTCTGTGGTTCCGGGAAAGCTGCATCCTGGATGAATAGCAGAAACTCACGGAGAAGATGGGCGACCATGTGACCGACCTGCACAGGCTGGCCCGTTCCCAGGCTGAGTTGGGTGAGTATCTCATGGAAAGGCTCACCCTTCAACATGACTAGGAGCCTCTGGAACCTGGCCACCTTCGAGTAGGCCTTCTGGGGTCAGGGCTCCCGTCTGAAGCCCTTCTCTGCAGCCCCTAGGCAGCATTTTAATCATCTTAAAGCCTTCTCCCAAGCTCTGGACCAAGCAGAAACAATAAAGTTTTTTGCAGGGGGAGAAAAGGGAGAGGGGGCATATAGAATTTCTCATTTCTTCTAGAAGCTGAGATACCCTAGGAACAGACTGGGTCTCCTCCTCGCTAAAGGGGATGCCCACACCCTTTCTCTCTGAGTATGCATCGCTGCCTTGCCTCTATCTCATCTCAGCAAGCCATTTCTCTATGGGCTGTCCCACTTGTTGTCTCTAATAATAAACTTTGCATCTGCATTTGCAAAAAAAAAAAGGACAAAACAGCCCCCTCCTCAGTTCCTGCTGAAGAAGACTCTGTAAATTTAACTGACTGAGCCTTCCACAACTAGGAGAACCAAGCTCAGACTTTCTATAATCCTGACCAAGTTTTGTAATTACAGTGAACACATGTCACGGGAATTAATTTGTTCTTTGAAATAGAGTTCCCCTTTGTTACAGATGAATAAACAAAGCCTAGGGAAGCTGATGGTGATTCTCCTTCATGTGACTCCTGAGGATGATGGCTAAGTCATCTTTGCCCCTTATGTTTGACTATTTCCATAAAATCACGGGGGTCTGCTTCCCCGTGCTTGCTAAGTCTCTTCAGTTGTGTGACTCTTTGCGACCCCGTGGACTGTAGCCTGCCAGGCTCCTCTGTCCATGGGATCCTCCAGGCAAGAATACTGGAGTGGGTGCCATTTCCTGCTCCCTGGTAGATAGCCACTTATGCTGAGTTACTTACACAGCAGACACTCCTGGCCAGAAAGCCCTTGCGTGGAAATTAACGAAGATCCCTGCTCTTTCCCCATTTGGTTGGGCGAGTTGCCCCTCCTCTGTCCCATGGTGTCCTCCTTGGGTGGCACCCCTGGCGCTGTGCCTTCTGCTCTCAGAGGACTCACTTCGTAGCTGCCTTCCCTTGCTGGTTGGATATCCTTCGAGGGTAGAGAGAATGTGAGCCTCTTTTCTGGATCCAAAGATCCAAAGTAGAGTTCTAGGCTCAGAATAAGTCCACACTGAAAGTCTGGGGAATGTTGAATGAATGATACATGCCCTAGCGACACCACCCCTCACCCCATCCCCTGTTAGCATCCTGTGCGGTGTTTTCTTGGCTGTCCCTGCTCTGGGAAATAGGGATGGTGCAGGGGGAGCTCCTCCTTCGAGGATGGATTTGCTGCCCAGCTGCACAGACTGAGGTCAGAAGAAAGTCCTCAACTCCTCCAGGGTCTGCTTTATCTGCAGAAAGCCACCTTGCCCAATTTGTTATTGTTCAGTTGCCAATTCGTGTCCGACTCTTTGTGACCCCATGCACTGCAGCATGCCAGGCTTCCATGTCCCTCACCATCTCCCAGAGTTTGCCCAAGTTCATGTCCGTTGAATTGGTGATGCCATCCAATCATCTCTCCTCTGTCACCCTCTTCTCCTTCTGCCTTTAATCTTTCCCAGAAGCAGAGTCTTTTCCAATGAGTTGGCTCTTTGTATCAGGTGGCCAAAGAATTGGAGCTTCAGCTTCAGCATCAGTCCTTCCAACAAGTATTCCAGGTTGACTTCCTTTATGATCGACTGGTTTGATCTTCTTGGAGTCTCAAGAGTCCTTCAGTTCTCTGCCTTCTTTATGGTCCAGATCTCACATCTGTACGTGACTTCCTTACTCAAGGCCATGCCATATTCTGAATCCTGTGACTTAATACAAGAGGAGGTAAGAGTGGCTTTTGGTCCAACGGGGTCCAACTCACATGGTATTCTTTTACTCTAAAACTCCCTGCCTGGTAAACTGAAGAGTTTCTGAGCCTACATCACACTTCAGCTCCCCATTTGCCCATTTTCATCNCGTGACTTAATACAAGAGGAGGTAAGAGTGGCTTTTGGTCCAACGGGGTCTAACTCACATGGTATTCTTTTACTCTAAAACTTCCTGCCTGGTAAACTGAAGAGTTTCTGAGCCTACATCACACTTCAGCTCCCCATTTGCCCATTTTCATCGTCCCATCTTCTTTTCACAGGTGCTGGTCCTCAATACAAATTTTATGCTGCAAACTCCATCTCAGTGTCTTCCTCTGGGGAACCCAACCCACAAGGAATTTTTCTTGTCTTTGATTCATTCATAAGGCTCTTTACCTTTGGTCAACTTGACTGTTTACTGAGTTAACTTACAATGTTTATTTTGTGAAGGTTTAAAAATATTCACTTCTGATTATGGCTCAGGAGACAGTTGATAACTCCAAACGAAGGCGGGGCATAATATCCATGGAGAGCTTACTTGGAAAGGTTGGTAATGCCTTTTTCATTGACACTTTCATTCAGCTAAAATGAGACATTTTTGTGAGATCCCTGCATTGACTGATAATACTCAGATTGCTGGTTTTCTTTTTTCTTGATCATTATTCTGCTGATTTGGATTATCAAATGCCCTGCAGAGAAAAACTGCTTCAGCTGACAGATACCAAGTTCAAACCAATGAGTCCCACTTCTCTGGAATTTTGCCCCCATCGGGTCCTAGGTGCCTTGGTACCACTCTGATGCCCTCAAACAGCCTCTTCCCCATCTTGATGTTTTCAGTTGTTCTTAGGGGGAGNCCTCCCACCAGTAGATGCAAGAAGGAAGGACAGATCTAGTAGAGAGGGGCAGTGAATATCTTGACCCAATATTACAATCTGCCATTAGGCTTTTGGCGGGCACTTTGCAAGAGATAAGAGCCTGGCCACTCTACTGTAAAGCCATATTTGCTCTGCTAACACATTTATACTCTGCTACTCCATTTTCATGCCTTTTTATGTCTTCGATGCATTTTCCTTTGAACATCAAATAATAAGTAATTTTCAGAGATATTTTAATCATAAGATAAACTCAACTCTGTAGTTATTAGCCACACTCTTGACTCCCTGAAGCGCCATCAGTGTGACAACCAGAACCAAGCCAGGACCCACACAGGGCAACGTCAGCTGTGGTTTCCTGGTCCACAGTAAGCACAAGACATCATCGTTTGGAAGATTCATTTCTGTTGCGCCTTTATTGAACTGTGGGAAAAACTGAAATCTCATGATCGGTGAAATATAGTATTTGTGTGTGTGTAAAATAAGATTTGCTGATCAGTCTTTAAATACTCTGCAGCCTTGCTCCTCAAAGTACAGCTNTCTGTTGCACCTTTATTGAACTGTGGGAAAAACTGAAATCTCATGATCGGTGAAATATAGTATTTGTGTGTGTGTAAAATAAGATTTGCTGATCAGTCTTTAAATACTCTGCAGCCTTGCTCCTCAAAGTACAGCTGTGGCGCAGAGCAATGGATGACCTCTGGGAGCTGGTTGTTAATAGAAATGCAAAACTGCTGGATCCCAACCTAGACCCACTGCCTCAGAACATTAACAGGATCTACAGGTGATCCCATGCTCAACCAAGTGTGACAAGTAGCATTATAAGTGGCAGTGGCCTCATAGCTGTGAAGTGTATTATGCTAGAGTGAACACACACACACACACACACATGTGCATGGATCATGGGGTCAGTAGAACTGCCCTCCCCATTCCTCTCTGCATCCTGGGGCCCAACACATGGGATAAAAGGAAGAAACATCCCAGGGTTATTCCATTCATCAGAGGAAGTGTGATAACAAGGGCAGATTGGGTATCTCAACCGCATCTCAACCCCAGCTGCACATTAAGATCACCTAGAGATGTTTTTTTAAACAATATTAATGCCTAGCCTCCACCCTCAGAAGTGCACTTGGTTTGGGGCATCCGCGTTTTTAAACACCTCCTAGGTGACTATGGGTGGGGGTTTCTGATGCAGTGGGGATGGAAGGTCCACTTGTGTAGGGAACTGTTTGTGAACTAGGAGCAGAGCCATCCAGNTATTAATGCCTAGCCTCCACCCTCAGAAGTGCACTTGGTTTGGGGCATCCGCGTTTTTAAACACCTCCTAGGTGACTATGGGTGGGGGTTTCTGATGCAGTGGGGATGGAAGGTCCACTTGTGTAGGGAACTGTTTGTGAACTAGGAGCAGAGCCATCCAGCTCTTCTGTGAGCACGGGAATCCTCACCGTCACTCTCAGGACCTCTGCATAAATAAATATGTTCTAATTTAGGGGGCAGGAAAGAGAAAGATGTCATATAGTGCTGAGAGCCACCAGGAGTTAGGATCTGAGTAGCACACCCAGAACCCCAGGTTTGATTTGCTGACTCTTGGAGCCTCAGTGTTCTGCTGTTAAATGGGCTTAAAAATGATAACTGCCACTTGCCATCCTGTGTCCACATTTCCTGGGGCTCTGAGTTTACAAAGATACTCTTTATGGGATGAAACTTATTAAGGTGCTGCTTCCCTGGCGGCTCAGGTGGTAAAGAATTTGCCTGCAATTCAGGAGACCCAGGTTTGATTCCTGGGTTGGGAAGATCCCCTGGAGAAGAGAATGGCAACCCACTCCAGTATTCTTGGCCAGAGAATCCTATGGACAGAGGAGGCTGGTGGGCTACAGTCAATGGGGTCTCAAAGTATCAGACATGACTGAGCAACTAACACTTTCACAGATATAAAAGTATGTTATGTTTGTATACATTTTAAGACTTATTCTTGGAGTATTTTACCTCTCTAAAGAGTTACTGATTATTTATAGTTAAGAGAGATTGCCTCCTGCCTTGTATCGTTTGAATCCAGGTGAAGTGAAGTGAAGTCACTCAGTCTTGTAAACAACCTAAAATCAAGAGTTTTCAAACCAACTTCCTTGAGGCACTGGGATTTGGTTTCAAGTACAAATAGGACTTTTTGGTGATTTTCATCTCCGCACTTTACATTTGTGAGAGGACATTTTGTCTGAATTTAGTGTTTCTTCTTCTACTCCCAACATATGTTTCCATATTATGATGGCATCATTTGGTTCTGTGTAAAGGAAACCTAAAATTACATCAGAAAATAAACACTAATGGGAAGAATATTTGGAAGGGCATTTAACTGTTTTGGTATTATATTTTCTGAGGTAATCTAAGTTTGTTTTTTACTATATGTGTGAGTGCATACATATTAAATTGATAGTATTTGCTTTTACATGTGATTAAAGCAGTGTAATTCAAGAAAATTTCATATGTATATATGTATGCACATATATATGTATATACCAGCATGGACATTTATATTACCATAATTTTGAAGAGATGGTGAACTTCCACTATTTTAAAATCTCTTAGGTTGTCAAGGTCATAGATACATAATGAACTCGTCTGTTCCAGCCGCTGCTGCTAAGTCACTTCAGTCACGTCCAACTCTGTGTGACCCCATAGATGGCAGCTCACCAGGCTCCCCCATCCCTGGGATTCTCCAGGCAAGAACACTGGAGTGGGTTGCCATTTCCTTCTCCAATGCATGAAAGTGAAAATTGAAAGTGAAGTCGCCCAGTCGTGTCTGACTCTTTGCAACAGCATGGACTGCAGCCCACCAGGCTCCTCCATCCAAGGGATTTTCCTGGCAAGAGTACTGGAGTGGGGTGCCATTGCCTTCTCTGCTGTTCCAGCTGGTAGCCTCTAAATATAAAGACCTGGGGTGGATGACATTATTACTGGAACAAGAAGACTTTCTTCTTGTATCCTAACTTTNCCAAGGGATTTTCCTGGCAAGAGTACTGGAGTGGGGTGCCATTGCCTTCTCTGCTGTTCCAGCTGGTAGCCTCTAAATATAAAGACCTGGGGTGGATGACATTATTACTGGAACAAGAAGACTTTCTTCTTGTATCCTAACTTTGAAATGTCTAACCATCTTGAGTTGGGTTACAAATGTTATCAACATCCAAGCAGACTTTTGAAGAGGAAAAATTATTTGCACCTAAGCTTCCGACAACAGACTTTTTATTCCACAAGGATAAAAAATTCAAAAGTAAGTATGAATGTTGGCAATCCCATAATTCTCTGCTCAAGTGTCAATACTACATCTTTGGAAAGCTCCCAAATGACTACTCCCGCTTGACAACTTAGGAGGAAATGTGGCAGTGATCATTAATCTCGTGGGGAAAGTGGTGTGTGTAACAAGAAAAAGATCTATATACAAATCTTTACTTGGGGAGATAAAAATAGGTCTCATTGGAAGGAAGAAGATGAAGGCCCCTATGTAATCCTTTCCAATTTTCATCTTTAAATTGGTGAAATTCTGATCAAAATGTTCATTTTTACCTCAAATCCAAGTGCATGCTCTTGAAGGTGAAGACAATCTCGTGGTTAAAAGCAAGAAGCCCAGGGAGCTTCATGGCTGTCCAGTAGTTAAGGGGGCAGAGGTTCCATGGATCCTCCAGTTCCTGGCCAGGAAATTAAGATCTTAGTTGCTAGTCAGGGAACTAAGATCTCAGATGCTATGTGGCACAGCCAAAAAATAAATAAAACAAAATCCAAAGTCTAATTGTTAAGAAAAAAAATATTTAAGAGCAAGAAGCTCAGATCTCTTCCCTATGCTGGTAGGGATAACATAACATAAAAGAGAACACCTTCATGAAAGAGAACGTCCTTGGGCTCATCTACAAATAGAGCATGAAGGCAACTAAGAGGCTGCAAAGGACCACATTCAACCAACTGAAGTCCCAAAAAGAAGCACTAATCAGAATAACGGAGGCACTTTTTTTTTCCTTTGTAGGTTTTATGGAGGCATGGTAGGGGATCAAGGGAAATAGGGTATGTGTTGAGGTATATTCTAGAAATTAAGAGTTACATAAAGTAAGTGAAGATAAAAGGGGATAAAACACTCACGTTGGGAAATTTTTGTTTTCAAAACAACTCCGTGCTACCCATGGTATTAAGGGATAATCAGTAAAGAGGTAGTTCTTTCAACTCAAGTAACAAAGAGAAAACTAAGCTTTGATCACTTCAAAGGAAACCAAATACCACAAATAGGGAAACCTGATGGACAGACGGAAAAGGGGAGTGTTAGCTTGAGAGGGTCTAAGAAGAAAGCAGCCTTCGGGAGACACAAGAAAATGAGCCCCAGTGCCCTACCTGCTTCCATGGGGGAGGCATTAGCTGCAGTTCTTCGTTAAGAACAGCACCAAGCCCTCAGTCTGGAGGTGATAAACCATTTGGCTTTGGATGCAGAATGTGGTCCAAACAGAAGAGAAACCAGATGCAGGACTTCTCTGGTGGTTGGGAATCTGCCTATCCATGCCGGGGACACAGGTTCAACCCTTAATCAGGGAAGATTCCACACGCCGGGGGTGCAGCTTATAGCTGTGTGCAACAGCTGAAGATCCCTCGCCCTAGCGAGCATGCTCCACAACAAGAGAAGCCCCTGCGGTGAGCCCTGCACACCACGGCTAGAGAGCAGCCCTGCTTGCTGCAACTAAAGAAAGCCTGCACAGCAGCAAAGATCAGGGCAGTCAAAAATAAATAAATGGGAAAAAATTTAAGTATATTACTTAAAAAAAAGAAAGAAAAAAACCAGATGCAACCCTTAAAGGGTGCAGAGTCTTATCCATTTAACTCAAGGCATTGTGAGTCGTGAATTATTAAGTTACTAAGTTTTCAAAAGTAGGGAAAGTGACAGCACAAACCATCTCAGGAGGCAGGAAAAGTGATGCTCTGAGAATTCCTATCACCTACGAGTCCATAGTTCTGGACACAGTGGCTTCACAAACATAACTTGGATCCCAAACCACTTTCCAGAACTGAGCCCTAGTGATAAGTAAGCTCCCCTGGGACAGTTAAGCAACTTTGTAGACAGAAAAGTGAAGAAAAAAAATTAAAAGATCGTGAGGATAATCTATCAATAATCTCAGATATGCAGATGACACCACACTTATAGCAGAAAGTGAAGAGGAACTAAAAAGCCTCTTGATGAAAGTGAAAGAGGAGAGTGAAAAAGTTGGCTTAAAGCTCAACATTCAGAAAACTAAGATCATGGCATCTGGTCCCATCACTTCATGGGAAATAGATGGGGAAAGAGTGGAAGCAGTGTCAGACTTTATTTTGGGGGCTCCCAAACCACTGCAGATGGTGACTGCAGCCATGAAATTAAAA
>SJYV01038390.1:0-19146 GCA_006410875.1 Neotragus pygmaeus | reverse complement strand
TCTGTCTTTACGCATCTGCCGTCTCCCTAAGCGGCTCTCCCGTCATTGCCACTCCCGGGCGGCGTTCTTCTCGAAGATCGGTCCATGCGCCTGCTTAGGACTGACCAGGAGGTGGACATCGCGGTGGTTTCTCTCCGTTCCCCTGACACTCTTGACCCTTGGCCCTGTCTCCGGGGCGACTTGCTGCCCCTCTGAGGGGTGTGGCATTTCACAAGCCCTTGATGTTGTCAAGCTGTTTGTCAGAAAGTGTGTATCATCCTGCCCAGTCCCCTGGAGCATCTGGGATTGTCTGAGAGCTGTCGTTACTGGTGTTGAAGCTTTTACATTTTGAAGAGTCTTGGTTGGGGGAATCGGCTGATGTTTACACATCGTTTTACTCTATGAAAAATGGGCCCCGGACCTTCCTGGTGGCCCAGCGGTTAGGTTTCCGCCTGCCAATGCAGGAGACACAGCTTGGAACCCTGATCTGGGCGGGTCCCACATGTCTCGGAGCAACCGAGCCTGCGTGCTGCACTCCTGAGCGCTGCGGCCGCTGGAGCCTGCGCTCCGAAGCCTGTGCTCCACGGGAGAGCCACCGCGGTGAGCAGCCGCTGCACGGCAGCCCGCTGACCCCAACCACAGGAAGCTCACGCAGCGACAGAGAAAGAGCACAGCCACGAAACAGTAAATAAAAAGAAATGGGCCCGGGGGAATTCCCCAGTGGTCCAGTGAGTGGCCAAGACTTGGCACTTCCACTGCCAGAGGCCTGGGTTCAATTCGTCGTCAGGGAAATAAGGTCCCACAAACTGTGTGACCAACCTAGACAGCATATGAAAAAGCAGAGACATTACTTTGCCGACAAAGGTCCATCTAATCAAAGCCATGGTTTTTCCAGTGGTCATGTATGGATGTGAGAGTTGGACTATAAAGAAAGCCGGGCACCAAAGAATTAATACTTTTGAACTGTGGTGTTGGAGAAGACTCTTGAGAGTCCCTTGGACTGCAGGGAGATTGAGCCAGTCCATCCTAAAGGAGATCATTCCTGAGTGCTCATTGGAAGGACTGATGCTGAAGCTGAAACTCCGATACTTTGGCCACCCGATGAGAAGAACTAACTCATTGGAAAAGACCCTGATGCTGGGAAAGATTGGAGGCAGGAGGAGAAGGGGACAACAGAGGATGAGATGGTTGGATGGCATCACCGACTCAATGGACACGAGTTTGAGCAAGCTCGGGAGACAGTGAAGGACAGGGAGGCCTGGCGTGCTGCAATCCGTGGGGTTGCAAACAGTCAGACACGACTGAGCGACTGAACTGCACTGAACTGAGCTGAGGAATCTTCTCGCCTAGGCGGCTGTGCAGCGGCTCAGGAGGGGAGCCCCGCCCCCAGGAGGGGAGCCCCGCCCCGGGGCCACGTGCGTCTCCTAGCAACCGTCAAACTTAGGAGGCGAGTCCTCGGGCCTGCCTACCGGCGCGGCGCACCAACAGCGTCCTGGGAGCCTTCTCGCCAGGCGGCTGTGCGGCGGCTGTGGGAGCTGACCCACGCCGCGATCCGAGCCCACGTGACTGCCCGGCGTGTCCCCGAGCAGGTGCGGCAGGCGCCTCCTACACACCCCGCCCCCCCCGGCCCCCAGTGCATCTGGGCAGCCCCTCAGCGTTTCCCGTGGCCTCCGAGGAGGACGCCGGGGCCCTGAGCGCCCCACTCAGTGCCGGGCGGGTCTGGCCCGGATGGTCCTCGCCCCCCTTGGTGTCAGCGTGCTGTCCCCGGATGACCAGCTCACACTGTGCTTGGGTACAGCTGACCCGAGATCGGCTCTGCGGGAGCGAAGGGGGCTTTCCTTCCTACCCCTGCTTGGCTTCCTGGGGAATAGGACCCAGCCTGTGCAGGCAGCCCGCTGATGGACGGCGGTGAACAGAGCAAGACCCGGGAGCGGGAAGGCGGGCGGAGCCGGCTGTGCTCCTTATCATGATTCCTGACGCTCCATTTTCTGTCCTTCAGTCTTGACTGGGTTCTCTCTGCGGGGCCGGCAGTGTCCGAGGCCTGGGCTGGTCCCTGGGGACGGAGCAGGGCACCCGGGGAGGAGGGTGGGTGCCCTGCGGGATGTCGGCTTCCTTTCAGGAGCCCTGGGGTGACTGCAGCACCTCCCTTTCCTGCAGCCGCCTGGGCCTCCCTGCAGCATGTCGCTGCAGGCCTGGGAGTGGGAGGATGAGGACCAGGCCAGCGTGGGCCCCGTGTCCTCCACGGGCAGCTTTCACCAGTCCGGGAGCGAGTGTGAAGCCGACGAGCACCTGAAGGACAGGGCCTGGGCCCGGGAGTCGGACTCGGACCCCCGGTGCAGCAGCGAGTCCTCAGACCGGCCTGCCAGCGCCTTCAGCTCCGACGTGCCCCACGTCGTCCCCTGCAAGTTCATCATCTCTCTGGCCTTCCCGCTGACTTCAGGTGAGTGTTAGGGCAGAATTCCAATGCGCTCTGCGGACCTTTGCCCACGAGTTTGAGGCTCCCCTAAGTGGGGTGGTCGACGCCAGGACCAGAGGTCCAGAGAGAAACCGTCACATTAGGGCCCACTGTGGGCCAGGAAGGGAGTGGCGTCACAGCCTGCAGAGGCTCGTCCTCTCAAAGTCCCAAGAGGCTCAGTCCAGTCGCTCAGATGTGTCCCACTCTTTGCGACCCCATGGACTGCAGCACGCCAGGCCTCCCTGTCCTTCAGCATCTCCTGGAGTTCACTCAAATTCATGTCCATCGAGTCGGTGATGCCATCCAGCCATCTCATCCTCTGTCGTCCCCTTCTCCTGCCTTCAGTCTTTCCCAGCATCAGGGTCTTTTCCAGTGAATTAGTTCTTCGCATCAGGTGGCCAAAGGATTGGAGTTTCAGCTTCAGCATCAGTCCTTCCAGTGAATTCAGGACTGATCTCCATTAGGATGGACTGGTTGGATCTCCTTGCTGTCCAAGGGACTCTCAAGAGTCTTCTCCAACACCACAGTTCAAAAGCATCAATTCTTCAGTGCTCAGCTTTCTTTATAGTCCAACTCTCACATCCATACATGACCACTGGAAAAACCATAGCCTTGACTAGATGGACCTTTGTTGGCAAAGTAACGTCTCTGGTTTTTAATATGCTATCTAGGTTGGTCATGACTTTCCTTCCAAGGAGTAGTGTGTTTTAATTTCATGGCTGCAGTCACCATCTGCAGTGATTTTGGAGCCCCCAAAAATAAAGTCTGACACTCTTTCCACTGTTTCCCCATCTATTTCCCATGAAGTGATGGGACCGGATGCCATGATCTTCGTTTTCTGAATGTTGAGCTTTAAGCCAACTTTTTCACTCTCCTCTTTCACTTTCATCAAGAGGCTTTTTAGCTCCTCTTCACTTTCTGCCATAAGGGTGGTGTCATCTGCATATCTGAGGTTATTGATATTTCTCCTGGCAATCTTGATTCCAGCTTGTGNTGAGCAACTTGAGCAGTTTCGGTCACTTGCCGTGGACCAGATGCTGGGGCGCTGGCCTCTGGAGCAAACTGAAGGCATTTCATAGCAACCTAAATCTTAACGGCTGAAATAGGAAACAGCAGAGAACTTGGAAACTAGGTCAAGGAGGAAACTGGTAAACCTCCTGAAATGGCTGACTTTTCAAACGTTACACTTCCTCACGTCAGTCATTTTCAAAAGGAAAGTATGTATTCCCAAGTGGTATCCTTTCCAGACCAAAACAAGAAATGTATGGAGAAATAGAGAAACAAAACCCAAGCCAGCCACGCACGCCTCACCTCTACACTGCCCAGCCTTCAGTGTCTGTCTCTCCTGAGCTCCACTGCCTCCTGGACATGTGGTGTCAGGAAACTGGGATCCACTCAACCTGAGATGAGAAATACTAGTAAGGAAACAAATTCATTCACAGCTTGAGGTCATTATCTTTTAATCCGTTTTAGATGGATTGCTTGGCTGATCTGATGGACTGGCTAGACGGTGGCAGTGTCCAGGCAGGCATAAGCTCCAGCCAGTCTCCTGTTCAATATCCACTCACATACCAAGGAGCAAAATGCAACCAGAAATCAAAAGAAAGATTAGATGAGGTATCACCTACACTTTCTAAAATGCCATTGGCATTCTCTTCCTGTAATGGTGTTCCTTTGTGAGTAAAGGAAAGATCTTACCTAGCCCACCTGAATGTTCCCTTCAGAGGACTATCACAAAATAAATGAACAATCATTCTTATGTCAGATTAAAACATGGGGGACAAGACATGGGTGTTTCAGTGGAAAAGAGCGTTCATGGCAGTCATTGTGTGAGACCTTCCAGTCCCACACAGTGTGGGAGAAAAACTGCCCCACTGAGGAAAGGGGCCCTCAGGCAGTAATTCCAGTAGGGTTGGCAATGTTCAAGTCTCATGACCTGTTCCAGTACAAAAGGTACCAGTTCGCAGGTGGGCCTAGGACCTGTGATGTGGCCTTGCACAAAGAGCTCTATGCAAAGAGAGATGATGATAATTGGGTGGCCAGCCAGACCTTTCCTCGGGATTGGGAGGGGAAAATGTGGAGTGAACCAGCAGCGAGGAAACGTTGAGAAGACACAAAGACAAGCAGAAGCTAAGACCGGCAGAGCCGCAGAAAGGCAGGGCACCGGGAGGAGAGGCCTTGGGCCCCGCTGGGGTGCTTGGAGGTGTGTGTGAGGGAGCCACAGCCATCCCGACCTCTCCTGGGCTTTGTGAGGCCAGGCTTTCCAGCCCCTTGCTCTCTCTGTGGAGGCCGATGAGACAATTCTTCCTGAGCTTCCATAAGACCCAGCTATCAGCTGAGGTTCCCATTGGCGGCACGTGAGTCACCCCCCCAATCCATGGTAACCAAAGATACCAAATGCTTAACCAATTAGAACTTAGAAAGACAGGGAGGCTGGAGAGAGAGAAGATAGAAAACAGACAGGAATGTAGGCCTTGAAAGGAAAATTTGAGTAGTTCCAGTAATTTGTTCATGAGTAGAAGTCCTACCAACATCTCTGTCAGGCAAGACCCTTTCATTCCAGAGACCTCTCACTAAAAATGAACAGCAGCTACTAAAAACCAAGAGTAAAAAGATATGGGCATATTATTAGCTTTTAAATCATTCCAAAATATTTTTATCATATTTTAAATAATTTTCATCATTAGTTTCAAGGTATCCAAAATCATTCTTTGGCCTTCTCAGTTTCCCTTTTTTAAACTCACAGATCAATTTTACTCATTTTGCTACATTTTAATATTCAGAAAGAAGGAAGAATTTCTCAGATAAAAAACACCACCTTCATCTTTCCTTTCTTATCCTCTCTGGCTCTGAGAAACAGAAAAAGAAAGAAATACTCATTTAGTTTCATGCCTCAACCCTCTTCTCCACTCAAACCACCCCCAAAGAGGCAGATTTTTTTTTCAGAACCTCAGAGATATGACTACAGTGAAGACAGAAAGGAAGGACAGAAAGCTGTCTCAAGCCCCAGGGTTATTGCTAGCTTAGGAAAAAAGTTCTTTATAAAATTCCTTTTTTGCAGGGGTCACTCCATAACAGTTCCTCCTGTCATTCAAAGCCTTTAATGCCATCATCTGAATGCAGCCTACATCATGAGTGATCATTGTCAGTGAAATCTCTCTAGTGGTTTATCACAAGGAAAGGATCTTGGAGGAGATGAGTCTCAACACAATTGTCTCAGGCTGCTGTGAGTGCAGAGATCACCATAGCAACAAGAACAGGGTAAAGAAGAACAGGGTTATTGTTCCCACCTGGGATGATGCTACAGAAAGGCCCTTGAGCTCTCAAACTTATCCTCTTCTACATCCTACTGGACCTCTCACCACCTCTTGCTATTGGAAATCACCCTCTCCTTGCTAGTGTTTAGACTGCATTCAACAAACCAGAATATTCTACATATAAAACAGATACAGTCATCCCTTAGTCTGTGGGGGAATTGTACCAGGACCCCTGTAGATACCAAAATCCACAGATGCTCCAATCACTTATATAAATGGCATAGTATTTGCATATGACCTATGTTTATCCTCCTATATAGTTTAAGTCATCTCTGGCTTAATACAATATAAATGCTGTGTAAATAGTTGTAAATACAACATAAATGCTATGTAAAGAGTTCAGCCTCTGGTTAGTTGAATCTGTGAATGCAGAATTCATGGATACAGAGGACCAACTGTCTATTAGTGACTCACTGTTGCTGCTGCTGCTAAGTCACCTCAGTCGTGTCCAACCCTGTGCGACCCCATAGACGGCAGCCCACCAGGCTCTGCTGTCCCTGGGATTCTCCAGGCAAGAACACTGGAGTGGGTTGCCATTTCCTCCTCCAATGAATGAAAGTGAAAAGAAGTCGCTCAGTCATGTCCAACTCTTCGCGAACCCATGGACTGCAGCCTACCAGGCTCCTCCGTCCATGGGATTTTCCAGGCAAGAGTACTGGAGAGTGGGGTGCTATCGCCTTCTCTGAGTGACTCACTGGCTACTCCTAAAACGTTATATAGGCCTAAACTGGAGCCCTAGGGGAAAGAAGACTCTAAGAACTTGAAATATAATCTCCCAATGCCAATATTTTAATTCCTCAAATAAATAAAGGTAGCAAGGCCTTAATTTTGTGTGATATAACATCTTAAGACTCAATATTTTTCTTTAATCGTAACCAAATTTCTTAAGACTGCTAGAATTTCTGGTTCTCAGTAACGAATGGACTGTGGTTAGGTGAAAGAAAAGAATGCCTACTTCCTCAGATAACGATCTGAAAAAATTAAAAGGGTTTGCTTCCTCTATAAGAGTTATACTCTCCTCTGCCGCAGAGAAAGTAAAACATCCCTAAACTGGCTAATTTAACACAAAAGAGAGCATCAGTTCCTCTTACTCAACCTGCTAGCCTGGTGTAAGAGAGTATAGTATTGTGTTAACATCTAACTGTGTAGTCATGGACAAGTTAAAAACTTACCAAGTCGGAAGAACTGGGAAACCCTGGTCAAGTTACTAATCTTTCTAGCCAGGTGAACTGGCTGGTAATTACACTATTATCAATAATTCACAATATGAGCATGAGCCAATCCTCACACTTCATTTTCTTCAAATGTCAAATTAAGACAATACTCTTGCTTCTTTATTTGCCTTTAAGCTGTTCCTTGAATTTTGTTCCTCAATGTCCTACCTGTAGACAGTCAAACCCTAGGTATAGTATCATGGATCAAGATGGCTCACTACAGATTAAGCAAGTTAGACTTCATGTTATTGTCAACTCCCCCAGGTGCCAGTAATGACTTCTCTTGTTGATACCAGATTTTCCAGTGTGGCAGGCAGCCAATAAGATGAACCCCAGTGACTTCCCCATCCATTACATAACTCTCCCCTTAGGTGTGGGTTGGGCCCAGTGACTCTTTTCTAACAGAGAGAATATAGCAAAAGTGGTCCCTGGTGGCCCAGACAGTAGAGAATCTGCCTGTGGTGTGTGAGACCTGGGTTCGATCCCTGGAACAGGAAGATCCCCTGGAGAAGAGAATGGCTACCCACTCCAGTATTCTTGCCTGGGGAATTCCATGGACAGAGAAGCCTGGCGGGCTACAGTCCATGGGGTCACAAAGAGTCAGACATGACTGAGCGATTGACTCAATAATCACTTCTAAGACTGCATTATGAAAAGACTGTTACTGTGCCTTGCTCATTCCTTGTTGTTCCCGCTCTTATTCTGATAAAGCAGCTATCATGTTGCTAGGTACTCTATGGAGAGGTCCACATGGAAATGAATTGAGGGAGGCCTCCAGCTAATAAATAATCGAGACTCTGAAAGTCCACGTGAGCCAGTCAATCCNCCCATGGACTGCAGCCCACCAGGCTCCTCTGTCCACGGGATTCTCCAGGCAAGAATACTGGAGTGGGTTGTCATGCCCTCCTCCAGGATTCCACTAGATATTCAGCTACATTTCACTGGACACAATTTTGTGTGTTTCTGTGCACAAGGATAACTGTGACGCTATGAGCTTTCTCAGGCAGCCCTATTGCACTATTGGCTCAGAGTGCATGACCACTGGCCAGTACCCTTATTTGTGTGGCTTGTGTGACTAGGAACAGGGAAAGGGGTGCTTGTGGCTTTGCCTGTGCCCCCAACTTATTTTGGAGCCCTCCACGCAGACCCTGAAGCAAGTACTTGAGTCTAGGGGTATAAAAGGGGGGTGGTCCTCGGGAGCACCGGTAGGTGGGCTCTTGAGAGACAGTGTGGAACAGAGGTCACCTCCCTACAGAGCAAGGGGCCTGGGCTGTGTCCCCACCAAAACTCGCTGGGTTTTGACTGCGGCTGCTTTGGTGGGGAGAATGTGTGAACTCCCTGGTCTTTCGGCTCTGTGGTCCTAGGGCCAGGAAGGAGATCCCGGTTCTGGTGGGGGGATGTTAGGCCAGTAAGCCCAGAAATGGAAAGGGCTGCAGGGATGCGGGCGGACCTCCGCGGACCCTTCCCACCTCCATCGCCCTCAGGTGAACCCATGCCAGCCTCTGTCTCTCATCCGTGGAGTTCTCCAGAGGAGGCCGGAGGTGGTGGCGGTCTTCTGATCTCTCCTGCAGTGCATGAAGGCAGCATCACTTCCATGCCTGCCCAGGTGCCTTTCACCTGACCTCCCTGATTCATTGTTTACAGACGTTGCCTGCCTAGGACAGACGACACAGTAACTGACTGTTAGGGGCTGGGAGGCCCAGGCTCTGGCTGAAGCAGGAATGCAAACCTGGCTACCCTTGGGACTTCCTCAAGGTGGGGACGAGGGGCAGAAAAGGGCCTGCCTCTGAAAGCTGCGTGCCCCCCTCAACCAAAACTATGTGAGTCAGAGGAACCGGGAAAGGGAATATAAGCTGCCCATAGCTCAGCGGGCTTGAAGGCGAGCCGGTGGGTGAGTGGGTGGCCTCTGGGAGTCAGGATCTGGTGGATCTCAACAAGGAATGGGAGGAAGACTTGCGGAAGGAGAGGGCTGTGCTCCAAGATTAGGGCTGCTGCTGCTGCTAAGTCACTTCAGTCATGTCCCACTCTGTGCNATAGTCCAACTCTCACATCCATACATGACCACTGGAAAAACCATAGCCTTGACTAGATGGACCTTTTTTATATGTTATTTGAAAATTTCACATCATCAGTTTTGCTCATTATTTACAAACAAATCATAAATCCTAGAAAATTTCAGGTAGAAAAGGTACAGTGCTGTAACTCAATGACAGGACAACTGCAAAATATCCAATCATGTTATACAACCCCTGAAAAAAATACTGTCACGTGGAAGCACTGAACTCACCTGCTGGAAGGCTTGTATTGTAGCTGAGTAGGAGCGGAGAGACAGACAGAATTTCAACAAATTCTGCTGTAGTGGTGACAGAAACTGAAATGCAGCTTCCAATATTGCATGATAATAGGAGTAATCAGTACCTGTCAGGAAGAATAGCAACCAAAATAGTTCTATATGACTACAGGTATCCAAATAAGGTAGCTCATAAAGTATAAAGCTGTGTGTTACAAAAGCATACGATTGCAAAATGTTACCACTATACTGTCTTGAAAGTGAAAGTGTTAGTTGCTCAGTCCTGTCTGACTCTTTTGCAACCCCATGGACTGCAGTCCTTGAGGTTCCTCTATCCATGGAATTCTCTAGGCAAGAATACTGGAGTGGGTAACCATTCCCTTCTCCAGGGAATCTTTCCGACCCAGGAATCAAACTCTGCTCTACTACATTGCAGGAGAACTCTGTAACCTCCTGAGCCACCAGGGAAGCAAAGCATACTGTCCTGAGCTGTTGTCAAATGCTTAGAATTACTTAGAGTATACTGTGCAATTGGACTCTTCCTCTCTTCAATCCTTTTTTCACTATTCCCTCTCCTTGGACTGAGATTTTCCCACTTACCTGGATGACTAACTCCACCTTCTTCCTCAGGAAGAACTCAGTTTATGAGAGCACGTATCCCACGGAGGCATTCCCAACCCCCACCCCCACACTTCAATCAGTCATGCTCATCTCTTCTTTGCTCCCATATTTCTTTGCTTACCTCTCTCACTTAGCATACTGTTCACACGTTTACTGAATCACTAACTACCCCACAGCAGTCTTTGAGCCCCTGCACACGGAAACTCTGATGTGTCTTTGTATCCCCTGGCACATGTTATCTATTCAAACAACTGGACAAGACTGAGCAGTGTAATGAGGAAGTACAAGATATTAAAGGATGCTAATGAAACTACAGTTTGGGGAGAGGCATTAAACAACTGAAACAAATTGTCTGGGGGAAAAAATACGTGTAGCAGTATTAAAAAAATCCCCAGGACATATTAAATGAAAATCACAAGGTACAAAACAATATATTTAGTACACTATTTTTTCTTACTGTTAGAAAGAAAGAGAAATAAGAATACATACTTATGTATTGGATTGGCCAAAAAGGTTTTTCAGGTTTTCCTGTAAAATAGTATGGAAAAACCTGAACAAATTTTTGGTCAACTCAATAGTTGTAAAAAAAGAGGAACGAAAAAATACTGAAGGCTAAACAAATTAATTTTAAGTGGTTATAAAAAGCCAAGTGAAACAGAAGGAACAAGATTTTTCTGTGTATAGCCTTTTATATAGCTTTTTGGTTTTTCTTCTAAAATTTTACTTTATAATGAAGTATAGTTGATTAACAATATTATGATAGTTTCAGGTATGTGAAGCTTTGACTTTTAAACTACTATATTTTTGAAAATTTTAAGAAAAATGTTTAACATTTTAAAAAGCAAAATGTAAAAGGTTCTGTATGACATTAGCACCTTCAAAGTAGAAAAAGAGATCAGAAAGAAATGTCTTAAAATGTTTTGTGAAGTCACTCAGTTGTGTCCAACTCTTTGCGACCCCATGGACTGTAGCCTACCAGGCTCCTCCATCCATGGGATCTTCCAAGCAAGAATACTGGAGTGGGTTGCCATTTCCTTCTCCAGGAGATCTTCCCAACCCAGGGACTGAACCCAGNAGTCACTCAGTTGTGTCCAACTCTTTGCGACCCCATGGACTGTAGCCTACCAGGCTCCTCCATCCATGGGATCTTCCAAGCAAGAATACTGGAGTGGGTTGCCATTTCCTTCTCCAGGAGATCTTCCCAACCCAGGGACTGAACCCAGGTCTTCTGCACTGTAGGCAGATGCTTTATCGTCTGAGCCACAAGGGAATGTTGCCAGAGTGTTAAAAGTGACTATCTTTGGGTGGTAGGACTATGAATAATATTTCAAGTAAAGTGTTTAAATATACTTTTATGGTCACTTCCAAGAATTCATACTCTCCTAACTTCAACCAAAAACACACTAGCATTTATACTGAAGAACTTTCATTTTAAATGTCAGAGTTCAAATTTCACTATAAAACCCACTTTCATAAATTTGTTTTACGAAATTGTAAATAAAACGATTTTTTTTGGTTACTTGAACAATTCCAGTTGACTCTGAATTATTTAACTAAAGCTTACAGATGCCTGTTCAAAACTTTTACGTATTTAAACTGCAAAAAAGATTTAGATTTCACTTTTCAAATATGCTCTAATTTTTTAAATCATAAAGTTAAAAATCAGTTCAAACATTAACAGCAGTCACAAATTTATAATTTTTACACACTTTCACTTCAACAAGGACTTATGCCTGTCAATGCAATATTCAAGGCTTTAACTACTCCTGTGTCAGCATCTTTGAGTATTAATGTCCATATTCTATATAGTTTATATTGAATTAGAAAACATTTGTGAAAGCTCATCAAAAACTAACCAAGTATACAGTTTACATTAATTTGACACCTTGACACTCTAGTTGTGAGTGGTTGGCATGCGTAATGGAAAACATTTTGGATGGCACTCAATGAGAAGAAACTTAACAGATAACAAATCAGTTGAGTAATTAGTTCATAACGAAAAAAAGCGAATCAAATCTGATGGTTATTATGTAGATGCTAAATGATTCTANAATGGAAAACATTTTGGATGGCACTCAATGAGAAGAAACTTAACAGATAACAAATCAGTTGAGTAATTAGTTCATAACGAAAAAAAGCGAATCAAATCTGATGGTTATTATGTAGATGCTAAATGATTCTAAATAAATTTGACTTCTGCAAAATATTCACATAGCACTTTCAATAAAAGAACAGAAAGAACAAAACACAAGAGGAGGGAAAATCAAAGCCAATTCTTATTGCCAAAGTGGTAAACTTTTTCAGAAACAATTACTAGTTAGTGTTGGCTCTGCTGGCTGCCATGACAATTCTACTCACTAAAGGTAAAAAATGTTTTTCATTAATTGCCATGCCACCATACTCTGAAAGAGACCAAATTTCTAATATATTCCCAGACACCAAAGTCAAAGAAGCATCTGCTTCTATTTTACCGTGATGATCTGATGATCCGATATTTTGACTGGCTTCTACAAAATCCCAAAATTTCTCTTGACTGTCTTCTGCTAAAAACTCACTGAGAGAAAAGGGGGAAATATCAGAAATAAAACAACTTAATAAAAATCTTCCAATATCAGTTATATTACTAAGGAGAGTAAAAATAAGCTTTTAAGTTTCCAAATGCCCAAAGCTTGGTTTTGATAATATATATTATATATGAATATACGTAATATATTTCAATAAAATATTTTCTAATTTTAGGCAAATCTTACTAGCTTATTAGCTATTAATAATTAGCTTCATAGTTTATTCACTTAATTGCTTCATAAGTATTCCTTAAGAATCCTAGAATAATAGAAATGTTGTAACAACAGGGAAGTCCTAATATAAAGAAAGGTTATGAAATCTCATTTGTGAAAATGCTGTCAGTAGTGGAAGCAGAATTAGGAATTTATAATTCTAGTACTAGTTCTACTCACTCATTTTCTGAAAGACTTACAAAGAACAAAACGATAAATTTCACCTAAGGTTCTCCTGAGGAAAACATGAATCCTAGAAACATCTCTAGGAGACTGAAGGCAGCATGCTGCAATCTTTTTACATCCATAAATCCAAACTTTAAAGGCCATCAAATTTTAAAGTTAGCACTGATTTAATAAAATCAGGTCTCAGAACTTAATGCCATCTTAATTTTTTCCTTGACTTTACTGTACCGACCTAAAATAAAATAATGGCTATTCTACACTTCCCTTCATTCAGGGCCTTTAAAATCCCGAGAAGAAAAAGCAGGTGCTCATTGATTGATTCATGTAAATCGGTTATCTTCTCCTCCAAGCCATATCAGTGTGGTGGTCTTTCCCTGTCTTAGAGCAAACTACAGATCTGGATCTCAGCTTACCTAGCCAAAGGAAGACTTTCCCATTACTTGTCAACACTGGGATGTACAACTCTCACTCTACTCCACAGCTAGACACAGAAATATGGGAAAAATAAGAAACATTTCCTGGTAATGCACATCTTCTCTAAAAATAGGTTTCTGAAAATACCCATTATAATAATGTATTAAATTAGTGCCTCCTTGAGTGTAGCATTTTTCTAGACTTTCGAGTAACTGACACAGACATCACACACATCTTATAATAGCTTACAGTCTATTAATGTCTTACAGGTATTAAGACAGGTTCAGTTCAGTTCAGTTCAGTCGCTCAGTCGTATCCGACTCTTTGCGACAGATTATGATGTGTAAATAAATGCTAAATTCATGAATTAAAGCAGCATTCACAAGATAAGTGAGCAGAAGGGGGAGAAGTAATACATTCATTAGTTGCGAGACAAGGGTTTACTTAAGCTAAGACCCTCTTACAAAGGCCATATGCACATAAATATATACTTTCATATAATTACAGGAAAACATAAACATCCATTCTTTCTCACCCCAATGCATAAATAAGTCTTACAATGTCTAAGTGTCAACAGTCTTAAGAAAATTAATTACCAGATCCACTGAACTAAGCCATGGAAGATAAGAACAGTACAAGATACTATTAAAAGGAATGCTGCCATTTCCTTACAGTATGCTTCAATTCTCTAAATTATTTTTTAGCTTCTGATATCTGTTCCACTGAGTAAAATATCAAGTTTTACAGATGAAATTCTTTGTGGTGTCTGGGATTTGCTTTATAATGTCTTAGTGGGAGAAGGTAGGAGGGTGGTGATAGTGATGGTTATTAGACTTGAGTTGACAATCGCTAAAACTGGGTGACAGGCAGAGAGAGAGCACACCATATATAACATTTTCTCCATTGATAAATATACTAACTTTCTTAAGGGCATAGAGGTAGTAAAAGAAAAATCTGGAATTTACATTCCAATCTCAATCACTCAAATCTTTCAAGCTGCATTCTCAGGCCATTATAATATTTATGCATTCAATAAATGATTGCTTCAATTTTAATAACAGAACTTTATTTATACGTTTTTGTTAGTAACTATAGCTGCTCAAAACATATTCAGGGCTCTACTTCAATTAAATGTTGATGGACAATCAGAAGCTACAAACCCTTTATTAGTATCAGGTCCAATCTAAAAATACACACGGGAATATCTGCAGTCCCTAACAGCCAGAAGCAAGGAAAGCAAAATGTCTGTGTTAACTGCATGCCTCGACGTATGGAGAAATATCTGACCCTTCAGCCTCCTACCATGGACGCGCTGTGGCCCACCATCAATGTCTGCCGTGGATGCAGGAGGGACGGGTGGTGGCCTCAGCCAGCTCTGGAGCTGAAGATGGAGTGGCTCCAAACGAGCACAGCATGTTTTTGAGTTGTCTGCTCACCCCATTACCCTAGCAAACTCTCTGTAAATAGCCACAAAGGAAACTAAAATAGTGAACCCAAATGCAAATGGCCAGGATATCATGAAAAGGGGCTGTGCTTGTTATGGGTAAACTAGGGTGAAGGAAATAGTTTATAATACTCACTTCACTGAGATCAAAGAACTGAAAAAAATTGATCAATTAAGGCTGACAACTTGAGCATACTTTCTCAAAAGTCCATAAGTATATGCCATAAGACTCTTCTAAGAAAATATACAAACACCAGTAAGTTTGTTAGTATAAGTGAGAGTAATGGGATGTAACCCAGTTATGAATATTAAGTAGAATATCTTAAAACATCTATTACAGATAGCTTCACAAACTTATTTGTAAAGTAGTAGTAAATCTCAATGACTTAGACTGACACCAGACAAATCATCCAAAATAAGATGAGCAGAAAGGAAGAAAAAAAATTCAGTTAGTTATAAGAGTCCTAGTCCAGGCAGTCGCGGACCTCACATGCCTTCACACTTCACTGCTACAAACACCCAAAATCTAACAAGGGGCTCGGCCTATTTATCGATCTAGTTATTGTAACATGACTATGACATATAAGCAGTGGGGTCTGGTGAGCAGGCATGGGGGCTATTAGGGCCTGGAGTTTGTTTCCGCTGCCCTTTAATTGCTGAGGAGAGGGAGGCATGGAGAAGTGACGGCAGAAAGTCTGTTCACGTTCAGCAGAGAGTTGGAAGGCTCCTCAGCAAGTCAAGACCAGCTCCTGCAAGTCCCATGTTCCTTCCGGCCTCTCCTCAATACAAAGGAGGCTCTTCCTTAGGAGGTGCACTATCAATACAACAAACACTTTGTTCACATCTTTCTAGGGATTAAGGAAAGATGTGACAAGATAAAATTCTAAGTTGACGGTCACAAAGATAGACCACAAAGTTACCTGATGAACAGTTCAAATTTCCAGCTCTATCAAATTCTGAAATTACTAAATGTTTATCTTTCACCTACCTAAATGTATGCTTTAGAAAGATTCGCTATAGGTCCTAGCTATATGTTATTTGAGATACAATAAAAATAAGCTTCCCTCTATAAACAAAAAAACTGACTAAAAGACAGGTATCTGATTATACTTATATAACAACCATTTACTAAAAAGTACATTTGGTTTATAAAATCTTCCAAGAAATCATTGACTATATTTTACTTTATCAATTTGAAGACATTTTCTTTTTCCCCCCCCCCAAGTTTGGGCAATCTTCTTTACTGAGAAATCGAGATGCACATTTTCTTTTTTCCCCTAAAAACATACGTATGGTTTCTACAATCTGTCTACTAACTCCTTCTTGTGGTTCACTAAAGGGTTGTCAAGTTTCCTTCAACTTTCATTTTCTTCCATACTCCCCAGACCAGAGAATCTCTTGTAGTTTGAGAGTTAATGGTGGGAAACTTAGTGTGACTTACTGTATATTCACTACAGTCTAAATCCCTTCAAACCCTAGGTCTTTGAAACTCATTTTCTGTACCAAGACCTCAGAACACAGCAGAAGTAGAAATGGCTGCATGCGGCAGAAGGCAAACAGGCAAGAACCAGTCTTCCAGAGTTTCTTGAAGCCCCAGATGGTACTGAGGTAGATGGGGTAGGAGACGAGGGTCCAGTATGTTTTGGGAAATGCTGCCCAAAGACAACTGTCAATTTTAAGACAGATCATTGTTTTAGAAAATGCTAAGAGTGAAAGATGCTCCCAATTTTAATTGTAAGACAACAACTTGATTAACTGCATCCTGATTTTGAAGCTAACATCAGATTAGACATGGCCACTTTCTCAGCTCCCCCCTGCACTCTTTTATCTAGGGTCTGTCTCCTTCCAAGTTCTCAGGAGTATATCCTCCACCTGCACCTCAATAAGCTTTCTTCTCTTTCTTGTATTAAACACCCTTTAGCACCCTGTTCAAATAAACAGAAATTTTCCTTTAAGTACAACACTCTCTTCCCTTATTAGCATATTTACACTCTTCCTGGAAGACACCATAATAACTTAACCAATTCAGTATATCTGTCTAAAGAAGTCCCTAAGGATCTCTGTCATCAGTGCAGTCCTAGCCTGCCGGCAGAATCTGTGTTCTCCCAGCCTGTGGCGGGTACACGACACGGTGCACGCTGAATGGGGCTCTTACTAAATGCATGAGAATCCCACTCCCTAAAAGCTTCCAAATATTCACTGGCAGAGCCCACAGTTTCACTTAAACATGTGAAAGGAAAAAACGTGTCTTCTTACCTGGCTTCTAATAACAATGGAGTGGAAAACCATTTTGTTGTAAGAGAGGTTGTAATGGCCTTTGAATCTGCCTTCACTGAGGAAAACAGCCATAGTCCAATAAGCATAGTCAGAAGGCCCATTTTACAGCAACGTCCTAGAAAGGGGAAAAAAAAGATTTTTCTACAAGGCAACGTTTCCACCTGAATCTTAATACTTAGAGACACAAAATAACATGATTGCGGCAGAAATAAAAATGTTTCCAAAATATAACAGCACACACTATAGTCAGTCAATAGACATTAGCTGATTACTGACACACAACTAAAGGTGTGTAGTTCATTACACTCTTTTCTACAAAGGCGCACTTCATCTCCTGGTGCCTATACCAATCAGATTCAGTAGGCTTCTCTTGCTGTGGAACAAGGGCTCAAGGGCGTGTGGGCTTCAGCAGTTGCAGCGTCGGGGCTCAGTGGTTGTGGCTCTCGGGCTCTAGAGCCCAGACACAACAGCTGTGGTGCGCCCGCTAAGCTGCCGCATGGCATGTGGGAGCCTCCAGACCAGGGATCAGACCCATGTCTCCTACATTGGCAGGCAAATTCTTCACCACTGAGCAACCAGGGAAGCCCAAAAAGCTGCTTTTAAAAGAGTCTGAAGTTCAGGCACTGTTGGCTTCTTGGGAAACAAAAAAATTAATAGGAATGTCCCATCATAAACGTGTAGTTGCTCAGTTGCTAAGTTGTGTCTGTCTCTTGCGACCCCGCAGAGTCTGCCAGGCTGTCTATCCATAGTATTTCCCAGGCAAGAATATTGAAGTGGGTTGCTATTTCCTTCTCCAGAGAATCTTCCTGACTCAGGGATCAAACCCCTGTCTTCTGCATTGTACGTGGATTCTTTACCCTCAGGCACCAAGGAAGCCCCATTTATAAACAGATATATATATATATATTTTTTAATCAACATTAATAAAGACTAGGACTAAACAAACCAGACCTCTGATGATGAAACCTGCTAGCAGGTTAAGTCCTGGCTTGGGAGGGTGCAGGGGTTGGGGAGATGGGGGGCACCGAGAGGAAACTGGAAAAGATGTAGGCTCTTCTCCAGAAGTAGCAAGTTACTGACATTTCCTGCAGAGGGGCTAGCAAGGACCCAAACTGTTACATACAATTTCAGACCACTCAAGAACTCTCTGACACCCTCCCCTGGAGGTTCACGGACTGCAGCCTCAGAAACCCGCTCCTCCTGATAGAACAAACATGAGTTAGTAATAGAGACCTATGATCAACTCCTGAGTTTGCTAGTTACCAACAGTTTAACCCCAAGCATGTTAGCTAATAACTCCTCCGCCCTTACCCTTAGTCTCCCACTCTCTAAAAGAAGAAAAACAGTATTGAGAAGGCAACATGAAATCACTTTGTAACAAAAGTCACTTTTTAGCAAGTCACTTTGTAATGTGCCAAGTACTACACAAAAACTAACTGCTCTAGCAAAATATGTCATAAGGAAAAGAAGCTAGAAACTATCTTCTCAACTATAGAATAACAGCTCATCACTATTATGAGGCCCAAAAACATTCCTTAGAAATGTATCCTCTGTGGCTAGAGGGGGAAAAAAACACTTTGCTATACAGCAAAGACTAACACAACATTGTGAATCAGCTATAGTGCCTGCCTGCTCAGTTGTTTCAGCTCTGCGACCCCAGGGACTGTAGCCTGCCAGGCTCCTCTGTCCATGGAATTTTCCAGGCAAGAATACTGGAGCAGGTTGCCATTTCCTCCTCAAGGGGATCTTCCCAACCCAAGGACTGAACCCGCGTCTCCTGCATGGGCAAGCAGATTCTTTACCACTGCGCCAACAAAAATTTTTTTAAATCCTACCCCAAAATCACTAAGTTTCTAAACCAGAGGCAGCGCATATGAACTATGTTCAAGCAGTAACAATGCTACAGCTGTGTGCACAATTTTCCTGCAGAGACCTAGATATGTTACCCCCAACACTGATGATTCCAGATGAGAAACTGGATGCCACTGAAGAGTACTCCCAGGTAGACTGCATGCAAAGAGTGAGGAGGAGGCTCCTCCCCACTCCACCCGCGCAGACACCTACATTTACTGAGCAATTACTAGAGATGGAATCACTCTGGACTGCGCCACTGCCAAGAGCTCTGCAAACAGCAGAGCTGTCCACACAAGGCCTGCTCCACTCTGCTCACCT
>SJYV01038384.1:0-13023 GCA_006410875.1 Neotragus pygmaeus | reverse complement strand
TTTTTTTTTTTTAAATTGCTGCGGGGTAAGAATTCTTTATGTGTTCTAGATTCAGATTTATTATGTAGATTTGCAAGTATTTTCACCTATTCTATGGGTGGTCTTTTTGCTTTCCCGGTATGCTTTTGAAACACACAAGTTTTACATTATGAAGTAGAATTAATTTTTTTCTCCCCTCTTTGTTTTTAAGACTAATTTGCCCTCCATCTGCTGCTAGCCCACCTTTCCTTAATCTGTTCATTACCCCATCACTCCCCACCCTAATGTTTGCAAGATTCCATCTTCCTCCTGTTGGCTCACACCTCTGCCCAGGAGTGTGTTGTGACCTTCCCTTATGAGAAAAATCTCTTCTCTCCACCTTTTTATTTATCAGCATGTTGTCTTCTTCTTTTTATAGCTAAGCCTCATAAAGAGTGATCCACTCTCTGTAGTTTCTCAATATTCATTCAGTCCCTGGCTGTGTTCTTCCCACTTCTGGCTACCATATAGGAATTGTTCGATTGTCACCCTTCTCTGTCTTGCACCTTTTTGAGTTTTCTTCTTGAGCAGCTGTCCTGTCTTTCTTGGGACGCCCCATTCAGCTCTCTGCAGGCTCTCTGTTGGCCGGGCATAGCCCCCCTGTCTGTACCTTCTCGTTGCTGCTTGCTCTTTCTCCTCTCCCCGACCTCTCCGGTGAATGCGTGATTCCATCCTTCCTTCCTCCTTACCCCTCACTATGTGTGTTGGCTCCTGGGTCTGCAACTCCAGTTCAGTTTCCGGATCTTTTTTTTAGCTTCTTGCTGGCTGGCTCTACCCCACTGAACATGTTGCTAATCCCATCACTCAATCATCTTGAATTCAAATCTCTCTGACACTTTATACTTCTTTAGATGACCCCACTATCCTCTCAGGCACCAGGATTGACATTTTGGAGCAGTGCTTGAATCCTTTCATATAACAGTGAACTCAGCTATGGACTGAGTATCTTTTGTGGCCGGGCTCTTCCCAGACATCCCCTGCTCCCAACTTCAAGTCAGTTGCTGCATCCTTGAAGTTTCATAGTGATATCCATCCAGGCATTCTGCTTCTTCCTTCTCATTTCTGGCTGGTTCAGATGGACACCACCTCTCACCATACTGTTTCAATTACTTTCTGGAGACCTCTACTTTATCTTGTAAACTTTTGCTCTGTTAATTATTCTGAAATATGATTGTGATATCCTTCTACTCAAAACACTAAAAGTTTCTAAGCCTACCATACTGGATCAAAAATTCTTAGCCTGATAGTCAGAGCTCTCTGGTTTTGAGTGATTCTCTTTAATCATTTGTACCTACCATTCCCTCAACCTTTCCTGTGATTCCCCATCTGTATCTCAGGCCCAGCCCACTGTCACTCTGTGAAGTGGACGTTACTAGTTCCTTCTGTGTGGCAGGAACTGACTAAACCCTGATATGCGTTATAGCTGCTTGCCCTCGTCTGACGTCACCCCCCCTGTCGTCATCATTAGGGTCCTTGCTACTCTGCCCCCTCGCGTCTTCTGCACTGCTGACTGCAGTGCCTTGCGTATAGAAAAAAATATTTTGAATCAATGAATATAATTTCTAAGGTGCTCTCTACAAGGACTGCCAGGACCCTGCTGTATTACCCAAGGGCTGGGGATGCCTCAGATGGCTCCGGTCTCCTCTGGCTTTTTTTTTCTTCTTGCTTTAGGCCTGTAACTCTCAGGCTTCAGTGAGACTAGTCCCTGATCCCAGGAGGTATCCCCCACCCCCACCTGACAAAATGCCACTGCCTTCCAAAGAAAGTGCCAGGTAAACATTTTCCCTGAATTAAATGAAATTCCAGTGATGAACATGCAGCAGACTTAGAATCTTTGATTGTAGAACATAGGCCAATTTTAGGAGTAGATAATTGTCATTTATCAGTAAAAAATATTTTCAACCTGTTATGTTGTTATTAATGATTTGATACCTTTTCCCCTAGTTCTTTATTTTTTATTTTATAGTTTTTATAACGTGAATTTGATTGACAGCATAGTGTAAATGGATTCAGGAGCCAAATTGTGTTTGGGTTCAAATCCTGGCTCTGTCCCTCACTTGTTGTGTGAACTTGTTTGAGTTAGTTAACATTTCTCCTTTAGTATCTGCATCTGTAAAAGGAGGATCCAAATGTCACATGCCTCATAGGGTTAATGAGAGGAAAAAGTGAGTTATGTATGCAAATACCCAGGATAGTGTTTGGCAATGAGCGGGTCGCTATTTTTATTGTTGCTGTTTAGTCCTGCAGATTGCAATTTAAATTTCATCTGTGCATGGTTTAATGTAAAAATTGTCATATACTCTTTTTTTCCTAATGAATCAAAGGCCTAGTGGTGTGTTATCTTCATTTTACATGTCTGCTTAAAAAAAACTAGTCATTATTCTTGATTCCTAAAGTTGCAAATCAGACAGTGCGACTGCTTTGTGGACTTAAAATAGCTGTCAGCCTCCTCGGGAAGGAATACGGAGGGGTTAACTGGCTTCTGGTACATGCCCCCATCACATTTGTTCCAGCCTTTTAATCCTCATTCGGATTAAAAATCACAGACTCTTAAGTACAGCATGTTGTCTGTCTTCATGGTCTTTCTCTGAATTTCTTGGATAAATAGTTCTTTAAGCAGAGGTAATCTAAGCAGGAGGAATCTTGCATCATGGGTTTAATTAATACCTTGTGATGCTTACAATTCCCTTTCCAATTGTTATATTCAGCATCATGTTTCCTTTTAAGTACTGGAGCAGCTGGCTTTAAAAGTTACTTAAAATGGCACTTCCAGCAAGTTCTGTGCCCAGAGTGTTGGAACGCTTTTGTACTCCTAGTCTCCTACCTCTTGTGTGAAACTAAATTGGTTTTCTGCAACACTTCAGTGAGACTTGTGTGTCTTATACTCTTATGGGTCCATCTATGGAACTGAGGACAGTGGCTACTATTATCATTTATTTTTTAAAGTTTTTTTTTTTTAATTTATGTGTTTTAATTGTTGGCTGTGCTGGGTCTTGGTTGCTATGCTCAGGCTTTCTCTAGTTGCAGCAGTCGGGGGCTACTCTCCAGCTGTGGTGCGCTGGTTTCTCCTTGTGGTGGTTTCTTGTTAAGGTGGTTTCTCTTGTTGCGGAGCATGGACCCTAGGGCGTGCAGGCTTCAGTAGTTGCAGCTTAGCTGCCCAGAGACATGTGGGATCTTTCCAACCAGGATTGAACTCGCGTCTTCCGCGTTGGCAGGTGGATTCTTAACCACTAGACCACGAGGGAAGTCCGCTCTCTGCCTATTCTTGAAGCTGCAGTGCTTTCCAGAACGGTTGAAATGATCAGCCTTGAGAGTTGAATGCAACCTGGGACTCCTAGCAAGAGGTGGCTGAGAAGAGGGTACTTGCCCAGCGTCCCTGTACTCAGAACCTTCTGAGCTCCATTAGCCTGTATGTGAGCACATTAGAGAGAAATACTGTTTGCATGCTTGCAGAACCATCGCATGTACCATGTTCTGAGAGGTTCTTTCCTGCTGGTGTACATTGCTTATGTCTTGATCTAGGCTATAAGCTCCTTAAGGACGAAAGGGACTCCTCACATACCTGCCTCATGCAGTCCACATCACAGAAGGTGAATAATAATCACTGTTATTTACAAAGCACTAACTATGTTCTAGGCACTGTGCCAAGTTCTTTCTAGGAAATGGTTAGTCTTCCGCAACAACCCTGTGAGGTAAGGTCTCTCATCATTTGAATTTTACTCATGGGGAAGCCAAGGCATAGAGAGGCGGAGAAACTTGCTCATGGTCCACATTTAGTAATGCAAAAATTCCTGAGTCAAACCCCAGCAGTCTCGCACTATTAAATTCTGTGCTGAGTATATTTGAGAATGCTAAGAACTCATGTTTGCCCAGTACTCACCACTTTCAATTCGTGCTTCTCAGAATTTTACATATGCAAAACTAATTTAATCTTTACAGTGGCTCCCTGAGGGTAGGTATTCTTGGTTCCGTTTTTTCAGATGAGGAAGTGGAGACCATCCTCCTAGGTTGGATTGAATGGGCAAATGGTCTATTAAAGGCGGTGGTCTCAGGCCCTCTCATTGAGGTTAAGTCTGTAACCAGGGGCGGGTCAGCTGCTGTATGCCAGTGGGCAACAGGCCACCTCTGCTGGGCCCCTCTGGTGGGCTATGTTGATGGTCTCCAGATACGGAAACAAGGCATCAGTGAGTAAGTAGAAGGGCAGGAGAAGGGCTTTGGGAGGCCCTTCCTTCCTGGAGAGAGTTATTCTTCGCTGAGCTCCTGCCTCTGCACTTCCTGTGTGAAAACCATCCATTCCCCCACTGCATCTTTGCCTTCTGTCAACTTCCGCGCCCTCTTCCTTGCCTTTTTCAGCTCTTTTTCTGAGGACCAGTTCTCTCCACACCACTTGGAGCCTCCAGGGTCCTTCCAGGAAAGTATAAATGCCAGAAAACACTTCCAGCCCAGGAGATGTTGCCTTTTGGTTAGAAATCTTAGCCCACAGTACACAATGGAAAAGCTCTTTGGATGTGTTCTTTTTTTCTATACTATAACCTCTTCCATTTTTGTTGCGGTCTCTTTGGATGGGAAGAGGTGCTCATGTGGAAGCTCTTTCTTTTTCTGCTGCCAAGAAGATTAATGTCTCCCATGGGCCAAGTGATGGCGCCTATTTAATCTCGCTCTCGTGCTAGTTCCCATAAACACGTATAACCGGTACTGTAATTACATTTTCAAACTGTTTCTCAATATGTGTGGATTTTTTCTCTTAAATTTGGCAGTCCAGGTTAAACACCCTATATCCTGGGCACCCATATCCAAAGTGTGATTGAAAGTGTTTTTAAAGTATAATTGAAACTTTACCTCTTGCTTCAAGGTCACTTAAATTTTGCTGTTTCCTCTTTCAGGTCAGGAATTTTGCAGCCTCCTGAAATGAGGAGAATCACCTGCAAATTGCTTTGATTAGTTAAGGCTTTTGGATCTATTGGAATCGCATGAAATCTGATTAAAATTCTACTGCCCGGTCTTGGAGTAGCTGAGGGCCCAGATCTCGTTGCCTTTATCACCTTTGTCCAGGTGATTCTGATGGATACCTTAGTTTCAGAACCATCAAGTTGGAGCACTGATTCTCAAACCTGGCTGCTCATTGGAATCGTTAGGGAGTTAAACATAATTACTGGTGGCTGGGAACTCTCAGCAGTTTTAATTCAATTAGTATGGGGTGTAGCGTGGGTGCTGCAATTTTTATATCTTCTGTTTCTTTGCTGAAATTTTGTTTTTCTACTTGTTTCAAGCATATTCATAATTGCTTGTTGAAGCATTTTTATGAAGGCCAATTTAAAGTCCTTGTCAGGTAATTCTAATATATCTGGCATCTTGGTGCGCTGGCATCTTTTGATTGTCTTTTCCCATTCATGTTGAGCTTCTTCCGGTTCCTGGAATTATTGTTGTCGTTTAGTCACTAAGTCATGCCTGGCTCTTTTGCCACCCCGTGGATTGCAGCCCGCCAGTCCCCTCTGTCTGTGGGATTTTCCAGGCACGGATTCTGGAGTGGGTTGCATTTCTGCATTCCTTGGCATTTCTGGGTCCTTGGCTTCTCCAGCAACAGGTCTGGGAGATGTGAGGGAGAAAGAACCCAGGGACCCCAACTGTCACGTGGTTCATCGCTGCTGAGGTCCCTGGGATCTTCCTGACCCAGGGATCAAACCCACATTTCCTGCTCGGCAGGTGGATTCTTTACCCCTGAGCCACCTGGGAAGCCCAGTTCCTAGAATGATGATGGTCTTGCTGATCCTGCCAACTACTCCGGTTGTCTTGCTGTTCCTCGCTGTGTGCACTGTTCACTGAATCCATGGTAGGCAAGGCGTGAGTGGGGAAGCTGGAAGAGAACTCGAGGTGCAGGAACTGCAAATGAGTTTATCCTCTCTGGGCTGGCACAGCAGCTGTAGCAGCAGTAGACATGCTGTATTCTCTTGTGGTTGACCCAGTGGATGCAGCCATAATATAGCCATAAAAGAGCCACAAGGGCTTTTTCAGGTGGAGCTTATATATGCTTACAGAACAAAAGCCTGCGGCCAGGTGAGTACCTCCTGATGTGCATGCGCAGTGCTGTAAGTGAGCTCAGCTGTTACGTAATCATTATTTACAAAACGTGGGATGAGAGAGCCTGACTACCACCATCTTGGCTAATTTGCTCTTTCCCTACAGTGATGGTCAAAAATCATTATTTTTGATTGAAGCCTGGGTGGAGGGACTTCTCTGTGGTACAGTGGGTATGAAGCCACCTGCCAATGCAGGAGACATGGGTCTGATCCATGGTCTGGGAAGATTCCACATGTCGTGGAGCAGCTAAGCCCATGTGCCACACTACTGAGCCCGAGTGTTGCGGCTGCTGAAGCCTGTGCCCTAGAGCCCGCATTCGCAACTAGAGAAACCCTGTGCATAGCAACAAACACCCAGCACAACCAAGAAATAAAATAATAAATAGTTAAAAAACAGAAACCTGGATGGTTTGGGTCTTATGACTTTCTGATCTTAGTTAAATCTGTTTTGGCAAGATGCCTCTGCCAGTGGGCTGATGAGGGGAGGGGAATGCTGCCTCCTTGCTCTCAGGTGGCTGGAGGACTACATCATTTATTGGCCTCAGCTGCTGCCACTCTGCCACAGGGTCAGAGTGCCGCCTTACTTTTGCTTGCGTGGTCTCCCCTGACGCTCTGCCCGTGACCCTGGCTGGTGGTGGAAGTTCTGACTCTTCACTGGGACTCCTCCGAAGCCCCAGCAAGGAGAGAAGGCGGCCTTGGCACCTGTGGGTCACTTCCTGGCACTCCAGCTTCCCTTTCAGCCTTCTCTGAGGCATTTCATATGAGGCTGCCTTTGTTTCCTGGTCCTTTGGCTAGGGAAAGAGGGTTTCTCTTGGGGTCTTTTTGTCTTTGGATCTGTGTTCCTTGGCATTTCTGGGTCCCTGGCTTCTCCAGCAACAGGTCTGGGAGGTATGGGGCAAAAAGAACGTGGAGGACTCAACTGTCATGTGGTTCTTGAGTCTGAGGTCCCTGGCTGCTCTGCCTTCTCTTCATCTTTTAGAGTTGTCTTGTACTTGTTTGATCTATAATTCTGGGACTTTTGGTGGTTGATCGCAGAAGGAATACGGAAAAGTATGTTGACTCCATCTTTCTGGAAATGGGAGTTCTGCACGTTGGGAGTTTTGGAAGCTCCCCAGTTGATTCTATCAACTCCAGTCAAATTGGAGAATCTCAGTGTCTGCGTGCTGCAACAGGCCAAGGTAGTTTTGGTGGGAAGACTGAAAGGACCTGGCGGCTTTGCTAAGTGGAGGTCTTTATGAGTCACTGTGTGCTCCCTTGTGAATTCTTATCACTTACCTTCATTTTACTGCCTTAGATTTATTGAGTTTCTTCCCCCATATAGTCTTTTCTGAATCTAACTTGTGTTCTTTGATGTGTTCCTACATTTCTAAATGCAGAGGTAAGAGTAGATCCAATCACATAGGGAGTGTTTATAATGCTTGTACTTTAGAGCACAGTGGTTGGTGTTGAAGGTCAGAGAGGTGAAGCAAGATGGTGACTTGAAGGAAGTGAGCCAGCCCGGCTGGGGAGGCACAGAAAGACAGGCACAGTGGTGATGTTGTGTACTGAGCACATACTACGTGCTGGGCGTTCTGCCAGGTGTTCTAGAACTTTCTCATTTAATCCTCCCAGCTGTGCTGCATGATGCCATGCTCTCCCTTTCATCGTTGTAGTTTCAAAGACTCAGTAATAAGTGAATTTTTCAAGGTCATTCCCCATTCAATTTTGGGACAGAATTGGACCAAGGCTTTGCAGGAATGAGGCTTTGCTTTTTCCACACAGAGATGTTCTGCTGAGCTTTGTTCATGAGCTTGTTCATGGGGGTACTGCTGTGATAGGGTAGAGCTCATCCATTTATATTCGTCCCTGAAACCCAGGACAGTTTTTAGAAGCAGCTGTTGTTGGTGGCTTAGTCTGTGACTTTGGAAGGGGTCTTGAAGGAGCATGAGATGACACATCTTAAGATTTAGAAATATCCCTGTAGCAGTTTTGTGGAGAGTGGGTTGGAGGGGCCTGAAGAGACTGTTCAGGAAGCTCATCTCGTATTTCAGGCGAGAGATGCTAGTGGCTGGAATGAGGGCCCATGTTCTACTCCAGAAGTTGCCAAGAGGTATAAGGAAGGCATTTGTTAGTTTGGATTAATAAAGTGAATGGGTAGCTTTTAGGTAAGTGAAGAGGAGAGGAAAGGTAACTCTGTGGTGTTAGTGGGGGAGAGGAGATAATAAGAAAATAATAGAGGTAGGAAGACCCTTACATAGCCCAGGAAGCTTTAAATACCAGGCTCGAGAGATGTGGCTTCATCTTGTAAATGAAAGTGTTAGTTGCTCAGTCATCTCTGACTCTTTGCAACCCCGTGGAGGAACAGAGGAGCTCACCAGGTTCCTCTGTCCATGGGATTCTCCAGGCAAGAATTCTGCAGTGGGTAACCATTCCCAGCTCCAGGGGATCTTCCTGACACAGTGATTGAACCCAGGTCTCCTGCATTGCAGGCATATTCTTTACCATCTGAGCCACCAGGGAAGCCCATTTTGTGGGAACAAAAATGTGTGCCTCTCAGAGATGTACACACATATGTATATATAATGTATACGTATACACACATACCAGCTTCCCCCACACACACTGGTTACACTTACACACAGGCTACACACACACATTTCCCCAGTGGCTCAGCAGTAAAGAATTTGCCTGCAGTGTAGGAGAGGTGGGTTTGATCCCTGATCGGGAAGATCCCCTGGAGGAGGACATGGCAACCCACACCAGTATGCCTGCCTGGAAAATCCCATCGACAGGAGCCTGGTGGGCTACAGTCCATAGGTTGCAAAGAGTCTAACACAACTGAGCAACTTAGCATGCACACACATATTTACATACACATGTATATGTGTGCACATGCAGAATTATATATTAGGTAGAGGAAATGGATAAGAGTTGTTGTAAAAACAGAAAAAAGTGCTGAGGACATCTCCACATGTGAGGACTTGAACGTGGACGGTCATGGCAGGCATGGAAATGGAAGGGTAGGTGTAAGAGAAATTGTACAGAGAAAGGCTTAGTACAGCAACATATATTGTGTTCTTAGGGCCAGGCTTTATTTGGGAAGGAGAATCAGAAGTAGAAAAGATGAAAAGTTAAATAGTCTTCACTTCTAAGGAACTTACTCTGGGTTATTTCATGTCACAAGACAGAGCTTTAAACTCCATCCACTGGGAGGACACCCTACTATGTGAGCTGTGTGAGCTGGAAAGGTGGTTGAACTTATCTCTGTATGGGTTCCTCAACTGTTCTTTGTCGGTTGGGCCCTTACACTGTGTCCTAATATCCTATATGGAATTCTCTTTTTAGAGCAGTCTTTATATCTTATACTATCTCAGAGTTTAGGAATCATTTTAGGCTGCTGAGATTTGGCAATTTAAGGTCTATTTAGTCAAAATGATGAGATTTAACTGTGTCCGAAATGAACCCTTCTGAGAAATGAGAAAAGGGCTGAGTGGGATGCTAATCAAGTCTGTAAAAACACAGACCCTAGATAGTTGACAGTCTCAGCAAGTTAGGATTAGATCATTTCTTTCTCCCTTCCAGCCTCTTGTTAGAAGTTGCTAAAATACAAAAACTTCATGCAGGGATTCTGTAAGAAACTGATGACAAATCCATGATGGATTTCTGAAGCTAATTAGATTGTTTGGAATATTAGATAGCAACTCCCTTTGTGACCCTAGGCTGTCTGTTTATCCTGACTGCCTATGTTACAATGATTTGTTTTCTACAATCTCCTTCCAGCCCCAGGCCCCCTCTAGGAGGTCCCCCTCCCCCTGGCCTGTGGGACATAGAAACAAGCACTGTTTTTCTGATTCATGTTTGAATTGCCCAGGCTTAGCGCAGGGCCTGACACACTATAGGTGCACTGTTGATCTTGAATGAACGAATGAATGAATGAAGCTGATGTCAGTGAGTATACAGTACACCGCTTAGCTCCTCACCACGTTTATCTGGTGCCTTTGCTAGGAGTGGGATCCTAAGTATGGCTCTTGTCCACTGTAGTAATTCTGCTTCTCCTGCCCAGCCCGATGGTCTTCCCAATCCTTTTGGTTGTATTTTTCAAAAAACATTTTGGGGCAAGAATGCAGTATTTGATGATGGTGCTCTCCCAGCCATTCCCTTAGCAAGATAAAAATGTTTATGGTGTGGGTTTCACTTTTCTTCTCCTGAGGATAGTTTAACCTGTGGCCTGAAGCTGGCTTTGTTTTTGTAGACCTGGGATGAAGACATGAACCCCACTCTTATCTTATGAGGCTTTGTTCATCAGATACTAATTTTTTCCTCACCTCCCAACTCTGTGTTCTTTCTTATTCCTTGAATTACTATAGCACCATTTGTTTTCTAATCTGATATGTGTGTACTTGTCTTACCATAGGCTCCATAAAATGTATTTTAGTTAAACTTTATATTGGGTTGGCCAAAAAGTTCATTTGGGTTTGCTGAGGAACCCGAACAAAGTTTATGGCCAACACAATCTTTTCTGTAGTATCAGCAGAGGGCCTGGCTCATAGTAGCTATTACAGTAAGCATATGTAGGAGGTTCTGTTTGTACCCTCCAAGAGTCCACCAACCTAGACAGCATATTAAAAAGAAGAGACATTACTTTGTCAACATGGTCCGTCTAGTCAAAGCTCTGGTTTTTCCAGTAGTCATGTATGGGTGTGAGAGTTGGACTGTAAAGAAAGCTGAGCGCCGGAGAATTGATGCTTTTGACCTGTGGTGTTGGAGAAGACTCTTGAGAGTCTCTTGAACTGCATGGAGATTCAACCAGTCCATCTTAAAGGAAATCAGTCTTGAATATTCATTGGAAGGACTGATGCTGAAGCTCCAATACTTTGGCCACCTGATGCGAAGAACTGAGTCATTTGAGAAGACCCTGATGCTGGGAAAGATTGAAGGTGGGAGGAGAAGGGGCTGACAGAGGATGAGATGGTTGGATGGCATCGCTGACTTGATGCACATGAATTTGAGCAAGCTCTGGGAGTTAGTGATGGACAGGACAGCCTGGTGTGCTGCAGTCCATGGGGTTGCAAAGAGTTGGACACGACTGAACAACTGAACTGAACTGATGTAGGAAATGAATGAAATTCGGCAAGAGTTGGGTTTGTTAGAGAGTGAGGCCAATGATTGGGTCCTGTGGATGTCAAGTGCATGATGACAGTGATGCCTTTTAGGGATTCTTTATTTCCTCTTTCCAGCAGTAGCTTGAAGTTGATTTTCATTAAAAGTATGTCTGAGGCACACACTTGAGGCTGCTGACTCACCTCTTCTAAGGGAGAAGCCTTGACGCCTTGGCTATGTCATGGGGTGGGATGTGGGCCCTCCTCTTACCTCCCCATTCCAAGTACTCGTTTCTCATAATAGTCTATTTATGCAGCAGGCAGGCCAGGATCTGCAAGACTAGAAGGAGGCACGGAAGAGTTCTGCACTGGTTTTCAATGCCAGTCCTACCCTTTGTTAGATCAAACAAGCTTTAAACAATTTGCTTTCATCTCTCTATACTCCAGTCCCCTGGTTTGTAAAATAAGAGTACCTTAGAAATGGAATCTTAGAAGGTCTCTGAGATCCCTTCCAACTGAAACACTCTGCAATTCTCTTTTATTCTTCCCTTATCTTCTGGGGTCACATCCCAATGACTTAAGGCCCACGTGCTGACTGACAGATCAACGAGAGCAAACAGCCAGAACCCAGCCAGGCTGCATGTGGGGCTGCGCTTGCACCCGGCTGTGGAGGTGCCCGCTCTCTCTCTCTGATGCATGGGAGGTGGGTACTTGTGCTTTCCTCTCCTAGCTGTTCAGTAATATGTTGCTCAAGTGTAACTGCACATAAACAGAATTTATTCATTACCTGTCTTCTCTTCTCAAGTATTTACACCTTTTGCTGCTCCATGAAAAAAAGTCTTTTAAATCTTAGTCATCAATTTTCCCTATTGCAGCACTTTGAGAAGAGTTTTGAAAAACTGCAGAATCCTGCAGGGTCACATTCTGCAGAAAGGAAAAGGAGGAAAAAGACTGAGCTATGATCTTGGATATTGTACACATTTAAGAAAAAAGAGGCATCTATGTGCTTCATAGGGGTCAGAGTCTTAGCCTTAAAGGGCAACCCATTTTTCAAGGGTTAACTTTTAGTCTTGCTTTCTCTGAAACTTAATTTCATATTTTAATGGTACTTTGCAACCCAGTTGTACTTTGGGATCACCTGGAGAACTTAGAAACAGATGCTCACTACTCCTAGGGATTCTTATTTTGTGTATCTGAGCTGGGGTTCCTCTATCACTGTAATTTAAAAGCTCCCAGGTGATTGCATTATGTAGCCAGGAGAACTGCTGATGTACTCACTGAATAGGGGCATTTATGGATATACCTGGGTTATGCTGGATCATGGAAAAAGCAAAAGAGTTCCAGAAAAACATCTATTTCTGTTTTATTGACTATGCCAAAGCCTTTGATTGTGTGGATCACAATAAACTATGGAAAATTCTGAAAGAGATGGGACTACCAGACCACCCGACCTGCCTCTTGAGAAATCTGTATGCAGGTCAGGAAGCAACAGTTAGAACTGGACATGGAACAACAGACTGGTTCCAAATAGGAAAAGGAGTATGTCAAGGCTGTATATTGTCACCCTGCTTATTCATCTTATATGCAGAGTACATCATGAGAAATGCTGGGCTGGAAGAAGCACAAGCTGGAATCAAGATTGCTGGGAGAAATATCAATAACCTCAGATATGCAGATGACACTACCCTTATGGCAGAAAGTGAAGAGGAACTAAAAACCTTCTTGATGAAAGTAAAAGAGGAGAGTGAAAAAGTTGGCTTAAAGCTCAACATTCAGAAAATGAAGATCATGGCATCCGGTCCCATCACTTCATGGCAAATAGATGGGGAAACAGTGGAAACAGCGTCAGA
>SJYV01038379.1:0-10530 GCA_006410875.1 Neotragus pygmaeus | reverse complement strand
TTTTTTTTTTTTCTGCAGAAAGATTTATTGTTTCCATTTGGTCCTTGGCTTTAGAGAGGGCTCCAGGGTGTTAAAAAGCTGCCTAGTGGCTGCAGAGAGGGGCTTCAGGCATCCCTGCTGTTAGGTGGGCTCATCAATGGCCACTGGACTCCAGAAGCTCCTAGTCGTGCTTGAGGGTAAGCCTTTCGAAGAGATACTCGCCCAACCCAGCCTGGGGACCAGCCAGCCTGTGGAGGCTGGTCAGGTGGTCACCCATCTTCTTGATGAGTTTCACTTCCTCATCTAGGAAGTGGTTCTCCAGGAAGTCACACATGTGGGGGTCACTGCGGGTGGAAGCCAGGCCATGCAGATCCAACAGAGCTTGATTCAGGTTCTTCTCTAGGAGAAGGGGCGCTTCCATAGCGTCCTGGGTTTTACCCCACTCATCTTGAGATGGCTTCTGCATGTCCAGAAAGAGGGTGCGGCCGCCACGCTGGTTTTGCAGTTTTAAGAGATGCTCTGCACCCTCGCGCTTCTCCTTGGCCAATTCACGAAAAAAGTGACCCATGCCCTCCAGGGCCACATCGTCGCGGTCAAAACAGAAGCCCAGAGAGAGGTAGGTGTAGCAGGCCCGCAGCTGCATGTTAACCAGGCAGTTGACGGCGGCCTCCACTTCGGTAGAATAATTCTGACGAATCTGGGAGCTCATGATTGGCGGGTAATAATGAGTTAAAAAATGGTGGCCGGTCCCGGTGATCACGGACACCTGAGTGGCTGACTTCGGAGGTTGCCNTGCATGTTAACCAGGCAGTTGACGGCGGCCTCCACTTCGGTAGAATAATTCTGACGAATCTGGGAGCTCATGATTGGCGGGTAATAATGAGTTAAAAAATGGTGGCCGGTCCCGGTGATCACGGACACCTGAGTGGCTGACTTCGGAGGTTGCCACTGGAAAAAAGGTTGGAGGGTGGTCGGAGGCTGGAGCAAGGGGCGTCCCTGGGTCTGTTCCATCCAAGCGCTGTTGAAGCAAGAGACAGATCCGCGGGGCTGCCGAGCGCACTTTCTGAGCTGTTATCTTAGTCAAATTGCCTAACCCTCCGTGTTTCCACTTCTGAGCCATGTGCTTTTAGGCTAAGTGCCTAAGCACTCTGTATTTCCACTGACGTGTTGTGTGTTCTTAGGCTAATTGCTTGACCTCTCTGTGCTTCCAGTTAAGAGCTGTGTAGGCTGGGAGGCAAGGTTTCCACACAAGTGGAAACCACCTGTTTCCACTTCTGAGATATGTGATCGTAGGCAAATTTCCTGACCTCTCTGTGCTTCCACTTTTGAGCTGTGTGATGTTATACAAGTTACCTAACTTCTCTGTGCTTCCACGTCTGAGGTTTGTGATCTTAAGGAAGTTTCCTGCACTCATTGTTTTTCTATTTATGAGCTGTGTGCTCTTGGGCAAAGTGACAAATTTCTCTGTGCTTCTACTTAAGAACTGTGTGATCTTAGGCAAATTGCCTGACCTCTCTATGATTCCAGGTCTTAGCTCCATGATCTTTGGAAAATTTCCTGACCCCTCCATGCTCCCATTTAGGAGCTGTGTGCTGCTAGGGAAGGTGACTAACCTCTGTGTGCCTCCACTTTCGAGACATGTGATCTTACGCAAGTTGCCTGGCCTCTCTGTACAGCAAGTAAAGTGCTGTTTGATTTTAGGCGAGTGATCTGACCTCTCTGGGCTTCCACTTCTGAGCTATATGATTAAATAAGCAGTCTGACCTCTGTGTTTCCACATGTGAGCTGTGTGATCTTAGTTAGGTTACATGTCCTCTCTGTTTCCTCTTCTGTTCTGTGTTATCTTAGGCAAGTTGCCTGACCACTCTATGCTCCCATATCTGAGTTCTGTGATCGTAGGAAAGTTGCCTAACATCTCTGCCCTTCCATATGTGAATTGTGTGATTTTAGGCAATTTCCCTGATCTATCTGTGCTTTCACTTTTGAGCTGTGTGATCGTAGAAATTTTACTAACCTCTATGTGCTTCCACTTCTGAGCTATGTGATCTTAAGTAAGTTGCTTTCCATCTGTTTGCTTGTCTTTCTGAGCTGTGTGATCATAGTCAAGTTGCCTAAGGGCTCTGTGTTTCCACTTCTGAGCTGTGTGCTATTACGGAAAATGCGTAACCACCCTGTGCTTGCACTTAAGAGCTGTGTGTTCTTAGGCTAATTGCTTGACCTCTCTGTGCTTCCAGCTCTGTTCTACATCATCTTCAGAACCTTTCTCAACGTCTCTGTTCTTCATCTTAACAGCTGTATGTTGGTAGGCAAGGTGACTGTCTACTCCGTGCTTCCACTTCTGAGATGTTTGCTCTTAGGCAAGTTGACTGGCCTCTCTGTGCTTCTACAAAAGTGCTGTTTCATCCTAGGCAAGTTGCCTGACCTCTCTGTGTTTATACCTCTGACCTCTGACCTTAGTCCAGTTTCCTGACCTCTCTGTGCTTCAACTCTGAGCTGTGGGATCATAGACAAGTTACTTCCATATCTGAGCTGTATGATCTTAGCGAAGTTGCCTAACCTCTCTGTGCTTCCACATCGGAGCTGTGTGCTGGTAGGCAAGGTGACTAACCTCTCTGTGCTTCCATTGCTGAGCTGTGTGATCTTAGGCAAGTTTCCTGAGCTCTGTGTATTTTGACTTATGAGCTGTGTGACCATAGATAAATTGTCTGACCTCTCTGTGCTTCCATTTCTGAGCTGTGTGATCTTAAGCAAGTTGCCTGACCTCTTTGTGCTTCCATTTTTGTGTTGTGTGATCTATGGAAAATGCCTAACCTCTCTGTGCTTCTATGAGCCGTGTGCTCTTAGCAAAGTGCGTAACTCCTTTCTGCTTCCACTTAAGAGCTGTGTGATCTTAAGGAAATTGCCTAACCTTTCTGTGCTTCCAGCTCTGAGCTACATGATCCTAGGAAAATTTGCTGATTTCTCTGTGCTTCCACTTATGAGTTGTGTGCTGGTAGGCAACGTCATTAACCTCTCTTTGCTTCCACATCTGAGCTGTGTGATCTGAAGCAAGATGCCTGACCTCTCTGTGTTTCCAGTCTGAGCTGTTTCATCTTAGGCAAGTTGCCTGATCTTTCTGTGATTCTGCTATTGAGCTGTGAGATCTTGGTCAAGTTGCCTGACCTCTCTGTTCTTTTCCTTGTGAACTGTGTAATCTTAGGCAAGTTGCCTGACCTCTCTTTGCTTCCAGTTTGGAACTGTCTTCCAATGAAAGTTGCATGAACTCTACGATTCTGCTTCTTGAGCTATGTGATCTTAGTCAAGTTGCCTGACATCTCTGTTTTTTCACCTCTGAGCTGTGTGATTTTATTCAAGGTGCCTGATTTCTCTGTGCTTTAATGGGAGCTGTGTGATCTTAGGCCAGTTGCTAATATCTCTGTGCTTCATATGTGACCTGTGGGCTCGTAGTCAAGGCGCCTGACCTCTCTGGGCTTTCACTTGTGGACTATGTGATCTTAGTTCTGTGTTCTTAGTCATGTTACCTGATGTCTCTGTGTTTCCACGTCTGAGCTCTATGATGTCAGGGAGGTGTCCTGAATCTCTGTGCTTCCAAGTCTGAGCTTTGTGATCTTTGGCAGTTGCCTTTCCTCTCTGTTCTTCCACTTCTGTGTTGTGGGATCTTAGCCAACTTTCCTGACCTCTATGAGCTTCCACTTGTTAGCTTTGTGAAGTTAGGCAAGATGTCTGAGCTCTCAGTGCTCCCATATCTTGACTCTGAGATCCTTGGCAAGTTTCCTAACCTTTCTCTGCTTCCAGATGTGAGATGTGTGATCTTAGGCAAGCTTGCTAACTTCTCTGTGCTTCCACATCTGAGCTATACGGTCTTAGGCAAGCTGCCTGACCTTTCTCAGGCGCCACTTCTGTGCTCTGTGATCTTAAGCAAGTTGTGGGACATCACTGTGCCTCCATTTCTGCTATGGATGATCTCAGCCAAGTTGCCAGACCTCTCTGTGGTTTCACTTCTGAGCTGTGATATTTTAGGCAAGTTGCCTGACCTCTGTCCTTCCACTTGCAAGCTGTATTTTAGGTAAGTTGCCAGACCTCTCTTTGTTTCCAGCTCATAGCTGTGACCTTAGTCAAGGAGCATGACCTCTCTGTACTTCCACTTCTGAGCTGTGTTATCTTAGCTAAGTTGCCTGACTTCTCTGTGCTTCCTTATGTGAGTTGTGTGCTCTTAGGCAAGTTCTGCAAATTCTCTGCACTTCCACTAAAGAGTTGTGTGATCTTAAGAACGTTGCCTGATCGCTCTGTGCTTCTACGCCTGAACTTTGTGATCTTAGGCAAGTTGCCTAACCTCTCTGCGCTTTCTCTTCTGAGCTGTGTAATCTTGGGCAAGTTACTGAACATCTCTATGCTTCCACTTCTTAGCTGTGTGATCCTAGGCAAGGTGCCTGGCATCTCTGTGCTTCCACTTTAGAGCTGTGTCATGTTAGTACAGTTGCCTGGCATCTCTGAGATTCCCAGATGAACTGTTTGTTCTTAGACAAGATGCCTAACCTCTCTGTGCTTCCACTGTTGAGCTGTGTGATCTTAGGCAAGTTGCCTGACCTCTCTGTACTTCCATATCTGAGTTGTATAATCTTAGGCAAGTTGCATAACATCCCTGTACTTCCATATATCAGATGTGTGATCTTAAGCAAGTTGCCTAAACTCTCTGTGCTTCCACTTCTGAGCTGTGTGATCTTATGCAAGTTGTATAACCTCTCTATGCTTACACTTCTGAGCTGTGTGATATTGGCAAGTTGTGGGACCTCACTGTGCTTCCATATATGAGCTGTGTGTCCTTAGTAAATGTGCCTGACCTCTCTGTGCTTCCACTTCTGAGCTCTGTGATCTTACGCAAGTTGTATAACCTCTCTATGCTTACACTTCTGAGCTATGTGATTTTAGGCAAGCTGACCTCTCTGTGCTTCCGTTTTGGAGGTCTGTGATCTTAGGCAAGTTGCCTAACCTCTCTATGCTTCTACTTCTGAGCTGTATGATCTTAGGCCACCTCCTAACCTCTTTGTGCTTCCACTTCTGATCTGTGTTATCCTAGGCAACTTGCCTGAACTCTCTGTGCTTCCATATCTGAGCTGTGTTCAGTTAATTTGAATCATTCTGTCATGTGCGACTCTGAGACCCCGTGGACTACAGCATGCCAGACTTCCCTGTCCTATTACTGCATGGCAAACAGATGGGGATAATGATAACAGTGACAGGCTTTATTTTCTTGGGCTCCAAAATCACTGCAGATGGTGACTGTAGCAATGAAATTAAAAGTAGCTTTCTCCTTGGAAGAAAAGCTATGACAAACCTAAACAGTATATTAAAAAGCAGAGCCATCATTTTGTTGACAAAGGTCCATATGGTCAAAGCTATGCTTTTTCCATTAGTCACGTATGGATGTGAAAGTTGGACCATAGCGAAGGCTGAGAGCCAAAGAATCGATGCTTTCAAATGGTGGTGCTGGTGACTTTTAAGAGTCCCTTGCACAGGAATGACAACAAACCAATCAGTCCTGAAGGAAATCAATTCATTGGAAGGACTGCTGCTGAAGCTGAATCTCCAGTACTTTGGCCACCTGATGCATAGTGCTGACTCATTGGAAAAGACCCCAATCCTGGGAAAGATTGAAGGCAGGAGGAGGAGATGACACAGTGTGAGATGGTTGGATGTCATCACCAACTAATGGACATGAGTTTGAAGAACCTCCAGGAGATAGTGAAGGACAGGGAAGCTTGGCATGCTGCAGTCTATGGGGTCACAAATGGTTGGACACGACTGAGGGACTGAACAAGAAACGTTTCTACTACAAACAGATGAACTTTGCCAGTGACATTAGTTGTGTTTTTCCAAGTTTGTAAATTTCTGTTTAGTTTGCTTATGGGATGTTTTTGCCATGCAATTTTTAATGAAATCAAGTATTCCCATGGTTTTCCCTTATGGCTTCTGGATTTGAAGTCATCTTTTGAAAATTTTTCTTGAGTACTAGTTCATAGAGGAATTTCCTGTGGTTGTACATTTGTGGGTGGGAGAGAAAGAAGGGGATTATATTAAGATGTCAGGTGTAAGAGGAATTTTATATACTTTATATAACTGCTTGGGGTTTCCTGATGGCTCAGATAGTAAAGAATCTACCTGCAATGCAGGAGACCTGGGTTCAGTCCCTGGATCAGGAAGATACCGTGGAGAAAGAAATGGCAACACCCTCCAACATTCTTGCCTGGAGAATTCTATGGACAGAGGAGACTAGTGGGCTACAGTCCATGGGGTTGCAAAGAGTGGGACATGACTGAGCAACTAACACACACACACAAACACACACAACTGCTTTTCTATTTTTTGTTTTCTTCCTTTTCTTTTTTTTCCAGCATGTTTGTTTGTTTTGTTTTTTGCTTTATTCCCCAGTTGGCACTCTGTTTCTGTTTTGTTTTCCAGTTTGTGTTTAAATTATTTTTGTTTTTAATTGCTCAATATCACCTTTGGTTTACTTTGCTGGCCAGGTCACTCTTTTGTACTTTGTTTCCTTTGTCCTGCTGTGGTTCAGTTTGTGTGTATGTGTGTGTGTTTGTGTTCCATTGTTTTTGTTATTAGTCTATTTGATTTTGTATTTACTATTTGTCTGGGTTCACCTTTTGTTTCTTGTTATGTTTTATTTATTTATTTATTTTGTTTGTATGTGTGTTTACTTTAACCCCCTTTAATGCCATAACAAATTACTTGTGGAATCTCAGTTCCCTGGCCAGAGATCAGACCTGAGACTTTAGAGTGGGAGCACTGAGTCCAGGACCCTAGACTGCCAGAGAACTCCTATCATCAGGGAGTATTAATTTGTGAGAACTCCCATGAATGCCTCCACCTGTGTATAGGACCTGACATCACCCAACTGGTGGCAGCACCCAGTGCAGGATGCCTCACCAAAGTAAAGAGTAAGACCAAAACAAAACTCAGTCATCAGCAGACAGGATTGTCACAAACACCCTAAAATATACCACCTCACATAAACCTACCCATCAAGAAAAAAAAATTTACCTCCTCCCACCAGAATGCATGAACAAGTTACTCCAATCACAAAGCCTAGAGAAACCACTTGACCAAACTTATGCACTGAGGACATAAACCAAAAGGAAGAAGGAACATGACCCTATAGTCTGGGAAAAGGAGGCATCAAACACAGTAAGTTACAAAAAAAAAAGAAAGAAAAGGCAGAGCAATATTGTGAAAATGAAGAAACAAGGTAGAAAATATCAAGACCAAATAGAGAGGAAATAAGCAAACTACCTGAAAAATAATTCAGAGTAATTATAGTAAAGATGATCTGAAAAGGTTGAAAACAGAATGGAGAAAATGCGATAATCAACACATTTAACAGTAGAAGTGACAAATAGATAAAAAGGATTAGATCTGATAGAGTGCCTGAAGAACTATGGATGGAGGTTCATGACATTGTACAGTGATCAAGAGCAGCCCCAAGAAAAAAGAAAAGTCTGAGGAGACTACAAATAGCGGAGAAAAGAAGAGAAGTTAAAAGCAAAGGAGAAAAGGAAAGATATACCCATCTGAATGCAGAATTCCAAAGAATAGCAAGGAGCGATAAGAAAGCCGCCTTCAGTGATCAGTGCAAAGAAATAGAGGAAACCAATAGAATGTGAAAGACTTGAGATCTCTTCAAGAAATTTAGAGATACCAAGGGAAGATTTCATGCAAAGATGGGCACAATAAAGGACAGAAATGGTATGGACTTAATTAAGAAGAAGTGGCAAGAACACACAGAAGAACTATACAAAAAAGCTCTTCACGACCCAGATAACCATGATGGTGTGACCACTCACCTAGAGCCAGATATCCTGGAATGTGAAGTCAAGTGGGCCGTGGGAAGCATCGCTATGAACAAAGCTAGTGGAGGCGATGGAATTCCAGCTGAGCTATTTCTTTTTTAATTCATTTATTTTAATGGGAGGCTAATTACTTTACAGTGTTGTGGTGATTTTTGCCATACGTTGACATGAATCAGCCATGGGTGTACATGTGTCCTTCCATCCTGAACCCCCCTCCTACTTCCCTCCCCATCCCATCTCTCTTGGTCGTCCCAGTGTACCAGCTTTGAGTGCTCTGTTTCATGGATCAAACTTGGACTGGTCATCTATTTCACATATGGTAATATACACATTTCATTGCTTTCTCTCAAATCATGACAGCCTCTCCTTCTCCCACAGAGTTCAAAATTCTGTTCTTCAGTCTTTTGGACTCTGTGGGAGAGGGAGAGGGTGGGATGATTTGGGAGAATGGCATGGAAACATGTAAAATATCATATATGAAATGAATCACCAGTCCAGGTTTGATTCATGATACAGGATGCTTGGAGCTGGTGCACTGGGATGACCCAAAGGGATGGTAAGGGGAGTGAGTAGGGAGGGGGGTTCAGGATGGGGAACACGTGTACACCCGTGGCAGATTCATGTCGATGTGTAGCAAAACAAATACAATATTGTAAAGTAATTAGCCTCCAATTAAAATGAATAAATTTATATTAACCAAAATTCTGTTCTTTACATCTGTGTCTCTTTTGCTGTCTCACATATAGGGTCATCATTACCACCTTTCTAAATTCCATATATATGTGTTAATATACTGTACTGTTTTTTTTTTTTTTTCTGATTTACTTCACTCTGTATAATAGGCTCCAGTTTCATCCACCTCATTGGAACTGACTCCAATACAATCTTTTTAATAGCTGAGTAATATTCCATTGTGTATACATGCCACAACTTTCTTATCCATTCATCTGCCAACAGGCATCTAGGTTGCTTCCATGTCCTACCTACTGTAAACAGTCCAGCTGAGCTATTTCATATCCTAAAAGATGATACTGTTAAAGTGCTGCACTCAATATGCCAGCAAATTTGGAAAACTCAGCAGTGGCCACAGGACTGGAAAAAGTCAGTTTTCATTCCAATCCCCAAAAAAGGCAATGCCAAAGAATGTTCAAACTACTGCACAATTGCACTCATATTACATGCTAGCAAAGTAATGCTCAAAATTCTCCAAGCTCAGGAATTCTCCAGATTCTTCAATAGTATGTGAACCAAGAAATTCCAGATGTTCAAGCTGGATTTAGAAAAGGCAGAGAAACCAAAGATCAAATTGCCAGCAAATGTTGGATCATAGAAAAAGCAAGAGAGTTCCTGAAACACATCTACTTCTGCTTCATTAACTATGCCAAAGCCTTTGACTTTGTTGATCACAACAAACTGTGTAAAATTCTTAAAGAGATGGGAATACCAGACCACCTGACCTGCCTCCTGAGAAACCTGTATGCAGCTCAGGAAGCAACAGTTAGAATTGGACATGGAACAATGAACTGGTTCCAAAATTGGGAAAGGAGAACAACAAGGCTGTAATTGTCACCCTGCTTATTTTTAACTTATATGCAGAGTACATCATGAGAAACGCTGGACTGGAAGAAACACAAGCTGGAATCAAGATTGCCGGGAGAAATATCAATAATCTCAGATATGCAGATGAAACCACCCTATGGCAGAAAGGAAAGAGGAACTAAAGAGCCTCTTAATGAAAGTGAAAGAGGAGAGTGAAAAAGCTGGCTTAAAACTCAACATTCAAGAAATGAAGATCATGGCATCTGCTTCCAGCACTTCATGGCAAACGATGGGGAAACAGTGACAGAGTTTATTTTCTGGGGCTCCAAAGTCACTGAAGATGGTGACTGCAGCCCTAAAACTAAAAGATGCTTCCTGTCTAGGGAGCATATTAAAAAGCAGAGACATTACTTTGCCAGCAGAGGTCCATATAGTCAAAGCTATGGCTTTTCCAGTAGTCATGTATGAATGTGACAGTTGGACCATAAAGAAAGCTGAACACCAAAGGATTGATGCTTTTGAACTGTGGTGTTGGAGAAGACTCTTGAGAGTCCCTTGGACTGCAAGCACATCCAACCAGTCCATCCTACAGGAAATCAGTTCTGAATATTCTTTGGAAGGACTAATGCTGAAGCTCCAGTACTTTGGCCAACTGATGCAAAGAACGGACTCATTGGAAAAGACCCTGATGCTGGGAAAGATTGAGGGCAGGAGGATCAGAGGACAACAGAGGATGAGATGGTAGGATGGCATCACTGACTCAATGGACATGAGTTTGAGCAACGTCCCAGAGTTGGTGATGGACAGGGAAGCCTGGCGTGTTGCAATACATGGGGTTGTAAAGTGTCAGACCCGAGTAAACGACTAAACTGAACTGAACTGAACAAAGACCTAGAAGAAATAAAAATGAACAGAGATGAAAAACACAATTGCTGAAATTAAAAATACTCTAGAAGGAAACAATAACAATAACTGAGGCAGAAAATGGTTGAGATAACTGCTGAAGATCAGAATAAAGAAAAAAGAATGGAAAGAATAGAGGATAGTCTCAGAGTCCATTCAGTTCAGTTCAGTTCAGTCACTCAGTCTTGTCTGACTCTTTCCGACCCCATGAATCTCAGCACGCCAGGCCTCCCTGTCCATCACCAACTCC
>SJYV01038378.1:0-36492 GCA_006410875.1 Neotragus pygmaeus | reverse complement strand
TTCAGCAGTACGTGAACCGTGAACTCCCTGATGTTCAAGCTGGTTTTAGAAAAGGCAGAGGAACCAGAGAGCAAATTGCCAACATCCGCTGGATCATCGAAAAAGCAAGAGTTCCAGAAACACATCTATAAAGCCTTTGACTGTGTGGATCACAAGAAACTGTGGAACATTCTGAAAGAGATGGGAATACCAGACCACCTGACCTGTCTCTTGAGAAATCTGTATGCAGGTCAGGAAGCAACAGTTAGAACTGGACATGGAACAACAGACTGGTTCCAAATAGGAAAAAGTGTACGTCAAGGCTGTATATTGTCACCGTGCTTATTTAACTTCTATGCAGAGTACATCATGAGAAATGCTGGACTGGAAGAAACACAAGCTGGAATCAAGATTGCCGGGAGAAGTATCAATCACCTCAGATATGCAGATGACACCACCCTTATGGCAGAAAGTGAAGAGGAGCTAAAAAGCCTCTTGATGAAAGTGAAAGAGGAGAGCAAAAAAGTTGGCTTAAAGAACTACCATATGACCCAGCAATCCCACTACTGGGCATATACCCTGAGAAAACCGTAATTGAAAAAGACATATGTACCCCAAGGTTCATAGCAGCACTATTTACAATAGCTAGGACATGGAAGCAACTTAGATGTCCACCAACAGATGAATGGATAAAGAAGATGTGGTACATATATACAATGGAATATTGTGTGTGTGCTAAGTTGCTTCAGTTGTGTTTGACTCTGCCATCCTTATGGATTGTAGCCTGCTATGCTCCTCTGTCCATGGATTCTCCAGTAAGAATAATGGAGTGGGTTGCTATGCCCTCCTCTACAGGATCTTCCCAACTCAGGGTTTGAACCTGCTCTTATGTCTCCTGCATTGGCAGACAGGTTCTTTACTGCTTGTGCCACCTGGGAAACTCACAATGGAATATTACTCTGCCATAAAAAAGAACAAATCTGAGTCAGTTTTACTGAGGTGGATGAACCTAGAGCCTATACAGGCTGAAGGAACCTATACAGAGTGAAGTAAGTCAGAAAAATAAATAATGTGTATTAATGCATATATATGGAATCTAGAAAAATGTTATTGATGAACCTATTTGCAGGGAAGGAATGGAGACTCAGATGTACAGAATTGACTTGTGGATACAGTGGGGAAGGAGAGAGTGGGATGAATGGAGAAAGTAGCATCAACATATATACACTACCATATGTAAAATAGATAGCTTGTGAGAAGTTGCTGTATAACACAGAGAGCCCAGCCTAACACTCTGTGATGCTCTAGAGGGGTGGGAGTGGGGAAAGGAAGGGAGACTCAAAAGGGAGGTGATATATGTTTAATTATGGCTGATTTGCATTGTGGTACATCAGAAACCAACACAACACTGTAAAGCAATTTTCCCCAATTAAAAATAAATTAAAAGAATAAGTGAAAGTCGCTCAGTCATGTCCACCCCTTTGCAACCCTATGGACTATACAGTTAGTGGAATTCTCCAGGCCAGAATACTGGAGTGGGTAGCCTTCCCCTTCTCCAGGGGATCTTCCCAACCCAGAGATTGAACCCAGGTCTCTTGCATTGCAGGTGTATTCTTTACCAGCTGAGCCACAAGGGAAGCCTAAAATTAAGAATGAAAAAAAAAAAAAAAAAAAGGAAAGAAAAAGAGAAATGCTAAATCCCTTAAGTTGGGATATCTGTTTTTTTTTTAAAATTGATATTCAGACTACCTGCCTTTAATTGCAAAACTTCTATGTAACCTGGCTTCTCCCCTCCCCTCCTCAGAGCAGCTCTCTCAGGGTTGCTTGAGGTGCTGTCTCCTGTCTCCTGGACTTGAAGTCTCAAACATTCCCACTGAATAAAATGTAACCCTCAACTTTAAGGTCGTGAATATTTTTAAGTTCACACCTCTTTGCCTTCAAACAATGATTTATTAGCTTAGAAACACCACTGTCATCACTCTCCTATTCTGTCTCTCGCCGTGCTTACTGACAGTCTTCAGTCGAAGCTCTAATCAGCTTTTGTATGCACCTCCTACAGGTAAAGGTAAAGTTTCAAAAGCAAGTGGTCTATTCAAATATGTTATTATAATTACTTTCTTCCACCATGAACTGGCCACCTGGCCACGTGAGAGCAGAACCATAGTTTATCAAACACTAAATGATTCAACACAATATAATTAAATATTTTTAATATAGGAATAATAAAAATGATGTACTCCTCTTACTGGCAAATCCTTGGTTTGATAAACATAACGACAAAGGAAAGCACAATTTTGAGAACTTGTATCTAGCATTTAATATTTTGTTTATATGAATGCACTTCTTTAGAAATTTATCTTTCCTTGAAGTTCAGCTCCAGATTTAGAGTTAAGGGAAGTAAACTGAGATAGGTATTATGACTGGAAACTAGGTGACTTGCAGTTTTACTTTCAGAAATGCTCTCTGTTCTAAACTAATTTTTAATATGATGCTTTATGAAGATTAAAATAAGAGTGGTACTCAGGTAGATATGCCCCAAAGCAGAGCTGTATAAACATTTCCCTGATGTTGGCTCTGAGAGCATTGACTTTATTCTAAGCATTCAAGTTTGGCATCACCGAGGATAGCTGGAAAGGCTAGAAGTTCTCAGAATGTGGCTTCAGATTTCACTTCTCATTTATCTCAAAATGAAACCAAACATTGCAGAACATGCTCTCACAAACAGACGTTTTAACATTTTGAATTAAAAGCATACAACTTGAGGCTAGAAACTGGTTTTGAAACATTTGTCTCAAAAAAATCATCTGCTTATTTTCAGTTAAAATCTAGAAACAGTTTAAAGTGGAAAAAGTTTAAACTCCATTACAAGAATCAGGGTTTTCTATGTAATTAATTGTTAATTTTTACTGTTACATTAATGAAATCATTTCCCTAAAGTATAAGGAAGTATAAAGACTTCTATCCAATGGATGCCAAGAATAGACCTGTATAGGTCCAAAATAAAAAATAAATATAATTATCATTTAATGCGTCAGTCCCTTTCAAACTTGTCATTTTCATTTGCAGTATCACAGAATACTCATAGTTTTTTTTTTTTTTTTAATCTGCCTATATAGTAATCACAGTGTAATCAGCCTGGTAATTCAGAAATTGCTATCAATGTTATAATAGTTTTTTCAATATTTATCATGCTTTTGAACTTTACACAGATGACTTCAAATTGTTTTAAAAATGAAAACCTTTTTTGTTTGTTTGTTTAAAAGAAAAATTCAGGAGGCAAACGGTGTAGATATACAATACAAATGACCTTTTGGAAAGTTTTGGCTCAAAGAGAGGAGAGAGTAAAATGAGTGGAGGTTGGTGGAGAAAGTGGGATCAAAATAAGATTTTACTTTTGTTTTTTTGAAGATGAGAGAAGTAACACATGCTTGTAATGCTGTTGGAAATACTTCAATAGAGGGGGAAAATTTGGGGAAACAGAAAATAGCAGGAAGATTGCCGGTGAATAAACCTAGTACACACGTGGAGGAATGAAATTTAGATAAAAACACTGGTAGTTCAGTGAAGGCAAAGCTTATGGGACAATGCTGGTCAGTGGAAGATATGAAAAGGGAATCTGGAGATTCTTTGCTGATGGCTTCAGTTTTGTCAGTAACAGAGAATGAAGGTTCCCGACCAGGAGTGATGAAGAAGGGAAGTTTGAAGAAAGGAAGTAGGGAGGGTCCTCAAGGGAGCAGCAGAGGGAATACCTCCAGCTTACCCTTCCGTGGGGTCCATGGGCACATGATTTCCTGTTTTCCATCAGCCACCTTCAGATGCTTTCCTGTAGGTGTGTAATGGGTGGAAAGTTGGATTAACTGCTGTTGTGATTTGCAAAGTGAGAGAAAGAGAGCTGAGGATGATTTCATGAGAGTGATTAATGGCAGTGGAATTTAAGCTAAATAAGGAGCTTTAAAAAGGAAATGAAGAAGATGAAAGTTAGTGGAAAAAGGTAAGATCGTGGGATTAGACATTGCAGCAGGTTTTTAAATCAGAGAACTACTGAGAATGTGCGGGAAGAAAAGGAAAGGAGATGGTGGTAAAAAGAGTTGAGTGAGGGGAACTGAGATCACAGGAGGGCTGTGTTTATTAGTGTTGACAAGGGCAGGGTGGTTGAGACATGTGGAAGAGGAGAGCTACAGAGGAGAGAAGTTTAGGAATTGAGAGCCCATGGACTTGGAAGAATCTGTGTGTAAGTTGGTAGCCAAGAACTCAGACAAGACACAGAATCAGGAGCAAATATGTGAGATACGTGAGCTTGAGAAACCATTTCAACAGATGACAGCGTCAGTGAGGAATGAGATTAAAAAGTGCAGGGTTGTCCACAGAAGGGAGGAGGTTTGATCTGAAAGCCACATCAGGAGCAAGTAGAACACCTGTTCCAGCTCCAAGAGGATGATAGTTAGGGGGCTGCAACGGGTAAACAAAACACAAGCCGTCATGCTTGGAGAGGGCTATAAGGACATGGTTTCTTAAGGGATAACAGTGAAGAGCAAAAATAAAGTTATGACCTTCAATGAAACTGTTAACTCCTTAATTTTGACAAGGTTCATAACATGTAGCACAGTGCATTGTGTTTAGTAGGAAGTCTTTGTTGAATGTTTTATCTTTGTCTTTAATTTTTGTAATTTTGATCCCTATGCATCTTGTGTCTCAGTGTGTTCCTCCTAGGGTTTATCCTCCCTGGGACCCTCTGTGCTTCCTGGACTTAGTTAGCTATTTCCCCCCCACCCCATGTTAGGGAAGTTTTCAGCTATTATCTCTTCAAATATTTTCTCAGGTCCTTCTTCTTGCTCATCTCCTTCTGGGACCCCTGTAATGTGAATGTTGGTGCATTTAATGTTGTCCCAGAAGTCTCTTAGATGTTTTCACTTCATTCTTTTTTCTATACTCTCTTTTGAGGCAGTGATTTCCACCATTCTGTCCTCCAGGTTATTTATCTGTTCCTCCACCTCAGTTATTCTGCTACTGATTCCTTCTAGTGTATTATTCCTCTCTGTTTGTTTTTTAGTTCTTGAGGGTCTTGATAAACATTATTTGCATTTCTCCATTGTTTTCCTGAAATCCTGAATCATTTTCACTGCTATTATTCTGAATTATTTTTCTGGAAGATTGCCTATCTCCACTTCATTTAGTTGTTTCTCTGTGATTTTAGGAACCTGGAATGTTAGGTCCATGAATCAAGGCAAATTGGAAGTGGTCAAACAGGAGATGGCAAGAGTGACATTTTAAGAATGTTGACATTTTAGGAATCAGCGAACTAAAATGGACTGGAATGGGTGAATTTAACTCTGATGACCATTATATCTACTACTGTGGGCAAGAATTCCTTAGAAGAAATGGAGTAGCCATCATAAGCAGCAAAAGAGTCCAAAATGCAGTTCTTGGATGCAGTCTCAAAAACCACAGAATGATCTCTGTTTCCAAGGCAAACCTTTCAATATCACAGTAATCCAAGTCTATGCCCTGACCAGTAATGCTGAAGAAGCTGAAGTTGAATGGTTCTATNACAACAGAGGATGAGATGGTTGGATGGCATCACCAACTCGATGGACATGAGTTTGAGTAAGCTCTGGGAGGTGGTGATGGACAGGGACGCCTGCTGTGCCGCAGTCCATGGGGTTGCAAATAGTTGCACACAACTGCGCCACTGAACTGAGCTGAATGTACTGAATAAATCCTTAGTGATAACAACCCAAGAGCTGAATCTACTTCACAGAATGGAAAACCATGGCACAGGCTGACCCAAGCTTCTCTAAAGAACCAGTTGGAAGCTGCATGCACATTGCAAAATTTCACCCTCTCTACTATGTTAATGGGTACAGAGTCCAGTATATTAAGTCTATTAGGATACAAGGGCAAAACTCGGGCATTTTTGCAGATGTGTACTGAGTCCCTATGGACTACANAAAGAACCAGTTGGAAGCTGCATGCACATTGCAAAATTTCACCCTCTCTACTATGTTAATGGGTACAGAGTCCAGTATATTAAGTCTATTAGGATACAAGGGCAAAACTCGGGCATTTTTGCAGATGTGTACTGAGTCCCTATGGACTACATTTAGCCTGCCAGGCTCCTCTGTCCATGGGATTCTCCAGGCAAGAATACTGGAGTGGGTTGCCATGCCCTCCTCCAGGGGATCTTCCCAACCCAGGGATTGAACTCATGTCACTTGATGTAAAGAAACTCCCATTGGCTGGTGGGTTCTTTATCACTAGCGCTATCTGGGAAGCCCACTTTTGCAGGTAGGAGAGGGCAAAAGTAAATATAGAGGGAGGATTCTTTTCTTAAAAAAAAAAAACAACTTTACATAAAAAGGTACATACTCTTGTAAATACATTTTAAAATACAGACATAAAGAAGAAAAAGAAATTTACTTGTGAGAATATAAAACAGGTAACTTCTGTTGGCAAAAATGATGTCAATGTATTTTCTATGCCTACATATACTTACATGCTGCTGCTGCTAAGTCGCTTCAGTCGTGTCCAACTCTCTGCGACCCCATAGATGGCAGCCCACCAGGCTCCCCCATCCCTGGGATTCTCCAGGCAAGGACATCAGAGTGGGTTGCCATTTCCTTCTCCAGTGTATGAAAGTGAAAAGTGAAAGTGAAGTTGCTCATTCGTGTCCAACTCTTAGCGACCCCACGGACCACAGCCCACCAGGCTCCTCCATCCATGGGATTTTCCAGGCAAGAGTAATGGAGTGGGGTGCCATCGCCTTCTCTGACATATACTTACATAGGTTCACCAAAAAATGATCATATAGCGCAAACCATTTTGTGACGGCTTGGTGCACCAAATCATCCTGAACCTCTTTCCATGTCAATAAATAAATTTCCTTAAAGCCGGTTTCCAAAGAATGTTAACAGGTATTGGGAGCAGTTCCAGAGGGAGATGGCCTGGCCAGTCTGGGTAAGAGGCATTTGGGGAACATTTCTCAGATACTTGATATGTCAGTAGCAATGCACAGGCCTCAGGGGGCCGCACAGTAGGAGGTTTCTCCAACCTGTCTTACCGTGGGACTGTCCTTCCCCCTCAACATCTTTTAAAGTTGAGAATACATGTACGTAACTTAAATTAACCACTTTGAAGTGAGCCATCCAGGGGTATTTAGCGCATTCACAGTGTGTGTGACCACCTTCCTGCTCAAGTTCCAAGACACTTTCATCACGCCAAAATAAAACCCTGTACTCATGAAACAGCTGAATCTTCCTTATCCTGGCATCAGGAGCTCCCTGGTTCTTTCTGGTATTTGTTAAATGAATAAATAAAGATAGGGTTTAAGACTACAGTAACAACTCTTAAGACTTTGATCTGCAAGGAGACCTCTTTACAAGAATACAAAAGCCCACGATATAAATCCATGCTCAGTGAAATAATCCAAGAGGGTCAATTCTCAAGTCCCAGAGAAATAGAGAATCTGCTAAGATGTGGCTTGTTATCACGATAGCTCAACCAAAACAATATGCTTATGCAAATTATTTAAGCATAACAAGAACATTTCCAAAGCATTCTGGCATATTAGAAACATTTGAAAGAGGGCTCCTAACATCTATGGATCCTCTGCTCATAAATAGCCAGAAAGGAGTCATCTTGCATCTCTTTTTAAAAAAGGTTACTTTATGCAAGAAGTCGGGAGATGAAATTCTCCAGGTGATACTCCACAGCCAGTAGTGTAAATCTGACATTTGGAATTTGGAATGAGAATGAAAAAAACTTCAACCAGAAAGAGTTAAAAGAGGTTTCCTCTGAGGAATGGGCCTGGGGCAGGGCGTGAGGTCTGGCCTTTCTTAAGCCCTTCTGTTGTTGATTAATTTTTAACCCCCAGCAAGGAATTCTTCCATTTAAAACAAAACAAAACAAAAATTTTTAACAAATAGGTATTTCTGGACACTAACAATGGTAATAGGTAACCTTGCATTAGAGAAGGACAGGAGATCTAGCCAAATTTTATTCCAACGTGAAGACAAGAGAACATATTGATAAAATATTTTCAGAATGACATACAAGAGGTGAGAAGGTTGGTTCCTACCAGGGAAGGGGGCAGAAAAGCAAGAAGGGCTTTCATTGGGCATCCTTTTATACTTAAAATTTTTGAAAGATGCAAATGTATTACATGTAAAATATAAATGTCTTGGAAAGAAGAAAAGCAAGAGTTTTATTTTCAGTAAATGTATGAAGATGGATAAAACTTACTATAATGAATTTTAAAAGTAGATTATTCAAAGCAAATATAGCCAAATGTCAACTGGGAGGAAAGCTAGGTGAAGGATTGGTCAGTTCAGTTCATTCGTTCAGTCATGTTCGACTCTCTGCAACCCCATGGACTGCAGCACGCCAGGCCTCCCTGTCCATCAGCTCCCGAAGTTTACTCAAACTCATGTCCATCAAGTTGGTGAACCCATCCAACCATCTCATCCTCTCTTGTTTCTTTCTCCTCTTGCCTTCAATCTTTCCCAACATACACAGTTCATTTAACTATTAATGGAATAAAAAAATCATTTTTCAATAAAAGTTTGAGGGAAAGTATTATGAAATTAAAATACAGTGATAAACACGTGAGAGGCTTTTAAAAAAAATCCTGGTGCCTAGGTAACATCCTGGAACAATAAAATTGAAATCTCAGGGGAGGCGGTAGCCTTTAATATACATATATATTTTTAATTTCCAGATGATTTCAATGTACAGCAAGGTTGAAACCACTGCCCTAGAGAATCTCAAAGAATCCTTTTTTGCTTCAACTTTCTCTAATCTTTTAATGTCCTATGTTAGCAAAATAGCTCCAAAACACCCAGAGTAATTTCTAGCCGGTTTTCTAAATAAATTATCTTTAAAGAAATGAAAAATATAAAATTACATACTAGGAGCAGGGAGGTGTTGTCTTCAGGAAACAAATAGCATATTCTCCGAGAAGCCACGCAGTGTCGACACACACTTGGCTTGCAGAATACGGACGGTACCCTGTGTTCTTATCATTTTATTTGAACTACTGAGTTTGATCAAGTTCCCTTCTCACCCTGTTCCACACTTGGTGACTTCAAAGAGGGGATGGGGTCAGTTCAGCTCCCCAGGGGAGAAGAGAAAGTTCTAGATCTTTCGATATATTGGGGAAGCTGGACTGTTAGGACAGTTTTAGCTGCAAATAACAGAAAACCCAGCTCCGCAGGGCTTGGGCAATCTTGATCAACCGTCTGTCGAGGAGTCTGTCTCCGGCTGTTTCTCGCAGCGGTGACTTAGTGCAGGAGCCGGGTCTTCCGTGTCTTCTTCTTTCCATGCTCCAGCCGCAGCTTGTCTTCCTGGGCTGCCTCCCACCACGGCCCCAAGACGGCTGCAGAGTTCTTCACTCGGGGAGATGGTGGTTCCCAGAGGCAAAAGGAAAAGTCCCTGCCTTTCAGCCCTCTTTAAGGGTGAGGAAAACCCTTACTGAAGGCCTCTCACCAGATGTCCCATCATCTTTTTGTTCAAAGTGGTGTCATGTACCTATTCCTAAACCTTGACTTGGCAAGACAAATGAGACACCATAGTGGGCTCACAGTCGCAAGTACACCGTGTGTACACACGCACACGCACGCGTATGCACACGCATGCACACACAGCCCAAGCATCTAAAGCGAATGTAAAATACTTCTTTTTATCCCCCATGCCTCACGGCTTCTGGAATCTTAGCTCCCTGATCACGATTGAATCTGGGCCTGGCAGTGGAAGCACTGATCTCTAACCACTGGACCGCCAGGGAGTTCCCCAAAAGACTTTAAATTCTAGTGTATTCTGATTTGGAAACAGTTTCCCTTTGCAATTAAATACACACAACATATGCTTCTCAAAAGTCCTCGATATTAAGTCCAAGTGGGAATTTAGCATTTGATAAAGATGCCTTTCAGATCTGTAGAGGGAAAGATGAGTTACAAAATAAATGGTGGCAATCTAGAAAAAATGCAAAGTTGGAACTGGACTTTGGATCACGTGCGTGTGTCAGTGCGTGCTCGGTTGCTCAGTCATGTCTGACTCGTTGTGACCCCGTGGACTGCAGCCTGCCAGGCTCCTCTGTCCATGGGATCCTCCAGGCAAGAATTCTGGAGTGGGTTGCCATTTCCTTCTCCAGGAGATCTCCTCGACCTAGGGATAGAATCCTTGTCAAGATCCCAAATGTAGCAGAGCAATTAAGCCGACTGCTGCAACTAGAGAAGCCCGCGCTGCAGTGAAGACCCAGCAGAGCCAAAATAAATAAATGAATAAAAATGTCCCCTTGGCTGTTATGTGGATATTGCTTAAAAACAACAACAGCAAAACCAAAGTGGATTAATCTGAACAGTTATTCTCCAGGAGAGGGTCAAGACATCTATCTGGCAGCTTTTTTATTTTTTCTGTTTTGTTTGAAATAAAAATTTACAATCTAAGAACAAGACCACAACTTTTGAAGCTTTGTTCTTTTTGATATAGAAGTTAATAAAGCCTAAACGATGCGCCTGAGCCCACTGGAGAATGCCCCATTTACAGCTGTGCTGCTTACTGTGCTTTCCAGATTTAACCTGCAAGGGTTTTGTTTCATTGTGTTTGTTTTATTTTGAGGGGACAGAAGTAATAGCCTACATCTCAACAGAATCAGTCCCTGGTGCTGTCTCTCACTTGTGTCTTCCTGTGACCCAATAAACATCACCAAACCGGACAGAGTGATGGTTAAAAGCCAGTGCAAATTGAGATTGGGCAGCTTGGGCTTTCTTACTCACACAGGCTTTATCTTTGCAAAGCTGTGACATTAAATCTCACTTATCCCTATCAAATATGGACATCCAGCTGTAGACACAAAATTATCTTTTTTCTCCCCCGACTGTGTATATTCCCCTATCCAACTTTGCATTAAGAAAACAGCTGACAAACTAACGTGTGGAAAGCAACTCTTTGATGCTGCTCATAGAGACCGATTCGTCCTCTGGGCTCACCAAAGCTGTTCAAACAAGAGCCCCATTGTCCCTTTCAGAAGAGAATAATAGAAAACTTAAATGAAATCTGGAGGTCACTGGACGGCTTAGGAAACAGGGAGGTAGATGTTGCAGCTGTTAGTGTGTGACATGCCATCCACACTCACAGTTCCAGAGGAAATGGTGAGGATTTCTGACGTCCAGGGAAGTTGTGCAAGAGTGGTTTTCTCATTTCAGGCTTCTGATTCTGCCATACAAAAGAACCCACCACTTATACTTCATCCGAAACCAAGACTTAAGTCACAATAATGATCAGCATCATAACTGTGAGCATCATGGCAGCCATTTCTTGAATGTATTTAACCCCACCATGACCCTGTAAGGTGGGCATGACTATTACGCACATTCTATAGATGAACAAACTGAGGCTCAGAGAGGTAAAGTAGCTTCTTCAGGAAGTGTTTTTTAAATCTGGATTATTTGGGAAACTACTTCCTCTCTTCCCTCTCTCTTTCTTTTAAACTATTTATTTATTTGGCCTGTGCCAGGTCTTTGGAGAAGGTGATGGCACCCCACTCCAGTACTCTTGCCTGGAAAATCCCATGGACAGAGGAGCCTGGTAGGCTATGGTCCATGGGGCTGTGAAGAGTCGGACACGACTGAACGACTTCCCTTTCACTTTTCACTTTCATGCATTGGAGAAGGAAATGGCAACTCACTCTAGTGTTCTTGCCTGGAGAATCCCAGGGGTGGGAGAGCCTGGTGGGCTGCTGCCTATGGGGTCACACAGAGTCAGATACGACTGAAGTGACTTAGCAGCAGCAGCAGTAGCAGTGCCAGGTCTTACGGCACACAGGATCCAAAGCCCTGACCAGGGATCCCTGTACTGGGAGCTCAGAGTCCGACCCCCAGGGAAATCCTGAAGCTTCTTTCTTGAACAGGGCAGTCTTCTGCTTCTCATCTTTCACAGACTCTTTTTTTAAATGTTAAAAAATAAAAAGACTACCAGGTTTTTAATTATATAATAAATATTACTGCAGATTATAAACTGCTACATACTGAATTTTTCACAACAACGAGACTATCTCTCAGCTTAATTTCCAGAAATGGAATAGCTGGATCAAAGATCAAAGATACCTGATTAACTTCAGCAAATATTGCCAATTGCCTACCGATCACAGGAGAGGGGCTTCGCTGGTGGTGCAGTAGCTAAGACGCTGCGCTCCCAGTGCGGGGGGCCTGGGTTCGATGCCTTCTCCAACTCTGCCCCCACTTTTTGTTCTTGTTTCACTGCTAAGTCGTGTTTGACTCTTTGAGACCCCATGGACTGTAGCGCACCAGGCTCCTCTGTCTGTGATTCTCCCAGCAAGAATACTGGAGAGGGTTGCCATTTCCTTCTCCGGGGGATCTTCCCGACCCAGGGATCGAACCCACGTCTCCTGCTTTGGCAGGTGGATTCTTTACCACTGGGCCACCAGGGAAGTCTCCCCACCTAGTCCTTCTCAGACATTGGTCAGACCGTGTCACTCTCCCACTTGCACCCTCCGCCGGCTGCTCGTGGCAGAGTGCTGGGTGATGGACCGTGAGGCTTTGAGCCTGACTACGGAGAGGCGCTGGTGGAGTGAGGTGGGGCTGGAAGAAGTAAAAGTGGTGAACCGAGCCCGCTCCATCTGCAGAGGCACAGGCTGTCCCCGGGACAGCCCTGGGGACCCTGAGCTGAAGATGGCAGGGCCACGCTGTGAAGGAGCCGGGGTCCTGACTCAACCCCGTGCGGAACACCGGGATTGAATGGAGGTAGACAGGCTCCCCAAGAAATCCATGAACTTGTGCGAACTTGCCCGTTGGGATTCATTCCTCCTGAGTTCTCATGATTGAAATCCCGACTGGCAGTCTGCCTGGGGACACCTTTCCGTCCTCTGTCCTTGCGCAAACATTGACCACACGCCAGAGTGAGTGAGTGGGTCTTAGAGAAGAGATATCCCTGGGACTTTTGTAGTCAAGCCTGGGCTTTCCTGAGGCAGAGGGAAGTTGAGATCGGGAGACCTCATCTAGGGCTCACTGCCCTCTGACATGCTCCTGTGTGCAGAGAAGGGGGTAGGTTGTGGCACCCCGTGACCCTCTAGCTTTGCTCTCCGACCACGTCCACTCCCTGAACGTCCTGTACAGGTGATACCATGATCTGTGCAGTGAGCAGGGCACTCAGGGAGCGCGACTTTCTAGAACCTGCAGGACCTCCCCTGCCTCAGCCCTAAGGGTGGTTCACCAGGCAACTGGTTGTCATAGAGACAAGAGTACGCCACAGGGTCCCGTGTGGTCAGTTACGGCCATGGGACACTGGGAATCAGAGGCAGAGCTGGGACACTCGTGGGATCAGTGAGGGCCTGCTGCCCATCTCCAGAATGTCTTCACCACTGGGTCTATGGGATGCTCTCCTGCTGGTCTCTGCGGCCTTGAGAGGAGTCCCAGGTCCCTGTGGGTTTCCTTGGGAGAGCCTGCTGTGTGCCGAGATGGCGCTTTTCATAGTCGAGAGCCAAAGCTCTCTAAGAAGAGGGGCAGAGCTGGCCGAGAGGCGTTCTGCCCGTGCTGAGGTCTACAGGAAAGTCAGGGAGAAGAGTGGACTCACGGTACAAGCCTGTGAAGCCCTCAAGACGACCCTGGTGGTGGCCAGTGCCTCCACGTTACAAATTCTGTGCTTGGAGGCCCTCAACAGAAACCCAAGCGGATCATCTCTTGAGGACATGAAAGACCTCCTTGAAAAAGTACAGAAAAGTGAGCCCTCCCCCCAGCTTTCGTTTCACGGGCTGATGATGGCTCGTCTCCAAGGACAGACACGGTCACTTGGAGACATGGCGGAATCCCACCAATTTCAGGTGACCGAGGCAAAAAGCATCTTGAAAGCCTTTCAGGACAAGGTGCGACATCTCCAGGAACAACTGGGGGATAGTTTGAATGAAAATAGTTATCTTCAGCAAAGTCTCAAACTGCTTTCCCGAGAAATGGAGGGATAGAGGCACAAGGCACAGGGCCTGGAGGGATGAAAAGATGTGCTGGAACGCCCAAATGCGCAAACGCAGCGGCTGCTGGATGATGGAAGGAGCCAGCTAAAGTCACTCGTGGAAACCACGCTGAAGACCAGACATTCACCTGGCCTCTCGAGAGACGGTCCCATTGAGAGGAGCAACTTGGAGGTGGGAGAGAACAGAGAAGCAGAAAGCGAGCGTCCCCCAGGGCGCCTGTCGGAAGCTGATCTGAAGGGTCTCATTCCTGCTCTTAACTTAAAAGTGTCCTTTAAAAGGAAGAAGAAAGAAAAAGAAGAAATATCCAGAAAACTTTATGAAGGAAATCAAACCAATGAAGAGCGAATGGGACAAATAAAATGTCTCCAAACCGAGCAAACCTCCTTGTGGTCTGAAAACACACAGCTGGAGAGGGAGATCCAGAAGCTGTGGCTGCAACTTGAAATGCTGCCTGAATTACATCAGGAGCAGGTCAAGCAGCTACTGAGAAAGTCGACTGAGAAGGCAACATGCCGCCTGGAGATCAAGAGGAGATGCCCCCACGTGTACGGAAGACGGGACTATGCCAGTCAGAAGCGCAGCCTCTACGAGAAGATGGCAGAGGACACAGAGAGGGAGCTGGAGAGAGCCACTTGCTTCTGCCGGAGCGAGCTCCTCTTGTAGGAGAGAGGGGCCCGGGAAAGGAGGGCGGAGGCTCTGCCCACCGAGAGGGTGCTCCACGAGCTGCAGGAGAACGACCGCATCAGGCAGCTACTGGCCAGCCTCCAGCTCAAGCTCCAGGCTTTCCCCAGCGGAGCGTTTGTTCCTGCTCTATCAGGGTATCCGCTGGGTCAGGAGGCTCCCCAGGAAGCTGGAAGCCACGCTGGGAGGGCTCGGGGTTCCAGGCTCACCTGCCGGTTTGACGCTGCTTCCACAGCAGCTGGGGCTGTAAGACCCCACCCACAGCCACGGCCAGACATGTGCCTGAGTCCCTCTGTCTATAAAAGTAATTTTGATTTATCTCTTTCCGGTCTAACTGCTGTGTTTAGCTGATGCTACGACTGCTCATTTTCAAGTTTTATGGCATTAGAATGCCTAGGTAGTATTTTTCGACTGGAGAGTCCACGTGCCACAAGAAAGACCCAGCACAGACAAAATTAAAAATAAATAAGCAAATGAATAAATAAAAATAATTCTCTTTCTATATAGTTAAGTGGAAAAACAAAACAACGAATATAGACCAGTTTGAATAGTAGGCTACTATTGATGGGAAAACAAACAATACTTTTATACTTCTTATACTTACATAAACTTATGATATATGTTCATATTATATATATATACACACAGACGCACTTCCTTGAGGATGCTTAAGATGTATCTAATAAGATGCACATACTTGGAGGGGGCATGGCAATCCACTCCAGTATTCTTGCCTTGGAGAATCCCATGGACAGAGAGGAGCCTGGTGGGCTGCATAGACCACAGGGTCGCACAGAGTCAGACACGACGGAAGTGATTGGGCGCACACACAAGATGCAGGCAGAAATGATGCTAGCGAGGGCTTCCCTGGTGGCCCAGTGGTTAGGGATCCAGCCGGCAACTCAGGGGACACCACACTGATCCTGGCCTGAGCAGATCCCACACGCCGCAGAGCAACGAGGCCTGGGAGTGACAACTCCCTCAGCCCACGAGCCCACGAGCCCACGAGCCCAGCTTTGTAAGGGAAGCCCGAAGCCCGGGGCCACAACACAGAGTAGCCTCTGCTCATAACCAGAGAAAGCCCTCAGGCAACAGTGAAGACGCAGGACAGCCAAAAATAAATAAATAGAATTTACACCCCCCCAAATGGTACCAGTGATTACCCCTGGGGAAGGAAGCTTAGCTCTGGGAGGCAGAAAACTGTTTTGTTTTTTTTTAAACCATTTTCCAATTTTGGACTGTGAACGATGTGAATTTGTACCCATGAAAACTTAAACAGGGATGTAAAATAATTTTATATTCTTTTAATGAATATTCTTAAAAAGGTCAGTCAGTTAATTGGTTATAACCAGCCTAACTTCCTGTCTTTGGGACAACAGGCAACAGAGATTTTTTTTTTTTTTAATGAGAAAACCCTTACATGCCCATTGTAAATAACATGAAAAAATGTAAATACCTAACTTTTCTCTTCCCTTTCCTCACCTGTTCCATACCTTGCACATCACTCTCGTTAATGAGTCCATCCGTCCGTCCACCACTCCAGCCATCCCATCTACAAGCAGATCACATAGTATGTGCTGATTCACAATTTGCCTTTCAATTAGCAATGGAGCAGATGCTTTTCCTGTTGGCATATCTTCTCATTCATCTCAGTGTTATCTTATTTTTTTTGTATGTATTACAATTTTTTAAAGAAAACACTATTGGATATTGAGACTTCCCAGGTGACTCAGTGGTAAGGAATCTACCTGCCAATGCAGGAGATACAAGAGACGCAGGTTCCATCTCTGGGTCGGGAAGATCCCATGGAGAAGGAAATGGGAACCCACTCCAATGTTCTTGCCTATGAAATCCCATGGACAGAGGAGCCTGGTGGGCTCCAGAGACCATGGAGGTCACAAGAGTCAGACACGACTTAGTGACTAAATCACCACCACATACGCTGGGCAAAGTTTATTGCTTATTTACCAAACAAGAGGGTTAGTTATATATTTTTAAAACTCTAGTGATAGCCTCACTGACAAATTTGACTCAGCTAACTTTAAAAAAAGATCCATGTACCAAAATGACTAGTGAAGGTCAATTGTTGAGTCAACTATAGAACTTGGCTTAGGAACCCAAGAACAAAAGTGAAATCAGATACCTTGAGAACCAATGTACAGTTCTGTACAGATACTGTAACAGATATTATAGTTCTCTGAAATCTTAAGTCAAAAGAGAAAATAAGAGGCTAATTTATTTCTAATTTCCTTTAGACTCAAGCATAGATGCATGACTTTTCTCCGCAATTAAAACATTTTTTGGACAATCGAGAAAGAAAACGAATGTGTAGAAAGAACAGAGGATCAGCACACAAAAACTTACACGTGAGGACATTTTTTGCATCATTTTTCCGCAGTTGGGAAACCCTGGAAGAAACTTAAGTGGCTGCCGAAAGTGAATTGGTTGTGGACAGCCAACTCGCAGACCACTGATGCATAAATGAAAAAGAATGAGGTCGGCTTATGCGTGCCAGTGGAATGACCGGCATATGAAACTGCCAAGATCAAGGAAGTATACACAAGTTTTGGCAAAATTAGTTTGAAACACACCACCACTAAATATGTGTGTTACTATTGTTTAGTCACTAAGTCATGTCCGACTGTTTGCGACCCCATGAACTGTAGCCCACCTGCCAGGCTTTTCTGTCTGATACTGGAGTGAGTTGCCGGTTCCTTAAGTAAGTGTATAGCTCTGTGCCTTTATGCCTGCCTATGGGCATCTATGTTCCTACAAGGGAGGGAGGAGGGAGAGCCCTAATGTTAGAAGCACAGGCCCAGCAGCAGATTTACTTTATAAACTATCACAACGCTGGGCTCCTCCACCTAAATGCATGCCTCCTGTGCCCCGAAGCGTGTTTTCACCGCAGCAGAAGCAAATGCCAGCCGATGACATTAAAATCAGATGCTTTCACCCGCAACATACTTCACTCTTCTAAAAGATAACCTAGTGATTTAAAATTCATCCTTAATCGTAACAGCCAGCCAGCCCATTTGTGGCTCATTCATTTCCCCCAGAAAACAGTGAATAAACACAGCAGGGTATAAATGCATACGTCTGGAGAAGATGAACTTTTACTAGTTCTGTCTTTTCAGAACTCTGAAGTGCGGACCTTACCAATTTCTTTGACCTTTTTTCTTCCCCCCATTCGGATGCATGGCGGTGACAAGGCATTGAATTTCCAGTTTGTCACTAACGCCATAGGCTTTATTATGCCTTTGAACAGAAGCTGGGCTTAAAAAGAAAAGTTTTTCTTAATAAGTAGCTGTTCATCCTTTGATATGCACATCTGGATCCCTCGTCTTATCTCGGGCATGCTAATGCTGCTTCCTGCAGATAATGATAAAAGAACAACTCAAAATAACAAAAAAGGAATAAAATGTGCCAGATGCCTAAAAAATAAGGCGGACAATGCATATAAAAGCAACTGGTTTTTCAATTCGGGAGAATAAACTCTAACCAACAATTGAAGCAATCATTTTAGCGGTCAACTGATGCAAGAATTTTTTTTTAAGGGATTAGGAAGGAAAAAAAAAAAGCAAACATTAGCTGACCACCACATTCTGTTAGAAATTAAGGGGGAAATGTAAGTGTGCTGTAAATCACTTTGGGGTTAATTTTGCTTCTGCCATGTGACTTTGTTTCTTCTTTTTTCTCTTTTCCCCCCATTGGGCTGTGACTCAAACACTGTTAATTAACACAATTAAAAGCCAAACAGAAAGGCTGACTCATAAAATTTTCAGGAACTACAGAACATTTCAAACACAGAGAAATACCAAGAATAATATAAGGGACATCTGTGTGCCCATCATCTGGGCTTAATGACCACTTTTTCATTTTTTTTTCTTTCTGTCCATTTTATCAGAATAACTTTCCTTCATTCTCAGAAGGAGTCATTCCAAATGTGACTATTTCTTAATTTCAACCTCATCTCTGTTTCTTGAAGGAAGGTGCTCTTCTTATAAAAATATTATGATTTTCTCAGTTTTGCTGGGTCTCAAAAGAGCTTTCTTCTACTTAGCGTAAATGGGCCTGATGTTTTGAAAGTGAGATTAGCATTCAGGAAGAAAGAGCAGAATTGCTGTATGTTGAATATACATATTGATTTATAGATATTACTTATGGTTACTATCTAGATGATCTTTGTCCTTCATGGCTTCTTTTCAAAAAAAGCAGTGCCTGATCTGTTTTGTCAATGAGCGCACAGAACATCAGGCGTTCTGAGGCTGATCGTGAACGATATAGGAATAGTCAGGCAAATAAAAACTTCTGCTTTACAGAAACTGCCCCCTAAAACGGGAGCTGAGGACTGTGGGGGGACGGAAAAGGCGGTGGTGGCGTCTTCCCCTGCAGCACTATGGCAAACTGCGGTTTGGACTCTTTCTTCCCTAACCAGATAGCATTTGTGAGTTGACTCGGCATTAGCATGCAGCGGGCATGGGAAAATGATAAACTCCTATTACCACTGTCATGGCAACTGAAAAAATGGCTGCTTTGGGGGAGCAGGGTCCACAAGAGAAGAAAAGCAAAGACCCCGTCTCTTTCTTCTGTCTGACATCTGTTGTTTAACATACAAAATTGTATTATCATGATGCAAGCTAGTTGGCCAGCACGAAAGCCTGCCTAGGAATTGTTAAAGCCATAGCCCCACCACTGCCCACTCCCCTCTCTTTACCATAAGAGTATATAATTTGACCCTGACATTTCCACTGAGGGTGAAAAATTCCCTTCCTTTTCACCCCAGGTAGAGTGTGAAGTGCCGTAAGAAGGTGCAGTGTAGGGAGAAGGGTCTTGTGGGGTTAGAGGAGGGTACAACTGACGGATTATACAGCAAAAATCATGATCTTAATTTTGTAGTTGCTTTTCTGAATTATCCATTCCTCTCTTTGCCCTTATGTCCCTTCTCTTAAGCATTCTGGATTTTTCTAAGACAGCAATTTAGGCAGAGCTTGTGACCAAGAGCAGATAGGATACCAGGAGGAATGGAAAACAGAGGTGCTGGACTAAAGGTTTAAACTGGTTATTGTCAGAAAAGAACCAGAAGGAAGTGCGCTCAGTGCCAGAACCTGATTCAGGAGAGTGGACAAGAGGGATATTTTCTTCTCTATACTGCCCTTTGCTAAATTTTTTAAATCAAGTGCATGTATCACTCTTATAACCAGCAAAAACATCCAGTAAGTGTTTCAAATGGGGCTACAGAGATAAGTCTCTGGAAGAATGCCAGTGTATACAAAAATTCCACATTATCCAAAGTTACCATCTGAAGCAAGTACTTGGTTCATATATGTGTCTATATACATATTTACACCTGCATGTTAACACATAATACACATATTTTAATATATAGTACAATTTAATACATATGGATTATGTACATATTTGTAATATGTGTGTGTGTTAATTGCTCAGTCGTGCCCGACCCCTGGACCGCAGCCCACCAGATTCCTCTGTCCACGGGATTCTCCAAGCAAGGATACTGGAGTGGGTTGCCATTTCCTTCTCTAATTTGTAATATGTAATATTTGCATATTACATAAACACCTGTTCATGTTAAATCACTCAAGTCCTGTCCGACTCTTTGCAGCCCTGTGCCCTGTGGCCCACCAGGCAGAATGCTGGACTGGGGTACCATTCTCTTCTCCATTTACATACATACATACATATTTAAATGCATATGGATTTATAAGCAAAATGCATTTTTAATAACATATAGCTATGTGTTAAAATAATTATAATTATTAAAATAATTCACATTTTAATACTTTTATAGTGAGCAAAGTTAAACGAAACTCCTTTCAACCATTTTGCTCCCCATCCCCTCACAGTTGTGTAAACAGAACAAAGCAGGGACCAATTTGGGTTGTTTTCACAATACTGCCTTGAAAACTGTTAAGGGTTCCTTTGGGGCTATTCTAAAAATAGACAAAATTGAAATTTGGGGAAAGAGTGAGATTAAGCCCAATGATAGGAGAAAGTCAGTGATACACTAACAAAAGGAAGATCACTGACATCAATCATCAGCAAAGTTGGCAAAAGAGGACCTTAAGGCAAAACCTGTGGATGGAAGCCGCGGCCCGCTGGAGAGTGCATGGTTTGGAGCAAGCATCCTTAAGGTTTTTATAAGGATCACAACCAACGGGCAGGCTGGAGGCGGAGATGCAGGAGCAAAAGACATCAAAAGGTCAGAACAGCTCTGTTTTTCCAAACTGTCAGAGTAAAGTTACAATGTGCCACCTGGGTAAGCCACTAGCAAAGTCCCCGGATGATGTCCACAGTGACCACAGGGATTTCTCGCACGCATTGGGGATTGCTAGAAGAAGAATTTGCTTGGGGGAAGGGAGCTGCCAGGAACCAGCCCCAACGAATCACCCGGGATGGCTCAACGCTTAACCTGACAGCGGTCTTATTTTTAATCCTCAACACGACCCTCTGAGGTAGGTATTACTATTCCCAGAATAATAATGGGGTGGGGGTGCAATGATTCGCCCCCTGGGGTTCCCCTTCTCAGATACTCCAATATCAGGTCATTTCTGCTTCTCTTTTTGGCTTTCAGTGCCATCAGCATAATCTCTGTCAGGGGTGGGAGTTTTACATTTGCAATTCTAGATGTTTCTTTCTGCTGGGTTTCCGGCAGCCCACTGCTGTTTTTCACATCTCTTAACTGCACATCAAATGAATCAAGCCTTGGAACTAGTCCTAAGGTGTTTCCCCGAGAAGGCGGGGGTGGTCCCTGGGGGGGGGTCTCCCTCTTGGCAGTTTAAGATTTTGAAAGGCATAACTTTCTGGTCAGGGGCGAGAAAGTTCTCCGAGTAAGCTTTTTCAGTTCAAACCCCCACTTTCTTCCCTCCCGAGTCACTGCTCTGGGTGCCTGGGGGCTCCAGCCTGCTACCTGACAGGCATGAAGTCCTTCCCAAACCTGACTGTGCGATGAAGCACCTGCTGGGTTTTCCAAAAACGAGGATTTCTCAGGCTGGGCTTCTATTTTACAGGCGCAGACTCTGATGGCAAGAGTTCCTTGCCTCCCTCGAGCCTCAGCCATCAGAAAGTGCTACGGACAAAGGAAAACACATACTACTTTAAGGCTCATTCTGATTACCGACCAAGCCCCATCTCTGTAGACGCCACCCGTGCTGAGGCCAACTCCCTCCACCATTCTGCAACTCCCAGCCTCCTCCGCGCGCACAGTCGACGTCACTTCCTGGTAAGTTTGCTGTTCGCGTCTCCCACCAGGATGGCCGGCGAGCCCTCTTCACCGTCACAGCGCCTGGGGGGTGCCCGCACAGCTCAGTGACTCGGGGTTACAGAGTGAGCGAAGGACTTGACTATAAAAAATTCCATCAGCAGGCAGGGACCCCGGCCCTTTCCGAACCTGATCTCCTTTAGTACAGATGCGGGAAGGCAGTTCAGGGTGGAGCTCCCCCGCAGGGCCGCTGAAGCCATCTCCTACTCCTAGGACATCTGGGCTTTTGAGATGCAGAAAGATGTGCATGACAGCAACCTTCATAGTAGCAAAAAGCTGGAAACAAAAGGAATGAATGCTGGCACAGTCACACTATGGAATATCATATAGTCGGCCCTTTGAATCCTTGGATGTGGAACCCATGCGCACGGAAGCCCTACCATATACTACGTTATTTTATATCAGGGACTTGAGCCATCTGTGGATTTCAGCATGGGCAGTAGTAGTCCTGAAACCAGTTCTGCTAAAGTTACCAAGTGACGGTTACTTATTGTACAACAATAAGTAAAAAGAATGGATAAATCTGTAAGAATTGTGTCAAGTGAATTTCCATTAAGTATGATGGAGTGACAAGAATCAGTTCAGTTCAGTCGCTCAGTTGTGTCCGACTCTTTGCAACTCCATGAATCCCCAGCACGCCAGGCCTCGCTGTTCATCACCATCTCCCGGAGTTCACTCAGACTCAAGTTCATCGAGTCCGTGATGCCATCCAGCCATCTCATCCTCGGTCGTCCCCTTCTCCTCATGCCCCCAATCCCTCCCAGCATCAGTCTTTTCCAATGAGTCAGCTCTTCACATGAGGTGGCCAAAGTACTGGAGTTTCAGCTTTAGCATCATTCCTTCCAAAGAAATCCCAGGGTTGATCTCCTTCAGAATGGACTGGTTGGATCTCCTTGCAGTCCAAGGGACTCTCAAGCGTCTTCTCCAACACCACAGTTCAAAAGCATCAATTCTTTGGCACTCAGCCTTCTTCACAGTCCAACTCTCACATCCATACATGACCACAGGAAAAACCATAGCCTTGACTAGACGGACCTTAGTTGTCAAAGTATATGTCTCTGCTTTTGAATATACTATCTAGGTTGGTCATAACTTTTCTTCCAAGGATAAAATGCACTAATGTGTAAAATACTACCTCATTTCGGGAAAACAATGGTAAGTTATCCTTGTCGAGGATTACTTAAACCTGGATAAAAATATGAAATGATAGCAACTTCATTATGAAGACTGCTAGTGTGGAGGGGCTGAGTGGGAGAAGAGGGGAGAAGATTATGGAGAAGAAGGGAGATGTTGGCAGAAATCAAGAAAAAAAAGGAAGAAAATTAGATGGATGTGATATTAAAATCATGTATTTATGAAAATTCTGTAATTATGCATGTATGTAAATAAGCAGAATTGCATTTTTTTTTTTAATGTGAGATGCACCTGAAATGATGGAAGGAAGTTTGAATGTATATTTTAGGAAAGAAAGATGAAGAAGAAAGAAGCTAATGTTTAACTTAGGAGCTGAGTAGAAAGAGAAACGGGGTCAATGCCAAGAAAGATGGAAATGAAAGGAATCACCTATCTGAGAGTTTTAAAAATGGAAACGTCTTAAAGCTAATATGGAATGTTAGTAGTTGCTTATTAAGCATGAAGGAGACAGGGATGCTCATTGTGTTATTTTTTTCTGCTTTTCTGTGTTCTCACACTTTCTCGTTAGGAAAAAAACCACATCAGCAGAGTGTCCCCACGAGGGCCACTCTCTTCCAGAAGCAGGAGGCATGCCTCCTGGGGGCGATGATGTCAGAGTTGCTCTGTTCTGGGGGCTGCTGCCCCCAAGCCAGGACTTGTACACCAGCGGAGGATACAGACAAACTGGGGGACCCCCGATTCTGGTTTTCCTCTGCCCGCCTCCACTTCTCTTCCTACTGCCCCTTACGGAAGGCATCTCTCAGAGTTTTGTCTGATTTTGGTATTTCGGGGGTTGAGTATATTGTGGGGACAGATGGGGTCCATACTCTGGAGCTGCCTGGGACTAGCTGTGGGCTTTTCTTCAAGGAGGAAAGGAGAGGAGGCAGGTGCTCGAGGCGGAGCTTGGCGTGGAGAAAGGAGCCTTCTTTCTTCCTCTCTCCATGGGGTCTGCTCCTGCATCTGAGTAGCTAATTCTGAAGTCTGCCTTTCTGTAGGTTTTACTCCTGGCTGGTTCTCCAGTCTGCCTACTGTCACACCAAAACCATGCAGCTCCTCTGAGTCAGGAAGTGGGCACCCCGCACGGTAAATAGACACATCTGTCTTCCCAAGGGTCCAGTGGGGAGGGTAGATATGGACTCAAGCATAGTCCAGGGACTGAAGTATTGGGCTAGGAGGTCCTCCACCTGACTAGCTGACAAAGGACAACTTCTCTGAAGCTCAGTTTCCTCTTATGTAAAACCAGCATTACAAACTGGGCTTCCTTGCTGGGTCGGTGGTAAAGAATCCACTTGTCCTACAGAAGCCACAGGAGACGTACATTCAATCCCTGGGTCGGGAAGATCCCCTGGAGGAGGGCATGGCAACCCACTCCAGTGTTCTTGCCTGGAGAACGCCATGGACAGAGGAGCCTGGCGGGCTACAGTCCACGGGGTCGCAAAGAGTCGGACAGACGGAAGCAACTGAGCGCGCAGGCACAGGCGGTCAGGGTGGGGCTTCTTGTTTCTGGTGTGTCTTCCGTCGTTACGACCAGGAGGCCACAGTCTTTAATGGCTTCATTCACCATCGTTTTCTTAGAACCTCAACTAGTACCTGGCATATACAGGTATTCTGTAAATATTTGTGGAGTCAGTTCCTTTTGTCTTATAGTTGGGCTTTAGAATTTAAAAGAAAATTCCCTTGCTTCCTTCCCTAAGAGGAGATATTTTTAAGGGTTTATCTAAAGGCCATATCTAGACATTGTATTTTTGGGCGGTAGGACATTCACGCCTTCAGTTTTAACTAGTTGTCACCAAAAGTTTTCCAAAGGGTTGCATCGTCTTCCACTCCGAAGAGAGGTGTGTAAGGGGTCTCCTTTGTCTGCATTCTGTTTTCTGGCTGTGCCACGTGGCATGTAGGATCTTAGTGCCCTGATGAGGGGAGGGATTGATCCAAGCCCCCTGCATTGGAAGCCCGGCCTCAACCACTGGACCACCAGGGACGTCCCCTGTCTGCATTCTTCCTAGGATTGGGTATGATCAGACTTTTAAATGCTCTGCCAAAGATTTCTCTTGAAAGGGGAAAATGCAAATGAAGCTGTTTTCAGAATATATCACACCTTTAAATGCTTTTTTAAGTACCGTTACTAGATTTTGACACTGTTATCACCCCAGACCTCAACTCAAATATCCCCCCTCTCCCCTCCCCTCAGGCCGGTCCCAGATCCCTATAGAGGCTGGTCTCCTCTTCAGTCACCTTCCGTCCCATCTCTCTGTTTATCTCCTGCATGAAGCACTGGAATCAGAAATAATCTTTTGAACAGTTCTTTTTGATTGCTTTCTCCTCAGTGTGTCTACAGGGGCTCTTATCTGTCATCATCAGATTTCGAGCCTTGTTCGGAGCCTGGGTAAGAATGTAAGAGATACTTATAAAATAAACGAAAGAGTATTTGACCTTTTACAAAGCTAAAGCCATTTTGGACATTTATTAGACGTGAGGTTTATTTTTTTTAATCTTAACAGTATTAGGCAAGTACTGTTATCAGATAATCTTCCTCCTCTATTTCACCCTTACCACTTCTGAACTACAGATTTCATAATTCTTTCAATAAGTGATTGACAGATCACTTATTTGCCAGTGACTGTACCATGAAAGTACTCATGGGATGAAGACGGAATTATAGATCTGCAGTTTTGCTGGAAGTGGGGGTTGGGTGCCCGAGCTGGAGTGAAATGTTGAATCTGGCTCCAAAAATTTCTCAAAAGAAGGAACTTTTTTTCAGTAGAGAAGTAATAATGGGTATAATAATGAGAGCTAAAATATTCTGAATGTTTATCACGCACGAGGCCCTGAACTAGCTGCTTTACATGAATTATATTTTTAATCATCAGAAAAACCATACAGGGTAGTTATTATTAAAATGCAGTCAACTCTAGGTCCATTTAACTTCTCTGAATTCTACTATATGTGTGTGGGGAGAAAAGAGGGAGAGAGAGAAAAAAAAGGATTCAAATTACCTGGTCAGGGACTTCCCTGGTGGTCCAGTGGCTAAGACTCCGAGCTCTTAGACTAAGAGGGCCTGAGTTCAATCCCTGGTCAGGGAACTGGCTCCCACCTGCTAAGCAAGGAATGCACAGCAAGCCTCTAAGAGTTTACCTACCACAGCTAAAGACCCCACCTGCAGCACTGAAGACTGAAGATTCTGTGTGCTGCAGCTGAGATCCGGTGCAGCCAAATAAATACTAGAATAACCGAACGACGTACCCAGGCAATCGTGTGCCCTGTTACAAGGAAGAGGTGGAGTGGGTCCCTGGCCCAGAGTTTTGTCTGGTCCTTGCCTGCTCTACTATTATGACAGAAAGGATGGTCAAGGGTAATTTTTGATCATACTTGATTTTTTTCCCCTTCTACACATTAGCTTTTAGAACTAATGCCTTTGCAAATGGAGGCTCAGAGGAGCTGAATGTCTTCTATAGCGAAGTTACATGCTTGCACAAGCAGTTTCAGCAACTGCTGGGACCAGTTTCTTTGATGCTCACACATCTCCTCAGTTTAATACGTCAACATGTTTTTAGTTCCTTGACACGGGTCCATGCTACTGTTGCAGGAAGGGGGACCCCTTTCTCCTGGGTCCCCTTACCCTCCTGCTCTCCACCCGGGTGCCCTTTCCCAATAAAATCTCTCGCTTTGTCATCACATGTGTCTCCTCGGACAATTCATTTCTGAGTGTTAGACGCGAGCCCAGTTTCGGGCCCTGGAGGGGGTCCCCCTTCCGGCAACACTAAGAGCACTTTGCACGTGTGCTAAGTCACTGCAGGCGTGTCTGACTCTGCAACCCCATGAACTGTAGTTCTTTACGTTCCTCTGTACATGGGATTCTCCAGGCAAGAATACTACATCGGGTAGCCATTTCCTTCTCCAGGGGATCTTCCCGACCCAGGGATCGAACCTGGGTCTCCTGTATTGCAGGCAGATTCTTCACCACTGAGCCACCAGGGCACTTCAGTGCGTCAATCATTCCTGTTCTAGAGATCCGTTCCTGTTCTAGAGATCTAGAGATCCGTTCCTCCAAGAACACGGAACTGAGCAAGCTCTGGGAGAGGTGCTAAAGGCTGCGGTGAAGTCGCTTTTGCTGGAGGTCTTTTGAACAAGAATAGACTCGAAACTGATTTGAATTTGTTAGATGCGCTAGAGACAGGGGGAAAGAAATCTGGAATGTTATTCTAAACCCAGGATTCTGTGACCATCTCATTGTTTCCCAGATTTCCTTGATCACAGAAATAATTTACTAAAAAACAAAAACAAAAACAAAAAAGAAATGCACATACAAGCAAACAAAACAAAACGAAGCACGGTGCCCGGCACACAGGAAGCGGGCAATAAATATCTGCGGAATAAATGATGGAAGGAAACAAATCACAAATTCAAAAACAAAATGTAGGACCTGATCTTTGCCAATAACCTTTCTCAGACCACATGTGTTTCTGTCTTATGTTGGTATGCAAACACACACACACACCTACACCTCTCACATAAGTCTGTATCATCATAGCAAAAAACATCTTGATCTTGGTGCTTAACGAACTGTTTAAAAGTAGGTCCTCTTTGGGGCTTCCCAGGTGGCTCAGCAGGTAAAGAACCTGCCTGCCAATGCGGGAGACACAGGAGACAAGGGTTTGACCTCTGGGTCGGGAAGATCCCCTGGAGAAGGGAGTGGCAACTTGCCTTGAAAATTCTATGGACAGAGGAGCCGCTAGTGTTGCTGTCCATGGGGTCGCAAACAGCTGGACATGACAGAGCACACGTTGTTGTTTGGGGAGAGAAACTGTCTTTGAGGCTAAAATGCTTGAATCTTAAGAAGAGGAAGAAACACCAGAGATCTCTCTCTTCACAACCACACACAGTGAGAAGGCCACGTGAGGAGCGAGCCCCCACCAGAGACCAGTCTGGATCTTGGACTTCCAGCCTCCAAAAGTGGGTGTGGTTCTCTATGATGGAAGCCCGAGCCAACTAATGCAAGGAAAGAAAGCACAGCACTACCCGAGGGAGGGGACCACCCTCCAAACAAGCAGCAGTGTGAACAGCTTTCCCTCCGGGTGTCGTTTCCAGTTTACAGGTAGAGCCACAGGTATGCAGCTGAGTGGGATTTTGAACCCAGCACAGGTACTTCCAAAGACTGTGTTGTCTGTCACCGTGGTGGGGGTGGGGGGCGGGGAGGTGAATCCCATAATTTTAGGATTTCTCTACAATATGCTTTATTTAAAGTTTGAGGCAGTTCCATTTCTCACTTTGTTGAGGGAGCCAGGAGAGGGGAAACTGAATTTCCCTTTATCAGGATGTTTTTCATTACAAATACCAATCAGTTCAGTTCAGTTCAGTTCAGTCCCTCAGTCATGTCTGACTCTGCGACCCCATGAATCGCAGCACGCCAGGCCTCCCTGTCCATCACCAACTCCCGGAGTTCACTCACTCGCGTCCATCGAGTCATGCCATCCAGCCATCTCATCCTCTGTCATCCCCTTTTCCTCCTGCCCCCAATCCCTCCCAGCATCAAAGTCTTTTCCAATACCAATAGATGGATGAAATTTGGCTCAAACTAGAAGTCCATCTTTTACTTCACACTTAACAAGAACCCAGAGGTTGACCCAGAGGTTCCAAGACTGGTTCAGGAGATGACCAACATCGTTAAAAAAGCAGACCTCTCCATCCTTCCATCACATCATTCTCGTCATTTTCACTTTGCCCCTGAGTGTCCTCAGTCACAGGATGGCTGCCGTAGCCCCGGCACCTCCCTCTAGAACCATGTCAAAGGCTGGAAAAGGGGGGAGCATCCCTCTTTTTAGAGGAGGAAAATCTTNAGGGGGACCCCTTTCTCCTGGGTCCCCTTACCCTCCTGCTCTCCACCCGGGTGCCCTTTCCCAATAAAATCTCTCGCTTTGTCATCACATGTGTCTCCTCGGACAATTCATTTCTGAGTGTTAGACGCGAGCCCAGTTTCGGGCCCTGGAGGGGGTCCCCCTTCCGGCAACACTAAGAGCACTTTGCACGTGTGCTAAGTCACTGCAGGCGTGTCTGACTCTGCAACCCCATGAACTGTAGTTCTTTACGTTCCTCTGTACATGGGATTCTCCAGGCAAGAATACTACATCGGGTAGCCATTTCCTTCTCCAGGGGATCTTCCCGACCCAGGGATCGAACCTGGGTCTCCTGTATTGCAGGCAGATTCTTCACCACTGAGCCACCAGGGCACTTCAGTGCGTCAATCATTCCTGTTCTAGAGATCCGTTCCTGTTCTAGAGATCTAGAGATCCGTTCCTCCAAGAACACGGAACTGAGCAAGCTCTGGGAGAGGTGCTAAAGGCTGCGGTGAAGTCGCTTTTGCTGGAGGTCTTTTGAACAAGAATAGACTCGAAACTGATTTGAATTTGTTAGATGCGCTAGAGACAGGGGGAAAGAAATCTGGAATGTTATTCTAAACCCAGGATTCTGTGACCATCTCATTGTTTCCCAGATTTCCTTGATCACAGAAATAATTTACTAAAAAACAAAAACAAAAACAAAAAAGAAATGCACATACAAGCAAACAAAACAAAACGAAGCACGGTGCCCGGCACACAGGAAGCGGGCAATAAATATCTGCGGAATAAATGATGGAAGGAAACAAATCACAAATTCAAAAACAAAATGTAGGACCTGATCTTTGCCAATAACCTTTCTCAGACCACATGTGTTTCTGTCTTATGTTGGTATGCAAACACACACACACACCTACACCTCTCACATAAGTCTGTATCATCATAGCAAAAAACATCTTGATCTTGGTGCTTAACGAACTGTTTAAAAGTAGGTCCTCTTTGGGGCTTCCCAGGTGGCTCAGCAGGTAAAGAACCTGCCTGCCAATGCGGGAGACACAGGAGACAAGGGTTTGACCTCTGGGTCGGGAAGATCCCCTGGAGAAGGGAGTGGCAACTTGCCTTGAAAATTCTATGGACAGAGGAGCCGCTAGTGTTGCTGTCCATGGGGTCGCAAACAGCTGGACATGACAGAGCACACGTTGTTGTTTGGGGAGAGAAACTGTCTTTGAGGCTAAAATGCTTGAATCTTAAGAAGAGGAAGAAACACCAGAGATCTCTCTCTTCACAACCACACACAGTGAGAAGGCCACGTGAGGAGCGAGCCCCCACCAGAGACCAGTCTGGATCTTGGACTTCCAGCCTCCAAAAGTGGGTGTGGTTCTCTATGATGGAAGCCCGAGCCAACTAATGCAAGGAAAGAAAGCACAGCACTACCCGAGGGAGGGGACCACCCTCCAAACAAGCAGCAGTGTGAACAGCTTTCCCTCCGGGTGTCGTTTCCAGTTTACAGGTAGAGCCACAGGTATGCAGCTGAGTGGGATTTTGAACCCAGCACAGGTACTTCCAAAGACTGTGTTGTCTGTCACCGTGGTGGGGGTGGGGGGCGGGGAGGTGAATCCCATAATTTTAGGATTTCTCTACAATATGCTTTATTTAAAGTTTGAGGCAGTTCCATTTCTCACTTTGTTGAGGGAGCCAGGAGAGGGGAAACTGAATTTCCCTTTATCAGGATGTTTTTCATTACAAATACCAATCAGTTCAGTTCAGTTCAGTTCAGTCCCTCAGTCATGTCTGACTCTGCGACCCCATGAATCGCAGCACGCCAGGCCTCCCTGTCCATCACCAACTCCCGGAGTTCACTCACTCGCGTCCATCGAGTCATGCCATCCAGCCATCTCATCCTCTGTCATCCCCTTTTCCTCCTGCCCCCAATCCCTCCCAGCATCAAAGTCTTTTCCAATACCAATAGATGGATGAAATTTGGCTCAAACTAGAAGTCCATCTTTTACTTCACACTTAACAAGAACCCAGAGGTTGACCCAGAGGTTCCAAGACTGGTTCAGGAGATGACCAACATCGTTAAAAAAGCAGACCTCTCCATCCTTCCATCACATCATTCTCGTCATTTTCACTTTGCCCCTGAGTGTCCTCAGTCACAGGATGGCTGCCGTAGCCCCGGCACCTCCCTCTAGAACCATGTCAAAGGCTGGAAAAGGGGGGAGCATCCCTCTTTTTAGAGGAGGAAAATCTTCCTTTAAAGTCCTCTAGCAGGTTTTCTGGTTTTCCCCCTTTTGTCTGTGGCCAGAGCTGGCTTACATGCCCACTTCTAGAACATTCTCTGGCAAAAAGCCTCAATGGATGGGTGGAAAGGTGTTGGGAACTCACTTTCCTTGAGCACCCACCTCCAGATAACCTGAAGAAAATTCAAGATCTGGATTGCAAGGAAGAAAAGGAAGGTGGCAGTTGCATATGTGATTGAGATCTTTGCTTGCAATCTTGTTTCAGGTAAAGTTCACTTGTGAAGCTGGATAAATGCAGTTCACTCCAGAAGTCCCTAGACCCTACTGCACTGCCCTGCATCTTCATATTTCAGGCTTTCAAATAACCTTGCTGCTGCCACGGAGATAAACTGAGTTACTAAACTGCAAGGCGGGATCGTTCCATTATAAAAATACTGCTGGTAATTAAATCCTCCAATTACAGGTAGTCAGATTAGTGAGACTAGCAGGGTATATTTTAACTAGTAACTCAATTGGGGTGACTAAAGATGGAAAGAGATAAATTTAAACAGCCTTAAGCTCAACAAAGAAAAGGGCATGAAATCAATTTGTATGTAAATTTCTCCCAGTTAGAACTTCCCAGAAGAAGAGAGTTACACAGAACACATGTTCTTCTGGATTAAAATCCTTCCGAGACAGTCCTATAGGAACGTCCCTGGTGGTACAGTGGCTAAGACTCCACACAGCCAACGTAGGGAGCCTGGGTTCGATCCCTGGTCAGGGAACTAGGTCCTGCATGCTGCAGCTAAGACCTGGCACAGTCAGATTATTATTATTATTTTTTTTTTTTCCAAAGGGGGGGAACAGAAAAATATCTTTAAAAAAAAAAAGGCCATCCTGTCAGTTTTGTAACCAAACAATGACGTCAGGAGTTAAGAGTCTAACTGTGAAAAAAAAGAAATGTCATTTTTCTTGACAGTTTACAGGGAATGAGAGAGACAAGTTCACAGTGTACCCTCCTGATGTCATATATTCCTTTCCTTTCCTTTACAAGGTGGACGCCTGGTTCTACATCCTGCAGCAACTTTCATGTGGGGAAGTAATAATATAGGACAAAGAATTATTGATGTCACCGTCTAGGTCATAGCTTGACTCCATCTTTCCCTACAAATACTCTGTTGATTTAATTGAAGGGAAGCCCAAATGATAATAAAACAGATGATAATGAACACGATAGCAACAGCAAACCTTTCCAGAGTATTTTCTCTAAACCAGACACTGTACTATCATGTGTAAAACCATGATCACAAACTGGGTTGTTGTGAACCCAGCTTCCGAAGGGGGTGGATCCCTTAGATAGGCCCATTTTACAAAGAAGGAAACTGAAGCCTGGAGAAGTTTAGGAACCATCCTGAGAGTCAGAACACTTCGGGGACCTCCTTGACAGTCCAGTGGCTGAGACACCACGCTCCCAGTGCAGGGGCCTGGGCTCAACCCCTGGCCAGGGAACCAGATCCCATTCGATGCAACCAAGAGTCCGGAGCTGCAGCTAAGACCGGGCCCAGCTAAACTAAGTCTATGAATATAGGAATACAGGTAGTGTGCACGAGTGAGTGATGGTGTTAGCTGCTCAGTGGTGTCAGACTCTGGACTGCAGCCCGCCGGACTCCTCTGTCCATGGAATTCTCCAGGCAAGAATACTCTAGTGGGTCGCCATTCCCTTCTCCAGGAATCTTCCCCACCCAGGAATCGAACCTGGTCCCCTGCACTGCAGGCAAATTCTTTTTTATTTTTTTATTGAAGGATAATTGCTTTACGGAATTTTGTTGTTTTCTGTCAAGCCTCAACCTGAATCAGCCATAGGTATGCATATATCCCCTCCCTTTCAAACCTCCCTCCCATCCCCCTTCTAGGTTGATACAGAGCCCCTGTTTGAGTTTCCGGAGACATACGGCAAATTCCCGGTGGCTATTTTACATGGTGATGGAAACTTCCCTGTTATTCTTTCCGTACATCTCACCTGCTCCGCTCCTCTCCCCCGTCTCTATGTCTGTTTCTCCATCGTTTCCCTGTAAACAAATTCTTCGCCTGTATGTACGTACATATATTTTTTAAAAAGAATAATTCAGTCTTAGTCCTAGCCCTACCACCAACAAGCCTTATAATTGTAGAAGGCTGACGTGTGCCCCCTCCAAAATACAAGTCCAAGTCCTAATCCTTGGTACCTTGAACATGACCTTATTTGGAAAAAGGGTCTTCGCAAATAATATTAAGTTGAAGAACTCAGGATGCGATAATTCTGGATCACTTGTGTAGATCTTAAATTCAGTGACAAAGGTTCTTATAAGAAAAGGAGAGGACAGAGATGCAGAAAGGAAGTCTGTGTGAAGACCGAGGCAGAGACTGGAGTGATGTGGCCACAAGCCAAGAACTGCTAGGAGCAGCCAGGAATTGGAGGAGGCAGGAAGAATTCGGCCCTAGAAGCCTTCGAGGGAGCGTGGCCTGCTGACACTCCGATTCAGGACTCGCGTCCTCCAGAACTCTGAGGAGAGAAGCCTCTGTTGTGTTAAGCCAGCCTGTGTACTTTGTTATGGCAGTCCTGGAGACTGATGCTGTAAGTGCAGGTGGGTCCCTCCGGGTCTTGGTTTCCTCATCGGTTACAGGCGAGGTTTGGAATATACCAGCCTCTAAACGTGAGAAGATGAACCTGGGCCAATCACTGAGGGGGGATATGTAAACCAGTGGTTCTAGGACAGGGGCAGTTTAACCCCACCCTCACCAGAGAACATTTGGGAATGTCCAGACCCTGAGGCTGGGGAAGACTGAGGGCAGGAGAAGGGGGCGACAGCAGTTGAGAGGGTCAATGGACATGAGTTTGAGCAAGCTCTGGGAGACAGTGGAGAACAGGGGCGCCTGACGTGCAGCAGTCCAGGGGTCACAAAGGGTTGGGTATGACTTGGCGGCTGAACAACAACGAGAGACTCTGGTTTTCATGACTGGGTGAGAAGCGGTGGTGAGACTCCTCCTCGCGTCTGGTGAGCGGAGACCGGGGAAGCTGCTCAGCATCCTTCAACACGCGGTCCGGAACCCACCCCAGAGAACAGCCTGGCTGAAAGCGTGAGCAGTGCACAGGCTGGAAACCCTGGCATGCATCACGCTAAGGTGCGGCTTACAAGCCACACTTATTGGATGTTCACAGTTACTTCTCAGGGCAGGTGTCATTAGGAGTATTTTCCTATTCTACAGATGAGTACAGTGAGGCTAAGAGAAGTGACTTACTCAAGGTCACAGAGCTAGGAAGTGGTAGAGCTGGGATTTGAGGTTTTTTGCTTTTGTTTTTTAATAATAGGGCTATATTTATTCGATGAAAAGAACACTTTTTTGAAATTATCCTTTTTATCCCCTAATTTTGGTATTACACCATCCTTAAGTAGAATGATAGTGTTGGTAGATGCCACTCTTTTGATTGTATGATCTTTTGGTTTGTATCATAAAAAGTTGGGAATCCTATATCTTGTCACACATTTTGATCAGAGACATTCACTCCTGGGGGAAGCCCGGGAAAAGGTCACCTGTAGAGCTTCTTCTAGTCCTAATAGTGGAGACGTGTTTCTGTCCCACTTGGGTCTCTACAAAATCCTCTAAGACATTAATTCACTGGGTGTGTGTTAGTGACCTGGGCAGGGCAAGCCCTATGTTAACCATCAGCTACATCGAGGCTGCAGTGAATGCATTATAAAGAAGATCCTGGTCTGGGAAAATTCCACTTGCCGCAGGGTAACTAAGCCCGTGCCACAGGTACTGAGCCCAGGCTCTGGAGCCCATCGTCTGAAACGAGAGAGGCCACCGCAATGAGAAGCCTGTGCTCCCCAACTAGAGAGTGGCCCCTGCTGCTTGCAACTCGAGAAAGTGCCCAGCAGCCACGGAGACCCGGCACAGCCAAAGAGTAAAAAATAAATAAATAAATTATTACAATTAATGAGCAAAGAAGAAGGGATAAAGACGGCTTTCATGGCACCAGGTTTCAAGAGTGAACCACCACTCAAAGTTTGACTTTCGTTTTTTCACTTTTTTTCATTCTCCTGTTCATCTACCTATTCATTCATTGTTCACTTAGTCATTCATTAGACCTTCATTCATTCATTCTGTAGCAACCATTTTTGGAGCTCACAACGATGGGCCTGACGTGCGAGGGCCTGCAAAGTCAGACGCCGTGTTTATGAATTATTCATAATTTTTTTGAATTATGCAGAAAGTGCAGGAAGAGAAGATAGAATGATACGGGGTCAAACTGATTGAGCTCAAATTGATTGTGCCAGACCTCCCAAGCACCTTACCTGTACTTACTCATGTAATCTCTTAATGGCCTATGAGGGAGGTACTCTAGTTATCCTCCATTTTACAGATAAGAAACTAAGGTATAAGATTTTACAAACATTGCTTAAGATCTTGGTAGAGGAAAAGGATCTGAACCCAAACAGTTCTGTTCCAGACTCTACTGTCAATCATTACCTCTCTGTATAGAAGTAATCATAAGACAAAGCAATACTTGGTTTGGTTACTTTTTTGCCCCTCCTGTTAGTACTTCAAAGAATAAGCTTTATTACACCAAATTCTCATTGCACTTCGATGGAAAGATACTTTTTCATGATTCCCATTTTATAGATGAGAAGACTGAGATTTACAGAGGTCACATGATTGATTCTGACCACCCGGCTCTGAAGAGGCGTGAGAACTTTACCATAAATGAGCTGCGTGTAGATCCTGATGACCCTGGGACTTCCCTGGTGGTCCAGTGGCTAAGGCTCTGAGCCGCCAGTGCAGGGGACGTGGGCTCAGTCCCTGGGGAGGGAATTAGATCCCACATGCTGCAAGGAAGACCTGGTGCAGCCAAAAAAAATCCTGGCCCTGTCACTTTCTGGCTGTATAACCTTGGGCAAGTTATTTAAACTTTCTGAGCGAAGAAACACAAGCTGGAATCAAGATTGCCGGGAGAAATAACAATAACCTCAGATATGCAGATGACACCACCCTTATGGCAGAAAGGGAAGAGGAACTAAAAAGCCTCTTGATGAAAGTAAAAGAGAAGAGTGAAAAAGTTGGCTTAAAGCTCAACATTCAGAAAACGAAGATCATGGCATCCGGTCCCATCATTTCATGGGAAATAGATGGGGAAACAGTGTCAGAGTTTATTTTCGGGGGCTCCAAAATCACTGTAGATGGTGACTGCAGCCATGAAATTAAAAGACGTTTACTCCTTGGAAGAAAAGTTATGACCAACCTAGATAGCATATTCAAAAGCAGACATTACTTTGCCGACTAAGGTCCATCTAGTCAAGGCTATGGTTTTTC
>SJYV01038374.1:0-10496 GCA_006410875.1 Neotragus pygmaeus | reverse complement strand
TTTTTATCAAAGTAGAGTTGATTTACAAGGTTGTACTAATTTCTCTTGTATAGTGAAGTGACTCAACTAGGCACAAATATACATTCTTCCTATTGTGGTTTATCCATGGATATTGTATATAATTCCCTAACTATACATCGTGTGTGTGGGTGTGTTAGTCGCTCAGTCGTGACTCTTTGCGACCCCATGGACTGCAGTCCACCAGCTTCCTCTGTCCATGAGATTTTCCAGGCAAGGATACTGGAGTGGGTTGCCATTTCCTCCTCCATGTACTATACATTAGGACCTTGTTAATTCATTCTACATGTAATAGTTTGTACCTACTCACCCTAAAGCCCTAGTTCACCCCAAAGTCCTAGTTCACCCCTACCCCTCCTCCCTTGGCAACCACGACTCTGTTTCCTGTGTCTGTAAGTCTGTCTCTGTTTTGTAGGTAAGTCTATTTGTGTCATATGTTATATTCCACATATAAGTGAAATCACATTGTATCTGTCTTTCTCTTTCTGACCTATTTTGCCTCGTATAATAATCTCTAGTTGCATCCATGTTGCTGCAAATGGCATTATTTTGTTCTTTTTTATGACTGAGTAATATTCCATTGTGTATATACACCATGTCTTCCTTATCCATTTATCTGTTCATGGGATGTTTAGGTTGCATCCATGTTTTGACTATTGCAAATAGTGTGCTATGAACATAGGGGGTGCTTGTATCTTATAGTGTTAATTATAGTGCTAATTATAGTGTTGTCCAGCTTTATGCCCAGAAATGGGATTACTGTATCATATGGTAATTCTATTTTTAATATTCTGAGGAAGAAAATATCAATATTTGAGAGATTTGCTTTGTTGATGTGAAAACTAACATATGAAACTGAGGAGATCTCAGTGTCCCCCTGAACTTTCCATGACCAGAAAAAGGAAAGAGAAACTGCGGGAGGTTTGCGAGGTGCTGTGAAGACAACTGTCATCTTCCCTCTCTGCTGGTCCTTCTCCTTGGAAGACGTGCCGTGGGTCATCCCTGGAGGTGCCAGGGCAGGCACGTGGAACAGAGACCAGCCTGCCATGAAGAGCTGCAGGCCATCAAGGCCAGGAAGGATTCCTTCAGCACAAATCCAAGTCCTGAGCAGAGGCCAGGAGGACTCGTCCCACAGCCCAGCCACGAGCATGCCTTGCAGAGCTCAGGAGACTCGAGAGGCTCCCGTGGCCGAATGGCTCTCTTTGCCTTTCCCAGCACGGCCCTAGCTTCCTGTTCGGGCCTTTCCTGCTGCTCTGCGCCTGCTCGGGATCCGCACGCCAGCCCAGCCTTCCCAGTTCTGGCTCCCTGAAACTTCTGCATGCTTTCCCACCTCGTGGATTTTCCGGGTGCCGTGTCTTTGGGCTGGAATCCCTCTTCCTGCCCCTCAGCCCACCCAGGGAGCTTTCCAAGCCCAGTGCTGTGCTGCCTTCATCACCTGCCCTTTCTTTTTCATTTTAATTACAAAAAGAATGAATCTATCATAAAACACTCATTCATCAGGAAAGTATAAAGTAAGAGATCTCTCCACGCTGCCCCTCCCACCGCCACTACCAAGAACAACAACCTGGCGTGTCCCCGGTGCCAGGGATGAGGGTTTGGCGAGCATCTAAAGCCCTGTGATCCCCTCACTTAGGTCAGGAGGTAAGCTCTCTCCAACCTCTGAAGGGCATTGGCACCTAGTACCCTTGTTATGATATTTTATCTTGTTTTGCATGGTGTTACAGTTGTGCTGTGCGTAGTCGCTCAGTCGTGTCCATCTCTGTGTGACCCCATGGACTGTAGCCCACCAGGCTCCTCTGTCCATGGGATTCTCCAGGCAAGAGTGCTAGAGTGGGTTGCCACGCCCTCCTGTTAGCACAGTACAGTATTGCAGTTATATACAGACTTACCTTGATTGACCTCTGCACCCACTCAAATGTAACTTTAGTGCATCAAACCTCTGTAAGCTCCTGCCCTAGGTCCTATCCAGCTAAGAAGCAAAGAGGAAAAAGATAACACAACCCAATCTTCGAGGAATCTGCAGCTTAGATGATCTTTCCCTTCTACCAGACAACCAACAAAAATGGTTGTGGAATGTTCAGATACTAACTATAGGAGAATGGGCTTCCCTGGTGGGTCAGTAGTAAAGAATCTACCTGCCAATGCAGGAGACCATGCCTTCAATCCCTGGTCCAGGAAGATCCCGTGGAGGTGGAAATGGCAACCCACTCCAGTATTCTTGCCTGGGAAATCCCATGGATAGAGGACCCTGGTGGGCTTCCATCCGTGGGATGGCTAAAGAGTCGGACATGATTTAGCAACTAAACAACAGTACAAAAGCAATAGACCTTGTGGAGACAGTACTCCTTTGAGGAAAAAAAAAATGCTAACCCAAAATAGCAGGAGTGCTTGAAAAGCAATCAGCAAATACGAGCACTTGACAGTGAGTTAAAAACGGGGGGCGGGGTGGAGAGCAGGGAATAAGAAGGAATGTGAGTGGAGGGGGTGGTTCAAGCGGAAATTCTCTAGAGGAGAGTGGCTGAGGGGTTGGTTAGAGCACCTGGGACGTTATTTATGATGCACTGAACGCTGTCAACAGCATTCTTCTGGAGAATTCTGCCTGCAAGGGGAAATCATTTAAAAAGGATNTTCAGGGAAAAAGATGGAGGAGGGGAAGGGGGTTATTGTCACTGTCAAGAAGAATTGCTTTATTGACATCTCATGGTTGGCTATCCAATAGGTTATTTCTTGAATATAAGAAAAAACCGTAATCTTGCTGGAAGAATATGAGTATGAAGGCTGTATTGGTCAAGGTTCTTCTCCAGAAAGAGAAAAAGACCCAGAGAGATGGACTGATTTTTAAATAATTGGCTCATAAAATTGTGTAGGCTAGTAAGTCCCAATCTCAGAGTCTGCCTGCAGGCTGGAGACCCAGGCAAGAGTTGATGTTGTAGCTTGAGTCCAAAGGTAGTCTCCCACAGCCTGGGGAATTCTCTCTTCCTCGGAAGAGGACAGCATTTTTCTTAAAGCGTTCAACTGATTGGATGAGGGCCACCCACATGACAAAGGGTAATCTACTTTACTCAAAGTCTCTGCTGCTTAATTGTTCAGTTCAGTTCAGTCGCTCAGTTGTGTCCGACTCTTTGCAACCCCATGAATCGCAGCACACCAGGCCTCCCTGTTCACCACCAACTCACGGAGTTCACCCAGACTTGCGTCCATCGAGTCCGTGATGCCATCCAGCCATCTCATCCTCTGTCGTCCCCTTCTCCTCCTGCCCCCAATCCCTCCCAGCATCAGAGTCTTTTCCCATGAGTCAACTCTTCTCATGAGGTGGACAAAGTACTGGAGTTTCAGCTTCAGCATCATTCCTTCCAAAGAAATCCCAAGGGTGATCTCCTTCAGAATGGACTGGTTGGATCTCCTTGCAGTCCAGGGGACTCTCAAGAGTCTTCTCCAACACCATAGTTCAAAAGCATCAGTTTTTCGGCGCTCAGGCTTCTTCACAGTCCAACTCTCACATCCATACATGACCACAGGAAAAACCATAGCCTTGACTAGACGGACTTTGTTGGCAAAGTAGGATATGCTATCTAGGCTGGTCATAACTTTTCTTCCAAGGAGTAAGCCTCTTTTAATTTCATGGCTGCAGTAAGCTCATCTTAAAAACACTTCCATAGCAGCATTCAGGTTGGTCAAATATCCAGGTACCACAGCCTAGCCACTTTGACACACAAAAAATCAACCATCACAGAGACCACTGGAGTCTGATCCAGCAACAGTCATATTCAGTTGGGTAACTCTTTTTGCGCTTAGGTTCTTGTTGCTTGAAAAGTCTTTAGGAGACAAACAAATAGATGACAAACAAATAAGTGGAAATATTTTAAAATAGAAAAGACGTACATCAACGAAAGAGTCAGTCTCAAGAAACCAGTCATGGGTTTTCATGTCAGAATTGAAAAACAATTAAAAATAAAAAGGCAGTGGGCGGGAGGGTAAGCCTTCAGCCTGGACAGCATGGAACAGAACGAAATGACAGGAAATGGTCACAGCCAGGACGTGGCTGGCTGATGACAAGTCTGTGACTAAGGCAGCAGATGGATATTTCAGAGAGATTTTAGTTGACTTTTTGTCCTCATTGCTTCCAATGGAACCCACGTAGCTAGGGGAGGAGATACAGTGAGTGAGTGAACACGTTGAGTATGTGAGTGTGTATGTGTTTATGTTTGAAATGCATTTAAACAAAAGAAAGAGGAATAGACGGGAGAAGCATATCAATATTTTTAAGTTTATTTTTTATCAAAGTAGAGTTGATTTACAAGGTTGTACTAATTTCTCTTGTATAGTGAAGTGACTCAACTAGGCACAAATATACATTCTTCCTATTGTGGTTTATCCATGGATATTGTATATAATTCCCTAACTATACATCGTGTGTGTGGGTGTGTTAGTCGCTCAGTCGTGACTCTTTGCGACCCCATGGACTGCAGTCCACCAGCTTCCTCTGTCCATGAGATTTTCCAGGCAAGGATACTGGAGTGGGTTGCCATTTCCTCCTCCATGTACTATACATTAGGACCTTGTTAATTCATTCCACATGTAATAGTTTGTACCTACTCACCCTAAAGCCCTAGTTCACCCCAAAGCCCTAGTTCACCCCTACCCCTCCTCCCTGGGCAACCACGACTCTGTTTCCTGTGTCCGTAAGTCTGTCTCTGTTTTGTAGGTAAGTCTATTTGTGTCATATGTTATATTCCACATATAAGTGAAATCACATTGTATCTGTCTTTCTCTTTCTGACCTATTTTGCCTCGTATAATAATCTCTAGTTGCATCCATGTTGCTGCAAATGGCATTATTTTGTTCTTTTTTATGACTGAGTAATATTCCATTGTGTATATACACCATGTCTTCCTTATCCATTTATCTGTTCATGGGATATTTAGGTTGCATCCATGTTTTGACTATTGCAAATAGTGTGCTATGAACATAGGGGGTGCTTGTATCTTATAGTGTTAATTATAGTGCTAATTATAGTGTTGTCCAGCTTTATGCCCAGAAATGGGATTACTGTATCATATGGTAATTCTATTTTTAATATTCTGAGGAAGAAAATATCAATATTTGAGAGATTTGCTTTGTTGATGTGAAAACTAACATATGAAACTGAGGAGATCTCAGTGTCCCCCTGAACTTTCCATGACCAGAAAAAGGAAAGAGAAACTGCGGGAGGTTTGCGAGGTGCTGTGAAGACAACTGTCATCTTCCCTCTCTGCTGGTCCTTCTCCTTGGAAGACATGCCGTGGGTCATCCCTGGAGGTGGGGCACTGCCAGGGCAGGCACGTGGAACAGAGACCAGCCTGCCATGAAGAGCTGCAGGCCATCAAGGCCAGGAAGGATTCCTTCAGCACAAATCCAAGTCCTGAGCAGAGGCCAGGAGGACTCGTCCCACAGCCCAGCCACGAGCATGCCTTGCAGAGCTCAGGAGACTCGAGAGGCTCCCGTGGCCGAATGGCTCTCTTTGCCTTTCCCAGCACGGCCCTAGCTTCCTGTTCGGGCCCTTTCCTGCTGCTCTGCGCCTGCTCGGGATCCGCACGCCAGCCCAGCCTTCCCAGTTCTGGCTCCCTGAAACTTCTGCATGCTTTCCCACCTCGTGGATTTTCCGGGTGCCGTGTCTTTGGGCTGGAATCCCTCTTCCTGCCCCTCAGCCCACCCAGGGAGCTTTCCAAGCCCAGTGCTGTGCTGCCTTCATCACCTGCCCTTTCTTTTTCATTTTAATTACAAAAAGAATGAATCTATCATAAAATACTCATTCATCAGGAAAGTATAAAGTAAGAGATCTCTCCACGCTGCCCCTCCCACCGCCACTACCAAGAACAACAACCTGGCGTGTCCCCGGTGCCAGGGATGAGGGTTTGGCGAGCATCTAAAGCCCTGTGATCCCCTCACTTAGGTCAGGAGGTAAGCTCTCTCCAACCTCTGAAGGGCATTGGCACCTAGTACCCTTGTTATGATATTTTATCTTGTTTTGCATGGTGTTACAGTTGTGCTGTGCGTAGTCGCTCAGTCGTGTCCATCTCTGTGTGACCCCATGGACTGTAGCCCACCAGGCTCCTCTGTCCATGGGATTCTCCAGGCAAGAGTGCTAGAGTGGGTTGCCACGCCCTCCTGTTAGCACAGTACAGTATTGCAGTTATATACAGACTTACCTTGATTGACCTCTGCACCCACTCAAATGTAACTTTAGTGCATCAAACCTCTGTAAGCTCCTGCCCTAGGTCCTATCCAGCTAAGAAGCAAAGAGGAAAAAGATAACACAACCCAATCTTCGAGGAATCTGCAGCTTAGATGATCTTTCCCTTCTACCAGACAACCAACAAAAATGGTTGTGGAATGTTCAGATACTAACTATAGGAGAATGGGCTTCCCTGGTGGGTCAGTAGTAAAGAATCTACCTGCCAATGCAGGAGACCATGCCTTCAATCCCTGGTCCAGGAAGATCCCGTGGAGGTGGAAATGGCAACCCACTCCAGTATTCTTGCCTGGGAAATCCCATGGATAGAGGACCCTGGTGGGCTTCCATCCGTGGGATGGCTAAAGAGTCGGACACGATTTAGCAACTAAACAACAGTACAAAAGCAATAGACCTTGTGGAGACAGTACTCCTTTGAGGAAAAAAAAAATGCTAACCCAAAATAGCAGGAGTGCTTGAAAAGCAATCAGCAAATACGAGCACTTGACAGTGAGTTAAAAACGGGGGGCGGGGTGGAGAGCAGGGAATAAGAAGGAATGTGAGTGGAGGGGGTGGTTCAAGCGGAAATTCTCTAGAGGAGAGTGGCTGAGGGGTTGGTTAGAGCACCTGGGACGTTATTTATGATGCACTGAACGCTGTCAACAGCATTCTTCTGGAGAATTCTGCCTGCAAGGGGAAATCATTTAAAAAGGATGCCTACCACACTAGACTAGAGGAAGCCTTAAAGCTTCTAGTTGAATCCTTCTAACCCTGGAGATAAATTTCTTTTTCTGTTGATCTTTCCTGGCCTTTGGTCACAGCTATTATTTATATTTTAGGTAAGTGTAACATATATTTAGTAAAGAGGCTTTCATGTCAGAAAGACCAGGGTTCGGATGTCGACTCTGAGTTCACTGGGCCCGAGAGCAGCTGAGAGCCTGAACTTTCCCATCTGTAAAATGGGAATAAAAGCACCTAACACATAGGGCTGTTGTGAGATGAAATTTGACTGCATTTGGGAAATGATTTAGCCCAGTATGTGGCACAAAGCATGTGGTCAATGAACAGGAGCTATTTTCATCATTAGGCCCTTTACCTCTAACTAAAACAGAATCATTTCCGAGAGAGAGGGCTCTGAGCTTCTAGACACAAGGCAGATTCCCACAGGCTAAGAGCACTCAGGAACTACCGCTGAGGCTCCTGCTTGAAGATGCCGCCTCCCAAAGGAGATGGAAATACACAGGTCCTATAGCAGCTCCTCATGGATGGAGCCAGGAACTGAGATGGGTGGACAACGTTCTCCCACAAAGTTTCAAAGATGGCTGAAGAGCCATAGCAGGCATGGAAAGAGAGCAGGAGTGTGAACGGCCCAAGGGAGGGGATGGTGACCCAAGGCACCAGAGTGCCTTCACTAGACTGAAGGCACTCGAACTGCATTGCCTCAAACTCATCTTCTCTCGTTTTCTCAAGACAGGGTTAAATATCTTCCATAGAAAGAAGATATTTCTGTAAGATATGACATTTGTGTAAGAAGACAGACCATGGCTTGTGTGAAATTACAGCTGTAAGACAATGATCTGAAATCTTGAGAGAAGTGAACTCAAATCTTTGTCCTGATCCAAAGGAAAAATACTATTCACACAAAGAAGAGATGAAAATAGATGATTTGTTCCAATTTCCTTGGGCCTTACAAATGCATATTTTCATACCAAATCTCACTCTATGTACTATATACAAGATCAAGCTTAGGGGAGACGAAATACATATTGAAACCTCTACCTGAGATCTCATTTCTTTAATACCTTTCTCATATCCTTTAGTGGTAAAAATAGAGCTAATCTCTGTCTTTCAAAAAGTTGTTTTGCATTTTTTGATCAGGGAGAATTAAATTGAATTAGATGGCTCTGGAGTGGTTATTAGAACCATTAGATTTGGCATAATGGATATACCTTAGAGAAAACATTTACATAAGGAAATCAAAGCTGGACTCATATTTTATCCAGTACTCTGACCTCTATTGAATTCTGACAAGCAGAATTTAGCTGAATATTTCTTAAGATGGTGCATGTAACAAAATGCATTCCCTAAGATATTTATATAATTCAATATTTCCTTTAGCTCAATAGAAAAACCGCCAAGAGAGAAAGAAAGAGAGTGGGGTGGAGGGTGGATGGAGAGAGAGAGCAAGAGATCTTTTCAAATATTTATAGACATATTTTTCATCTGGATCCTTATTTGAATTTTACTCTCATTTAGAATACAGTTCTGACAACTCCATCATTAATACCAGTTCTGGCGATATTCCGTGAAAAGACACCAGTGTAACACAAAAGTCTAGATGTGGAGACGATTATGATGTCATATTTAAAAAAGAAAAAGAGAATTAAAAGAGACCTATCTGAAACAATCAGAAATAAAATTCTCTTTGGGATAAAATGGTCTCTTCCAGAAATGCAGCCATTTAAAATAAGATTAAAGTGGTATTTTATAAGAACTAAAGCAGAATATAAATGATCTCTCCCTGAATGAACTCAAATTTGCATACAATGGAAGGTAAAAGAAAAAGAGGGCATTTTTAGGCTATCAGACTGAAAAAACTTCTCCACTACATCCAACAATTTCTCAAAGTACATTCCTACAACAATAACATCAGGGGGTCCATGTTAATGAAGAAAATTCTAGGGCTCAAGGACCTCAGAATCAGAATGTGTCTGGGGGAGAGGGAGAGGTTCTGCATTTTAAACAAGCCTCCACTGATGGTGAAAACCTCTGGTTTGAAGGGTCTCTGGGGGATACAGTTAGACCCGGACAGAATTAAGAGCAGGCTGCTTGCCCCAAGAACCACCATCTTTACCCAGTAGTCCTGAGTTCAAGCCCTTCCTATCTCTACCAAAGTGACCTTAAACTTAATCACCTAATTAAGTCCCAAGTCAATCTCCCAGTTTTCTCATTTATAAAATGGGATCATTTGTTTCACAGCTTTGAGAACTTCTATAAAAGCTCTTCTTTGTTACCACTAGTGTTGTTGTGTGGCCAAATGTGTGATAATCAATGGTACTGTTGTTTAACTATCAACATGGCACTGTAAGGAGAAGAAATGTAGAGATCACAAACTAAATACTGTAGCCAGAAAATATCTAGCTAGTAAAATTCTATATGGTCATCAAATGCGAGTCAAGAGTAAACATGAATCAGTCTGTTGGCACACACTGAGATGAAAAGAATAGTGATGGGAAAGACAAGGTAGAATTAATGTGGGACAAGGCCATGATGATGCATGAATAATCAGACCAGGGTGGTTGCCAGGAAGTATGTGGTTCTGTTTCGCAGAGGCATCTGGATGATGAGGATTGGTGAGAGGGGGTCATGGACAGGTGAGATCTGGGAACCGAAATCAGAGAGGAACAGAGAAATCTCCAAAGACTTGTGTCTGAGATGAAGGAAAGTGAGGCAGACATGGCAATTGGAGACCACAGCAAAGGAATGATGAAGAACCCTAAGCTAAGTTCACTTCTAACTCTGAAGCAAATATCAGCATGCTAGGAGAGATGAAATCTTAAAATATTTCCCTGATCACAGGTGATGCAAGCTTGTTGAAAACCACAACCTTGCTCTTCTTTCAGGTTTCCAACAACTGTGGGAGGGAGTGGGGGAGGAAAAGAGGGGAGGAAGCCGTCCTGCTTCTCCTGGAATGGGAACCAGAGCCATCAGGACCAAATGTCATTTCATTCCAAAAGGAGCTCTGGTTCCCTCCATGTCGAGCTTTTGGAATTTAAACTTAAACTGAAGATCCCCGCCCTTGAATCCCAGATGCTTCGGTGTTCTTCCTGGGAAGTTCTGTTCTGCACCTAGCTTTTAGTCATTGTGCTCTCTTGTCTGAGAAGGCCCTTCCTTACCCCTGTCCTTGACCTTCGAAGTCCTAATTATCCCTAAGGACCAATTCTAGGTGTCAATCCATCCACTGCCCTCCTCTTCACCACATCCATCACTCCCTTCTCTCTGACCTGTGTTCATGTTAGGCATCTGCATGAGTCCATGTCAAGAAGGTTCCTGGAAGTCAAGGACTACATCTGATCCACTATGTATCTCTTTAGATGCTTTCTTCCATGTAGAAGGAATGCTCAAAACACATTTATAATGATACCCCCCTCATCCTATATCTTTACTGAATCTCGGGGTGTTCTTTGACCTGAATGATAGAACATCATTCAACAGACCCAACAAAGAAATAAACAGCCATGGGGTTCTCTGAACCTTACAGCAGGAT